>JAJPGS010002315.1:0-27400 GCA_028654335.1 Alnus rubra | reverse complement strand
CCTCAATGATAACTTATATTATTCTCAAAGAACCTCCAAATTCAGCCTTCTAATAGCTAAAGCGAATAGAGTTTTTGACATTGCTCAGGATAATTTTTCCTGCACCGGAGGGACAATTTCCATTTGAGGGTTCCCTTTCTTGCCTTGAAAATTTGATTACCTCTCTTAGGTTTCTTTGATATTGTAAAGGTATCTTGATACACCTGGTATATGGACAAAAGAGCAAGTTGAAGCATGGAAATTAAACCAATTAATCGTAGATGCTGTTCATGCCAAAAGGTGGAATCTCCTTTTGTGAGGTTAATCTGGCATATGTGGGGAGGGTTTGAAATCAAGGTTTGTCATCCAATTAATTAAGGTTGAATTGATTGGCCGGCGACTGCAATTTTGGTATGAATGGAGAGAGTTGAATTAGTGGAGAACTGTTTTGTGGGGTTTCAAAGTGATGAAAGGGTCTTCTTTATTTAGGTGGAAATCTTCTTTCTCTCTTTTTTTTGGGAGCTTTGTGAGGAAACATCGAACCTGCACGTTCTAGTTGCTTAGAACGGATCAAAATTCTTGTTTTTCTATTTCTTTAAGCGGTGGTTAATGATTTTTTTCCGTCTACAGATTTACACCCTAATAGAAGTCCATGGTCAATACTGCCGGTTTAAACGTTATGTGGAGGACGTCCACAGACGTCATGGCAGACATCACTTGAACAAATGATAACGTCATAACACACATCAGCTATAACAATTGGGTGTTTCCCAAACACAAGCATAAGCAAAAGCACAAGCACCCAAAGAAAACAGAATCATTAAAAATGGGTGAAGCTCCCATTCCTCTTCTTACTCCTTACAAATTGGGGAACTTCAATCTATGCCATAGGTTTGCACCTTCCAAACTCTGTTTTTCGTTTTTTTTTTTAAAGATAAAATAGATGTTTTCCTCCTAAATCTATAATTTCAGTCTCACTTGTAATTATTTAACTTTAACTTATTACAATTTAGGTGTTAAATTTGATCCTTATTTTAGAATAAGATCTTTTCTTCTATTAAAATAAATATTGCTAATTTCAAGATAAAATTATAAAATTTCCCCTAACATGGGGGATTAGGGGTGATCACCACAACCATTTAGGAGAGGAGACTCACCACACTCTACCCTCTTTTTTGGGGGAAGCATTCTTATCCGACTCTCTAAAATTTTCATACAGGTTGGCTCTCCTAAAATTGAACCAATAGTATCTTATTATAGAATAAGCCTAAGCTCAATTTGAATACCAGAAGAGTTGAAATGTCATGCAACATCACTTTTGATGTCCATGCTAAACCAAACTTCTTTTCTTTTTCTTTTCTTTTTGGTTTATATGAGCAGTCCACGTACGGCTGAAAAAAATGAAGATGTCCTTATTATGCCATACTCATGTCATAAATGGATTGTGTTAGAACAGTTTCTAGTACGGTGTGGTCAGCACGCTCTCCAATGTTTTTTTTTTATGTCCCAAGAACTCATAATCACAAAAAACTAACACTATCAGAGAACACACTGGGGTGACCGTTGGATCTCACTCTGATGCCTAAGTCAGATTCTAAGGACAATAGTAAGTGTAATGCACGATAATTTTTTCTCAGTTTCAAACCTGAGATCGGGGCTTATTTATAGGCTTAGATGTGAAGGCAAACCTAAATTAGGGTCTCATCTTCAGCTAGTTCCAAGAGCGCCGTCAAGGCTAGATTTGGACTGGGAATCTCCATGGAGCCCAATAAGGGATTCTTTCCTTATTTGTGTGAGAGTGAGATTTTGACCGGATCTTTAAAGATTAAATCTGGTCCAGATTTCTTGGAATCGCAATCTTAGCCGGTTTCGAATGGTCATGTCGATTCCCGGGACTTCGAGGGAATCAAACTCCGGGCCTAGGACAAGTTTACCTCCAAAGCTAGGCTCAAATACATCGCATGATCACTCATCCCCGAGAGTGACCATTTCCGGGATAGCTAACCCGACGCTTGTTCTTCGGGGGGTACTTTTCGAGAACTCGGGCAACATGGGTTCAGTGCTTACAATCCTCATTGGGCTGATTGATGCAGACTCCGAGCCCACAATATAATCTTCTAGATGGGCCGAATTGAAGAGATTATCCCAACTGATTGTTTGTTTATTCTTCCAAAGCTTGCTATGGGAAATGTATACGTGATTGAGATAGTTTTGTTTTCTTCAATATAGAAAGATTTATTATTTGATTGAGTTAATTTATCATTCACTATCTATTTTCAGAGTAGTTTTGGCACCGTTGGGCCGATTGAGATCTTATGGGAGATTCCTCAACCACATGCTATTTATATTATTCTCAGCGAACCTCCAAGGCGGTCTTCTAATAGCTGAAGCGACTGGAATTTCTGACACTGCTCCGTAATAGTTTGGCAACTTCCACGCTCTAAGGGAAAATCTCCCTTTCTTGCCTTGAAACTTTTATGATTGTTAGTTTTCTTTGATATTGTGAAGGTATCCTGATGCACCGGGTATATGGACAAAAGAGCAAGTTGAAGCATGGAAACCATCGTTGATGCTGTTCATGCCAAAGGTGGAATCTTCTTTTGTCAGCTTTGTCATGTGGGGAGGGTTTCAATCAAGGTTTGTCCTTCTTTAAGTTCAGCTTTGGCGACTGAACTGGTGCTATGAATGTTTAATTTCTTTTTCTTTTTTGAAGAAATGAATGTTTAATTTCTAAGATGCTTTAAAGGGCAAAAACTTGCTTTAACAAAATTGAATCACAGTAACTTTCCTCCTTGGAAGCTCATAATTATGGAATTCCCATCATAACTAGTTGTTATGCCTTCATGATCCAAAAGAAGTGATTTTTAATTTTTTTTTTTTAAAAAAAATTATTTTATTTGTGGGTTTCGAAGTAAAAAAAATTTCTACTCTTTTTTTTTCATTGGTATTTGAAATTTTGAAAAGAATTTATTTTTTTAAAAAAAAAAACGAACAAACGCACACCTAAACGAGCCCAAAGGTGATTATTTACTTCATTATATTATTTTTATTTTGGGAGCTTTGGGAGGCAACATCCTGTACTTATAACGGATCCAAATTCTTGTTTTTCTAATTCTTTAAGCGGTGGTTAAATGATTTCTTTCCAAACGCATGCGATGGACACTCTACAATAAAAAAGAATTCAGACAAATTTTAACTAGGATATTCTTTATTAAATGAATATTGTTTGTCTACAGATTTTCAGCCAAATGGGCAAGCTCCAATTTCTTCTACTGACAAGGGACTTGATGGTGCACAGTTCACTCTCCACGGCGGCTAAGGACAGATGAAATTCCTCAAATTGTCAATGATTTTAGAGTTGCAGCAAGGAATGCTATTGAAGCTGGTAATTATTAAGATGATTTCATGAAACAAATCATGATCCTCTGAGTTTATTACACCATTTTCTTAGATTTCTTGTTTTTTTAATATCAAACATGAACTTCTTGAATATTAATTTTACTTATAATTCGCTTGTAAATGATATTATTTTTTGTCTTCATACATAGGTTTTGATGGAGTTGAGATTCATGGGGCTCATGGTTACCTAATTGATAGTTTCTGAAAGATGAAGTGAATGATCGAATAGACCAATATGGTGGATCCCTTGTGAATCGTTGTCGATTTGCACTGGAAATAGTGGAAGCTGTTGCTAATGAGATAGGAGCAGACAAAGTTGGAATAAGGCTATCTCCTTTTGCAGACTATATGGAATCTGGAGACTCCAATCCAAAAGCATTGGGGCTTTATATGGCTGAGTCCTTAAACAAATATGGGATTCTTTATTGCCACATGGTTGAGCCAAGGATGAAGACTATTGGAGAAAAAGTAAATCTCCAGACAGTCTTGTGCCAATGAGAAAGGCTTTTAGGGGTACTTTCCTTGTTGCTGGGGGTTATGACAAGGAAGATGGGAACAATGCCATCGCTGAAAATCGTGCAGATCTTGTTGTTTATGGTCGCCTGTTTTTAGCCAATCCAGATTTGCCTAAGAGATTTGAGCTCAATGCTCCTCTCAACAAGTACAACAGAGACACATTCTACATCTCTGATCCTGTTGTTGGTTACACCGATTATCCATTTCTTGAAGACAGTACTGCATGATGCAAAAGGAAATACGAGAAATATTGGTTTATATATTTTATACATTTACCTCAGTTTTAACCAAGAGGAGTAACGGAAGTTTTTAAAGTAGGATTGAAAAATGACATCATAAAAGATTGCAAATCAATGAGAGCTGTCACAAGTGGTAGTAACATCTTCAGGAACCAATACATCAAAATCACTAACAGTCCATTCTGCAGTCACCCCTGCGCGGCTAACATATATTTCTGTGCCAACATTAAGTGAAGACCATACACGCCTTGCTGGTTTGGTTCCTGGATCCTGCAAAAAATAATAGTAATGTGGCTCCCATTAGTGCCATAAAACTTATAAGGTCCATCTTGAAGCAACAGTCAAGTTGAAGGAAAAGTACACTAAACTACAAAAGTTCAATATGTAAATTAGGGAAAACAATTGCTTTGTATTCTCATGGGTCATGTGCTTCTCCATAGAAAGAGATTGTTTTACCACCTTCCTTGTGCAATACCATTAAGCATAATCCAGCTAGGTACTTGCTCACTACCTGCCTTTGGGAGAGAAATCAGCAGGTCAACGAGTATTCAATCTCATTGTTTCAAATCAACTTGTATCCAGAAGAAATATAACACCTTCTGATACATTGAAGAAAGAGTTTTAAAAGCGAGAACTCTCTCGCGAAACCCTTCCCCTTCTCTGAAAAACCAAAGAACCCACAAACCATGGGAGGGAGGCTCAAGCTTCCCCCCCGCCCCCTCCTTTCCTTCCTTTTTGCTTCCCTTTCCTTATGCTACCGCCTCCCTACGGTCCCTACGGCCTCTCATGAGGCCCCTATCCAGCTGGGGTTTTTCCTAGCTTTATCCACCTCTTCAGAGGCTTTTTATTTGCTTTCTTGTACATCCACAAAGAAATCACGGGCTATCTCCTTCATCCTCAGTGGTTTTTGCGAAAATTGGCAAGGTTTCTGAATCGAAAATTTCCAATCTAGATCTACACATCTCCGCCAGTTTTTGTATACCACACACTTCTCCACCGTGACCACTGTCATCCTCTGCTTCCAACGACACCTGCCGCCTCTCTTTCTGATACCCACTGCCCGGAGAGTGGGTTGCACGCGCCAGCAAGTAGATCTCTTTCACCGGCGCGTTCAAGCCCAGCTTTCCCCTCTGCTCTTCACCGCCACTGTTGTCGTTGGTTTCTGATTGCGTGCGGCTCTTATGGGTGGGGAGAGGTCTCCAGAAGCTAGCGCGTGGTACACACGCGCCGGCCATGGAGACTCCCACCCTCCTGCCCCAGTTTTTCTTTGTTGGTTTCAATTTCCTATGTTGTATTTTGGGCATTTATGTTTTTCTGGTTTCTTTTGTTGTATATCTTCATTGTATTCTCTGTTTTGGTTACTCATGGTGTTGGGGACCTTTGGATTCCTTATCCACCATTTACCACCTTCATTGGTGGCCCCGTTCTTGCCATTTGTGCCAAGAACAAATAGGCCCGCATCTTTGGAAGCATTGCCTCCGTGTACTTTCGTTCTTAGTGTTTTTTTTTTGTTATTTCAGGTTGCCCAGCCTAGTTCAATGTAATTTTCTTCTTTGGTATATATATATATATATATAAATTTTTAAAAAAAAAAAAAAAAAAAAAAAAAAAAGTTTTAATGAAAATATATATATATTTGTAATTACTACGAGATCAATGACTTGTATAAAAACCAAAAAGATATGCGTTCTATTAACTGCCAGACAGAGTGGATAAGACCCATCTAGCCTTGTTGAAAGGAGCACTTACCATAAAGAATATTGATGTCATGATGCAAAAAATTGGCCCAACTGGAATTAAATCGTTCCACCCAAAACATTAGGGTAAAAATGAATTTCCAACTCAAAAAAAATGTTTCAAATTTGTCTATACTGCCAGGCAAGCTCAATTCAAGTAAGCGAGTAAACTCATTTTGCTTATGGACTAACAAGGCCAACAAAGTTGGTATAAGATTGTTTCCAATCATAAAATTAAAGATGAGATTGCCAAAACAGAATTTGAAATCAGTGAGCCCAAGACAAATCAGAGTATAACTATATTTAGACAATTTAGGTGACAAGTCATATAACAAATTAACAGCTTTCTGATTCTGAAAGTCTTCTGAACCTCTTTCTTTTCTTTTCTTTTTACATTAAAAGGAAAAGTATAAATCCTAGAATTTGTGCTTGGGTTCAGGATGCTGGGAGAAGGTCTAGATCAATCCAATGCAAACCCATAATAGATTGCAATTGAGGCAATCTGATGTTTGAAAGCTGTATAGAGATAGGGTTAAGATTTTTGGAGAAAGTAGTAGCATTTTAAGGATGAGTATGGGTCCAAAGACAGTTTAATTATGGATGATAAGTCTACATAGTAGAACAGAAATTAAGCATAAGAAACAAAGAGAAGAACAGATAGGAGATAGAGGAAGAATAGAAAACTTTTTCAGTCTCAACAAGGCCTTCGAGGACTCTCACTTCAAAGATAACTAATAAAAACTACCATTAGTTGCAAGGAATTAAAATTACTCAAATTGTCTCTGCAAAATAGATGATAAAATGTCTGAACGCTTGTGTAGATGAATAGCACACAAACATCAGTTTTTAACTACAAGGATGGACTGAACATGTGGACAAATTTTAAGCATCCACTTTTGTGTAACATTCTCTCTTTTTTTTCTTCTTTCTTTTTTTTGGGTGTTTTCTATCAGGATTATATAACAAAATTTGTAATGGCAAAAGTCAGTAGAAACAACATATTTACCTGGTAGAAGTACAACCGACTAGAGAGAGCCCCCACATCAAGCACCCAAGTCCTAGGGTCTCCAATCCACCCATCTCCTTTCTTTTCAGGATAGCCATGAACAGCCCATTCAGGATGTGGAAGAATTTGCACCAGTTCCTGTGCCTGTGGATTGCTATATGGGTCGCAGATATCATACGGTTTCTCCCGATAGTTGGCATTTCCTGGGCTGCAGTAGAGATGATAAGCAGAATATGGAAACCGAGATGTCTCATTTCTATATATTTTCTCGCCAGTAGGACTAACATGATAAGGCGGGCAGGAGACCAGATTATCTGGGCGGCACCAGCTTGTAGTTGCTGGATTTATTACCATTTCGCTGTATCTTGTCACATCTGTCAGAACATTACCATCACAGGGGTCTCCATTGTTCTTCCAACAGCTTCCTATGTCAAGGAGATAAAATTGACTGTTGGCTCCTCCTCCTTGTTTAACATCAAGTGTCAACTTTACCTTAAAGTTGGGAGACTCCGGCAGCTGGCAAAACAAATCTCAAAAGACAAAACTCACAAACCACAAAAATATGATGAACTTGAAAAAAAATAAAACTACGCCAGACTATGGAATTTTGATCTACAAAAAAGAGAGAGCATCTAGCCAACCCCAATTAGTTGGATGAGGGCTTCGTTGAGTATAAGAGAGAGCATCTAGATTGCATGAATTTATTCCCTAATTCATAAATACTTGGTATAACATTGAGGTACATAAATATAAAATACTCAAAAAAATTCAACTCAAACATCATTCTAATTTCCGTCAAGGGAAATGTGATCAATGAGCATTCATGTGTAGAATGTGTTCGGACAACAAATTTGTATTTCTAGCAAGAAAGAAGTAAAGCCAAGGAAGAAACCTTTCTTATGATTCCGCGACTACCATAGTGATAACCGCCATTAAATCCTTCTGTTGCATCTGCACGTAGATACAACATGAGCCAAGGATACTTTGAAGATGTTGTTAATTGTTGCGAGAAAATCCAACTTCCTGTGCTCAAATTCTTCTGCCATGAAACGGAGAAGTAGGAGTTCTTCCCTGCACCTTTGCTCAAATTGGCATCAAGGTCATATGTTCCATAAAACCCTCCCGCTAAAGACACTATTTGATCCCCAGAAGAAACCAATCTTGAGTAATTATGGTATACAAGTGGCTGATTCATACATCCTTCACCGAAACACGGAAAATTCCTGTCTGTTACGATTTTACTGACACTTTTGCCATTCTCAGGACAAAGGGTAGTGTTCTTGTCAAAGTTACCATTCTTGAGCATAATCATCCAGAAGTGCCATGGGTTTGAGGAATCCTGCACCTCACACAGAGAACCAAGATACAGTTCCTTTTCCACAGCAAACAGGTCAGGGTCTGTGTATGGCTTGAATCCCGTTACAGGAAACTTATTACCAGCCCCCAAGCTGTTATCTGACTCATTCACTTTGTGATGTACTTCACACTTTGCGGTGCGGCCCAAGGAATCTGATTATTGAAAAATGAAACTGACAAGGACCGTGAAGATGTAAAGAATCAAAGTAGATGATTACATTCAATTATATATCACCTCACTCTCACTGTTGTCCTGATTTAGCTAAATTAAGTATATATTCTTTAAAGAGTTCATTTGATAAAAACAAACATGTAGCAGAACCAAATGGGAAAAACTAGATAGTTTAAAGGAATTTAAAAACTATAACATAAGCATTACCGGAGGCAAGATAATGTGGATTTTACTGATCCATAGAATCTAGGCCATGTACCTTCCTTGAAATAAAACCATGGAGAAAGGAAACTTAAGGTAGTGGGAAGTGATGGGAATCTTACATGCATAAACAGTGAATAAGAATCACAGAAACATCAATATTAAGAAGTTTATACAAACATATAAACGTAGGTCAATGATTCAAATCTCCCACAGCCCCTTGAGGCTACTTAAAATATGCACACACACACACAACATATACATGCATCCCAACAAGGATTACACAATCCAAATGAAAAAATAAAAATAAAAACTTCTTGGTTTAATATTCTTTCAATAAATCCCATAAACATCCTGCTTTGGCTTTCCAAATGAGCTAAAGAAACAAAGTACTTAGTAGGGAATACCAAATTCCAAGAACAAGTGCACAAATGTACACAATTTGTTATGTATAAAAATAAACCTCGAATTTCATAATTTTATTTCTAGGTAAATTAGACTTTATCTCCCTAAACTACCACCTCATTTGAACTTACACCTTCAAACTCCCTCCCACAACAAAGGAGTGGCCAAGCCGACATCCCCATTTGATCAGAGCATGGCCACCCATCTGTTCAGATGGGCCATAGATGGGCATGGCCACGTGACCATCCCCTATCTGCTATTTATTTTACATTTCATTATTTTATTTTTTTCCTCAAACGGTGCATTTTCAAATCGAGGATAAATTGATAACTTCAAAATAACTTAGACACACTTGCTACTTGCATATGACGTTTTCTATCTAAAATAATGGCTAAACTTGACTCGGGGCAAACTCGAAACATTTTGATAGTTTATAGGTCCGAGTTCCAGTGAATCGTAGTTTGGAATTGTAAGTACAAATGGGTGGTAGTTTATGGGAATAAAGTGTAGTTTACCCTTTATTTCTTCATCCAAACTTAATTCAAATTAAGATTGGTTTGGTTGCATTTACTCCATTATCACCATAAACATTCAAACCAAAGCAACGAATTTGGGCATCAAGCATCAATTCGTCTCAATAGAAATTTCCTAACCCAGGAGCCACACCAGAAATGAATGAGAATAATTAGCAGAGAAAGACTAGGGATAAAATTGCAATGTAAAAGCTAAGAAGATCCATGTTATTCCAGTATTCAGTCCAATTAAATAAATTTGGTTCTGATTAGTGAATCATTCACCATGTACAGTATATCAGAAATATAATTAAGAAGGTCCACTGATCATACTACTCCACTAGCTACATGGATTTCCATCCACACAGATTCAGGAATATGAAATGGGCATTAATTGTTAAATTGAACTTAAGTAGCTACATATACAAATATTAAAGAAGTGGAATGAGCAGTGGGCATACCAACGACCAAAGGGCAGTACAAGTCAGCACAATCAGCCATCCTGGGGCTGCCCATGTTGGGTGCTTCCGTTCCAACTTCGTTGCAAAAGTTCCACGCTTCCAATCCAACTCTCACATTTGGGTTCTTCATTCCGGGGTCTCCTATGGCCGATATGTACTTCTCTGAGGCATGGGCTATTCCTAAATGATAACCCAAGCTCAAAAGAAACAGTATTTGAGAAAAAAGAGGTGGCCAGGAGGAAGTAGAACCCATGACCTTCTGCGTTGAACAGGAATTCGAGAATCAGAGTTCTGTGTCAGGTCTTCTACGAGGTTGATGGGAGGGAATGGGAGCTTCCGTGCTGTACACGCGCCGTGTGTGCACGTGAGGTAGGGGATTTAAAGTCCCCCAACCAATAGATAATTTGAGAGAGAGAGAGAGAAAGATTGCTTTTAAGCAAATTTGACGTGGGAAAGAACCAAAGCAACGTTGAGCGTGACGTAGGCCTTAGGGACGGATCTTCTGCGTGTGAGGGGGAGTTCTAGGATATTGCTCCCGGGTTTGGGTAACCGGTTGAGCGACGGCCTTGGATCCCTCGGGTCTTGGGCCCCCTTGGTGGACCGGGAGTCTTGGGGTCCTGAATTGCTCGGGTAAATTGGGCCCCTTTGTTGGGCTGGATGCAAGTCTAACCAGGCCCATGTGGCTTTAGGTGATTCCTAGGCCCTACAAATACAAAATGATAAAAGTTGATGGGAAAGGAAATAATCAATAATGCCAACTTATACCATATTCTTATGATCCCATCCAAAATAAACCCATTTTCTCGTCTTAAAAAAAAAAAATAAAGTAAAAAAGACTAATCATAAACATCAATTTTACTTTGTTAAGGGCGATTTAAGCACATTGATACTTCATACTATTGTGGGTTAGATTTCAGGTCAATTTGAGATTTGTTTTTTAACTTATTTTAGAAGATTGTCCATAAAGAAGACAGAAAGAATAGAATCCAATCAATAAGACAATCACATTTGCATTATGAAGTGTTATTCCAGTCGAAAGCATTGTTATTTTGGTTGATTAATTATCTTTTATTATCGATCTGTGTATTGGGCCTATATATATATAAACTATACAACGAAATGTATCGACGTGGCATTTCCTATTGTCACGTACGTAAACTTCCATTTTAACAAGAAAAAAAAAAAATTTATATTCTACTTCGAGATTGTATTTCTAATGTTGTAACGTCATGTGTAAAATAAGAAATTTCCACTTTACAACAAAGCCGGAGGTGTCACAGGTCTTGTGTATCTTCTTATGAAACTTGAAACTACCTTTATAATTACAATATTGTGTGCATAAGCTTATTAACACGGGCTTTATTTATAGGCAAAAATAATCCTCCCTTAAGAAAACTATGATTTATAATTGAGAAAGAATATGACTCATAATCTTAAGAGAATACACAATCATACTAAAAAGTAATAATGTTTATAATCCTAAAACTACTAGGATTCCAACATAACTCCAATGAGTTAGTTATATGCTTCGTCTATTAACTTGTACATTGCTAAAAAAAACTTTCGAATAACATATATAAATTATGAAACAAAATCCTTCTCTTAGGAGATACCAAGTGACAGGGGTGTACATCCGAATGCAGATGCAATTATTTGCAACATCTGCAAAGTCTTTTTGGCAACATATTGATTTTACAATACTTTTGTCTTTTTGACAAACTCTTATATGAGAGAGCAACACAGCCAATCAGACCATCAATAACATCTGCTATACAACAAGATCATCAACGAATAACACAAAAAATAGCTATCTACCTAAAAGATCACAATCAGAGATACTTCAAAAGTTAGTAAATCTCTTATCAAACATGCTCATACATAGTTACATACTTTGGTCATATGTCTACACTTTCCACTCTCAATGAAAAGTTTCCAATTTTTTTTTGAGAAAAAGGCAATTAGGGAACATTTTTCAAGTAAAAGATGGTGGCCGGCTTTGGGCTATGTTAAAGTATTGATTAAGTGATTAAATTTATCTCTTCCTATCAGCTTAAGCTTTTAGGATAAGTGGTGATTTAACATAGTATCAGAGCCAAAAGTCTTGAATTCAAATCTTGATTCCGTCATTTATCTCCCGTTTCAATTAAATATTTCACGTATTACGCATCATCTATCAAAAAGAAGTTTGAACCCACACGTGAGGAGAAGTGTTAAAGTATTGATTAAGTGATTAAATTTACCTCTTCCTATCAACTTAAGCTTTTAGGATAAAATGTGATTTAACAAGCTCGAACAGCGTCATGGTGAACTAATGAAGTGAATGAGTGAACTGTGAAGAAAAAAACTTTAAAAAAAAAAAATATAAACATAACATATACCTAATCCAAAACGACATCGCTTTGGTGAATATCCGCCTAATATATTAAAAGCATGCGGAAGCGGTTAATACTTGCCTTTGTATATGTGAATAACGGATTGCGAATAGTCACAGATAATTTATGCGAGCGGTTAATATCCCTTGTATCTACACCCGTACCAAGTGATAAGCATAAAGATGAGGAAGCCTTTTTTGTGTTTTTTTATGCCCAGCTGGCCTCGTTTGTGTTGGAGTGCGATGCTGAATATTAGTTAAATTTATCGCAAAAGCCTAAAGTAGCTAGCTTAGAGAATCTCTCATATTTGATTGGCTCTCATTTTTCATGTATATATTCTCTGAGTTCTATATATTAATGTTTAACTGTATGGCTTGGGAATCTGAGCTGTTTGAAAAAATATAGTATATGCTAGCTTTAGCTAACTCGATAACGATTATGTTAATTAATTTTTAATCATATTTACTCAATATAATAGGAACAGAAAATTATAATGATTGGACCTGATTGATGTATTGCATGTGTACATATAGTAAATAAGTGGCAGGTAACACTCGTACGTACATGAATTAATTATTCTTATTAAGATCATATATATATATATATATATATATATATATAGAATCTGACGGAAAATATCATTCATGCATTTGGGCAGGTGGCTTTAGTTTCCCATCATCTTCACATAATTAGTTTGAGTACATGCACATGCATGCACCTATGCAAGAGGATCCACTTTAATTAGCATCAATGGCAAGTCTGTGACAGACAAAATAAAGGTGGCTTTAGAGTTGAGTCGACGCTCAAATTAAAGCTAGCTGTACGATATGCCTATATGTTGTCTCGACTTTACGAGTAATTCTCCGAGGGCTAGAAGCAAGATGTATGCTATATATATATTGAGTGTACGTACGTGAGGGTTTTTTCTTTTTATTTTTTCCAATCAAAATCTCTTTACGCTTAACTTTTCCAAGGCAATTAGACACGACTGGTACGGTACGTAATTGGATGGGTAAGCATAGAAAATGGAATTCCGGCAACCCGGAAGATCAGGCGATGAAAAACGAAAAGCACAAAAAAAAGTGTAGGTGATTCTCCCAGTTATATATGCTATATATATGTTGTATTTCTAGAACTTTAGTGCATTTGTTTATGCTTAAAATAAAATGAAAAAGAAAAAGAAAAAGAAAAAAAAAAGGCCTTTAATTTCTGCCACATCTTTCGATACAATTGAGTAGGAAATGTACGTACGTAGTTGGTACGTAGTGGAACTGTGGAATGCATGTTATATATATACATTTGACGACAGCAAGCAAGCCAGTTGCATGCATGCTTTAAAGTGAACAATATATATATAGGAATAATAGGATTACTTTCTACCCCACAAGAACATGTGGGAACAGTTATATATGCATGGGTATATTCTCTAACATTCTTTATTATACTTTCACACCATTTGCGCGAGATTACTATATGTTAAACTTCAATAATTAGCTTAATTGCCACAAAGATCGAGGGGGAGAAAAATGTAAAGATCATCTTCGATCGATCTGTATATATAGTTAATAATTAGCAAGTCTTTAACAATATCTGAGACATGCATTAGGGCATATATGTTGGCCATTGGAGTTTAGAAAAATTAAGCTTCAATTAGACAATATATATATATATATATATATATATATATATATATATATATATATATGCATAAAAGTTATATTAGATTAATGTGTCTCAGCATGACAAGAAAAGTGATCTTTAATTAGAACAACCGCGTGCCTTCCATTATCATATATTTTATTTTCTTGATTTATATATATTTAGTACTAATTAATCACTCTTCAATGCATTTAGCCCATATAAGAAAATACGTTGATTGTCAATGCATATATGCGCGCATGTGGCCATGGTGCAAATACCATGTTTAATTGCATAATATATCGATTAACAAGTTTAACAATTCTTTTTGTTTATTTTTTTTGTTTTTTCCTGAGGGCGCAAATTAACCAATGCATTTATTCTGGTCACAGCGCGCTGCATGCCTATTAATGAAAATAACATTAAATCCTATATATTGTTGCAAGAATAGCTGTGACCAGAATAATTAAATTCATTAATCAAGGAAATTGATTAATTAATTGCGAAGGAAGAAAAAAAAAAACGAATCATTAATCAGGATTGCGTTGAAGCCTTTTGCCGGCCTTTTCTGAATGTGTGCCACGCGCCACGTTTGTGCCCCCCATGCATTCCCATGCTTTTGACTAAATGAAGAAAAAGCAACGCACCATCTGTTTAATTTTCTTGGTCAAGGTTATCATTAAAGGGGCTTCATTGTTGTGGGTGCTACTAATTAATTAAATAACTCCTACCTTATTCTTCACATATATTATATATATATATTAGTAATCCAATGATCAACAACGAATCAAGTGATATTAATAAACATGATAAGCATGTTTGGGTTGTCGCCAAGATAACAAATATTAATTATAGGAGTTTTTTTTTTTTACGGCATCTAATTAGCCGGCCAAATCTTCTCAACAGTACTTGGTACCGTGAAATACAATAAGAGAGGAAGTGATATTGAACTATTAGCCAGGGTATTCCCTTTTTTTTATTTTTTTTATTTTATTTTATAATGATCGATCAAACTAGCTAGCTAGGAATCAAAAGAGAATAAAACGAAAAGAGAGAAAATTCTCTTATTAATGTTGAAATCCTCTGTTGTAGTAGGTTGGTGCGAACTAGAATTAAGCTCTGAGTTGATATCATATGCAAATAAAGTCCCCGGCAAGCTTTACCATGGTGTTGTACGAGGCATACTGTCTCTCATTAACAACAATTTACTTGCATATCACGCGATCGATCTCTAATTATAACATACATTCATCTTTGCCATCGTAGACTTTAATTATCACTAGCTTGCTTGCTTGCTAGCTTTTATATATATATACAATATTTGCTTTCTTTCTTTCCTTTTTCCATTTTTTTTTTTTTTTTTAAATTTTAACAAGAAGGATGTTCCTAAAACTATTAACTCTTAATTAACCTCACCTTGTACCATATAGGAGAAATCTAAAAAATTGGTGCAAATACTCTTACCTCATCACCTTCTTTCCTTTTTTCTTTTTCAATCAGCAAAAACACAAGTCTCTTAACACCAATATCTAGCGTTCCATTAAATCCAAAAGAAAAACAGACTTAATTAATTGCTCATAATCCAGCTTCTGACTATCTTTTGTATATTTTGTGGAAATGATCGATGATCAGCTTGCTAGCAGTGTACGTCAATATATATTTAACTTTGAAAATAACATTATTTGATCTCCTTGTAGCATGTGTATATATATATATATATATATATATATATATAACCTCAGTACTCCAGCGAGATTTTGTTGGATTAATGTTCGGTTAAAAAACGGCGCTGACTCTGACTTTCGCTTTCACTGGTGCTATTAGATTTCATCGATCGATCAAGCTAAGACAGCTAACATGCATATATATGTTGGTTTTGATGTTCATGCAACATATATATGCTATATTACTATACACTCTAGATCTATACATATGTACGTATTATATATATATATATATAAAAGGTTAACAATTTTTGACACGACCCGCGAACCAGACACGGGAAAATAGGGTTTGAGTTTTATATAATCAGGTTTGGGTCATAATCGGGTCAACCCGATTCTGACCCCAGACACGATTCTGACCCTCTTTTTTTTTCAATTTTTTTATTTTAACCCGAACTGAAACACTCAAACACGAAATGCCTTATGCGGTTATGCCCATTCTGATTTCTGAAAGACTGAACTAAAACCCAGCCCACTGCCCAAGTGCCCAGTAGCCCGCCCGCACGCCAACCAGCGAAGTCGTTGTGTCACTGCGACGGTCATACTGGCTTCCATCGCGAAACCCTAAAGAGACCATTCTTGACCAGATCCGACCTCTCTCTCTCTCTCTCTCTCTCTACGAACTCAATTTGCTTCACCGCCACTTCCTTTCTCTTTTTACTTCGTTTTGACTGCAATTGTTGTGTTCAATTACAATGCCGAACGAATACTTAATCGTTGGATTTGAAGAATTTTGTTGGTCTTAGTGTGACTTTGTGTTCACAATAGAAATGGGGTGTATATAGATATTTGATTTAGAAACTGGCAATTGAAATTTGAAGGTAAAAAGCATATGAAAAAACATGCATATTATGAAATTGATGTCGTGTCGGGTAAACGGGTGGCACGATTATTAGTCGGGTTTATCGGGTCGTGTTCGTGTCAGACCCGTTTATGTAATCGGGTCAGTCGGGTTGACACGAACCCGACCCGTGAACCCGAATTGCCCACCCTATAATATATATATATATATATGTAGTGCTTCATACATATATATGTGATCGATGCTCAAGTTTTTTTACAGAATTATATATAAAAGGTATTCTCCATTTTTGTGTGCCCCTTATTCTAAAATTTCTACCTGGCCTTGCCCACGTACGTACAGCTGCTGATTTTAACAAAGCCGACACCATGAACATCAAATATTCTCCCATCACCTTTCCTTCACAAAACAGCCTGTACGCTTAGATTAATTACGACCAAGGCCATCTTGTCAACTTGCTGTTTTTTATATGTCTTGTCTATCAATATCCTCATGTTCAGGCCGGTGGCTAGTGCTTCTTTATATATATGATTCATTCACAGTACTGTAACTGATGAATATATATGGGAGATCGATCTACGTACGTCCATATCTTCTTTTTCTTTCGTTTCTCTTTTCCGTCAAGTTTTCTGGAGGAATATATCATGGATATATATATATATATATATATAAGAGACTGCAATAGTATCATGCATAAGAGATTGTAAGCATTCCTCATAATTTTCCCCCGAGATCCAACATATATATTAGATATATATGCGCATATGATCGATGTTCAACTGCCTATGAATGACACCACTAATAACAGTAATGTCCACCACCTTAATTTGTACGTCTTAGCAAAAAAAATTGATTAAGAAACGCTAGCTCTTATTCCAAAGCTAGAAAGAGCCAAGTTAGTATTCAATTATATTTTAATTTAGCAAAAGATTTAGCTATATATACCATGCATCGATCTCCGTGGCATCCGCTAAGGAGAATATCCACGTGGCAACTGTTTAAGCCTCGCCATGCAGCCTATCATCTTTACATGTTAAAGAGAAGATATGTTTAAGGATTGTTGTTTTGATCAGTACTATAAGTGATTTGACAAGATTCTAATTGCTATGGCTTCAAAGTTAAGATGAGAGAATTGAAGAAGTGGGAAAAAAATAATAAAAAGAAAGCAAAAAAAAACAAAAAAGCTAAAGCTCGAAATGAGAGTGGTGGTGGCTCACTTGATCACCTTTCAGGCTTTGTTTAATATATATATATATATATACTCAGAAAGCTGCAAGTCATTAGTAAGCTAGAATTTTGTTTTTAATTAAGCTTGAAAGGCCTAAAATATAAATACAAATTGCCACACCTGAAGGCCAAGAAATTAGGAAAAGGTAGTTCGGAAAGCAACCCAGCATGGCAGCATGGGTAGCTCATTGGCTCCAAAGTTCAATCGATGGGTTGCACGTGAAAATTCAAACTGCATGCTGACTAGACTGTTCTTTTTCACCGATCTCTTTTTATTTTTTATTTTTTCGGGTGAACTGCCCCCACGTACATTTACTTTCTTTTTGTTTTATATTATAGACTATAGTGATGGACAACATTTTTTAAAGAAAATTTGAAAAAAAGAAAAAACCCAATTAAGCTATAAAACAAAAACTTTAATTTAAGGGAAAAATACAATTTAGTCTTCCAAACTACCACCCTTTCTCTGGATGGCCCCCCAAACTACCAAGGCTTGCACTCTAGCCCTCAAACTACTAAAACCTTTAGAAAAATGCCACATTTTGACAAAATATTCCCATAATACCCTTATCAAGTGTCATTTTTCAATTAAAAAATCAAAAATTCAAAAACTTTTAAAAAAAAATTAAAAAATTAAAAACTAAAAAAACTAAAATTTTATTTTTTAAAAAAAAATATTGTGATCGACCAAATGACGTACTGCTTCTTTCTAGCATCGTTGTTGGGTACGATGCACGTTTGCAGCTTGGCGAACTCGTTCCGGCCTCTCTGAACGCGGACATGACTAATTTTCTATCCTTCGATGTCTATGATATTGATCTTTTGAAGGTTATAAATGATTCCGATCTGAATTTTATTTTGTTACAAACGAAGAGCAAGTCTATCATCGTTGTGGAAGACCTCGATCGGTTTCTGACGGAGAAATCAACAGAAACCGAAGAAACCATCCAAAAAAATAATAATAGTTTGAGAGGCTAAATTATATTTTTCCCTTAATTTAACCATGGAATATTGATAAAGAGGAATACGTACGTATGATCGAGTTGTAATCATCTACAATCTCCACAACTGTTGGTTGGTCTCTTACTAATGTAATTAATAACGTCATCTAGCTCGTTAATCTAAAACATGAATGGCCACCCACAGGCCACTCTAATAGTTTATATGAGTCGTTTTGTAGGGTCTGTCGACTGATCTCTCCATGCCTAGCTTTCACTATATTTCCCCCCCTAGCTAAAATGTCTCTCCTTTTACTCGATAAACATAATCATATCTGTTGATGTTTTTGAGCCGGTGACGTGGCATCATCAGAGACGTCCCTCCATCCGAGCCCCGACCTGCAAAACAGCAAAGACCCGCCGGGGGTGGCCGGCGGAGCCTCCTCCGACGATCAAGTCAGTCCAGTATTTATGTGAAGAGGGAAGACAGAAAGAGAGCGAGAGAGAGAGAGAGTCCAAGAGAGAGATAAAAAAACCCCCCTGTCAAGTAGTCCTTATAGCCCTTTTATACCCCTGCATGCTAAATGTTCGTTTTACCCTTGTCAAGCACACTGTAAAATGGGGACGTCTGTTATCTTCTCTGACTTGATTTGACTGGTCTCATGAATATTGGAGGCTTCCTGCGACCAAGGCTCATGTCTGGGGACTAACCCATTCCGGGGGCCGAAATCCCACTCTGGGGCGGACCTGGCCCCACTCCAAGGTGGGAACAAATATTTCCCTAACAATTACCCCCCAATTCTCCTATCTTTATTAGAAAGGTAGAGAGAATTTACCCAATGTAGCCTCTGTAATCCGACCAATCCCACCGGCCTTTCTTCATCCAATCCACGTAGTGCTCTCCTCGGACCCCGGGAAAACTCAAGCGTTTCCTCTACTGCAGCACTACGCGGCTCCAAGCCATTTACAGCAGGCAATTGAGAATTTATTTCTGTCATAAATTCACCATCAGTTAGGCGCACCTAACACCCCGTAAATCGTGCATGCAATGATCACTATTGTTTTTCTATATATTCGCACTTTCCTTCGCTGGAATGTCATTGGCCTTGAGAGTGCCCATTTGAGTAGATCTTCCTTTCTTTTATTCCTGGTGCGGTTCTCATGACTGAGCATATCCACCAATTCGTCATGGATGGCCCTGGGGTATTCGCTCTCCACGACGGTTTTACTGAATGTGTGATCTCCGGCTTTAGACAGACAAGGGTGTGCGACCCCGGCTTTACGCCAACCTGTTCCTGTCCAGCCTACAGGAACTGTGCAGCACTCAAATTTTTCCCAAACAGCTCGTGGGAGCCCAACTGTTCAAGCCGTACCTGGAATTTGCGCGGATGATCCCTTCAAGATTCTCGGGCAATTCCTCTTCGCTGTAATAGGATTACTTGTAATCAAATGACTACCCTGCATAATATTCTTTCAGGGTTGTCTGTTCTCTTCGTCTTCATGTACGTGTGCCCTCTGAGTGCATCTAATAAAATCTTCTTCTTTGACAAAAGTTACGCACTTACGATGTGAACCCCAAATTAATCTCTCATAATTTCCTCGGATGACCACCGAAATGGATGTCTCATAAATCGTAAAATTACGCCCGCACAACATCATGCCAAGCATTAGTATTATGCTTCCCTGGACAATGATTCTGATGACATTTTAACGTATCCACCGTTCCCAAAAGTCGGAAACCTTTCGTCGAACTATTAATTTCTTTTGGTAGATGGATGCCCGTTAACCGGCACGCCTGAAGTTCGGGGGACTGCTAGAGGCGCAGTTGCCCTTTCCATTTCTTCAAAGCAGAGGTAATCACCCCAATTTCCCTATTCGACTTTCGGATAGTTAGACTGGAAATTTCTCGTCCTTGATATAACCCCAAGCATGTATAGCTCCCGATGACAGACGAGCTGCCATAATTATTTCTGTCTTTAATATCGGCAAATTAACCAGTGTCAACTCCGGCTGCCATCGCCCCCTGTCCAAGATATTGGACATTTCTCATCACCTCCCTGGTCCTCTACCAGGAGGGGAGATCCTTTGTCCGAGATCGGACTTTTTTCATCACCCCCCTGTCCTCTACCAAGAGGGGTGGCTCTTTGTCCAAAATTGGACTTTTCTCCTCACCTCCCTGGTCCTCTACCAGGAGGGGAGATCCTTTGTCCGAGATCGGACTTTCCTCATCACCCCCCTGTCCTCTACCGAGAGGGGTGGCTCTTTGTCCAAAATTGGACTTTTCTCCTCACCTCCCTGGTCCTCTACCAGGAGGGGAGATCCTTTGTCCGAGATCGGACTTTCCTCATCACCCCCCTGTCCTCTACCAAGAGGGGTGGCTCTTTTGTCCGAGATCGGACTTTTTTCATCACCCCCTGTCCTCTACCGAGAGGGGAGATCCTTTGTCCGAGATCGGACTTTCCTCATCACCCCCCTGTCCTCTACCAAGAGGGGTGGCTCTTTGTCCAAAATTGGACTTTTCTCCTCACCTCCCTGGTCCTCTACCAGGAGGGGAGATCCTTTGTCCGAGATCGGACTTTCCTCATCACCCCCTGTCCTCTACCGAGAGGGGTGGCTCTTTGTCCAAAATTGGACTTTTCTCCTCACCTCCCTGGTCCTCTACCAGGAGGGGAGATCCTTTGTCCGAGATCGGACTTTCCTCATCACCCCCCTGTCCTCTACCAAGAGGGGTGGCTCTTTGTCCAAAATTGGACTTTTCTCCTCACCTCCCTGGTCCTCTACCAGGATGAAAAGTCCAAAATTGGACTTTTCTCCTCACTTCCCTGGTCCTCTACCAGGAGGGGAGATCCTTTGTCCGAGATCGGACTTTTCTCATCACCCCTCTGTCCTCTACCAAGAGGGGTGGCTCTTTGTCCAAAATTGGACTTTTCTCCTCACCTCCCTGGTCCTCTACCAGGAGGGGAGATCCTTTGTCCGAGATCGGACTTTCCTCATCACCCCCCTGTCCTCTACCAAGAGGGGTGGCTCTTTGTCCAAAATTTGACTTTTCTCCTCACCTCCCTGGTCCTCTACCAGGAGGGGAGATCCTTTGTCCGAGATCGGACTTTCCTCATCACCCCCCTGTCCTCTACCAAGAGGGGTGGCTCTTTGTCCAAAATTGGACTTTTCTCCTCACCTCCCTTTTTTTTTTTTTTTTTTTTTAGCAGCACCTTCTATATTTCCATTTCACACTCCTGTCGGCCTGTTCCCCCATGCATAGCATCCATATGCGACTCTACTTCTTACTTCCGATGGCGGGCCAGCAAGGGAGTGGAGTGGGCCCAGTTTCGGATGTCCGAGGAAGTCGTGGGACCCAGCAGATGTCCGGGTGTAATCTGCATGCCTGACAGAAGACCAAGTGATGTCATAAACCGCCATCTGCCTCGACCTCCATCATCGACCTGTTTCAAATGCCGCGTAATTGGATATTGCATTGGGGTGGATCCCTTACTGGCTCCCTGTTTGGGACGGAGCTGGGTCCATGCAGATTTTCGACCCACGAACATTTCCCGCCACCTCTTCATGAACGAACAACTTTCTCAATTACCCGATCACCAAGGAAGACATACCACCTAGTGACAAAATGTCTCTTCACTAAGCAGGATCCGGACGTGCAGATCGGTGGTCTCCCATCGCTCATGGAACCCTTGTCTGAGCTCTATCCACTCAAACCTTTACAGGTCGGCCACCTACCACTCTACTAGTCCACAGGACGCGCCCGGGATGCAACGTGGCCTCATGGCTATTTTCATTTGCAAAGGGGACGCCTAATAATTAGAGACCTCCACGAGTCCGGGGAGCTCGCTGTCTCAAGGGTCTGATGTCCGGGTGACAGGTAGTTGAAGACTCCCCAAATCATTCTCGGACAGGTTCTCGGACTTAACCTTCTCGGACAGGTTCCGGAATCATTCTCGGACAGGTTCTCGGAACTGATCTCGGACTCAACCTTCTCGGACAGGTTTCGGAATCGATCTCGGACTGGTTCTCGGAACTGATCTCGGACTCAACCTTCTCGGACAGGTTCCGGAATCGATCTCGGACTCAACCTTCTCGAGGATCTTCTTGCTTCCCGGACTTCAAGAACAAGGTTGACTACTGTCGGATCCACAGCTACGATGTCTTCTACAACAACGTCTTTTTGCACCTGAAGATGGTCTTGTACCGCGCCAAGCTTCCCGTGGTCCGGGCCGCCGTGCTAGCCCACCCGGAGGCCGAGTGGATCCGGGGCTAACACTGAACCCATACAACATTACTGCTGAGATCGATGACCATGTAATGATTCGTCAGAGGGGCCATGCACTGAATCATCGAAGGGCAATCAATACCAATCCGAAGGGCACATTGCCACCACGCATGGTCCATTCCGGAAACCACCTCTGACCCCAAATCGTCTTGCACCTAATAAGTACCACCGGTACTAGAGTTCCACTTTTGGTTGGGGATGTATCCGTCGGCAGGACCGATCACTTGAACCTGACAGTCACTCTCATGGACGATAGTTTGCTCTCCAGCTCCAGTATCGACTCTGATATCTCCCTCGGTATCCTGCCCTCAACACCTTCGTCAAACCCTCCAGCCAAGTCGAAACCCTCATATTTTCCCTTTTTTTTAAAAAAAAAAAAAAAAAAACTGTGGTCGGCCGCTACCTTTCCGTTTGGGCTAACACACCGGCCTTCAGGTCCAAGTCGGCCTTCATTTGGGCTGAAGATGGCTCAAGTCAAGTAGTCTTCATCAACGCTCAGCTCGGTCACTTGGTGCAGCTTATTCTTTTTCAGCCACTCATTCTGGTATAAAAGACGACGCTACACTTATAGATGCCTTGATCCATGCAGATGCTAGGTGCGGCTCCATTGCTTTGTCACCTTTGTTACTCTCCTCACAGCTTGTTGCCAAGCTGAAGGGGTCGGAGAGCGAAACAAGGATCTACTGGTGGGACCCACTAGATGTCCAGGCATGCTCAGCCCTCATGCGGAGAGGCCGACGGGCATAGGCGTGCAACTTACTTTCTGCATGCATGGTATTCGTTTTTGGTGTTTCAGAATGATTATCCGTGGGGACCACCCTTTGATCACCAATCCTCTTCCTCTTCTCTTAATCCGAGCCGGTCGACCGAAATGCAAGAACAATTCACTAACTTTGCCGGGCTCATGACTGTGCTCACCCTGGGGCCCATGTCTCTGGGACTCGTCGACCTCGAGGTCCTTATCAAGTCTGGCCATTTTGTGAGTTAATAACTGACTACAGAGTCATACCCGAGGCCAAACGTTGCTTCATAATCCATCTCCTTTTAGTCTTAATAAATGATGCTGTCAGAAGATGACACAAATACCAACAAAGCAAAACCCACCTTACTCATGACTTTTCTTTAGCCCACGACGTGGCAACTCCTCACCCCTTTTCCTCCTGACAAGGTCACTTCCAAGACAAAGTGAATTTAATACTAAGAACTTTTTCTCTTACACGTGTGGAACTATACATCCTCCGTATTCTACCGATTTTTCACAAATTAAGGAAATCTTCTTTTGCCCTTATTCCTTTGACGTAGACTGTCAAGATTACAAGAGAGAAACAGAAAACTTATCTTGCTCCCTCACAAGGATAGCTGTCAACAGTGTGTCATGATGAAACATTTCACTGTAATTTGACATGTTTCGGTCGATCCACATGGCCCCTAACTCGAACCAAATGACGACTTTGAACATCCTTTGCCAAGCCGGAACTCACTTTGGAACCATTCTAACCTTTGTTCTTGCTGACAGGCACGTGCTCCACGAATGCCTTTCAAAGAAGTCTTCCGAGGGCCCACTGAAGGTGTCACGGAGACTTCACCCTCACCATTTGCAAGGGACAATCCGTCCTGAAGTTAACGCAAGAACCAATGAGACAACGTTGATTTCTCCCACAGTCTTTCTACAACCTGATACACAGCCAAATAAACAACATTCAAACTTTCCTCAAGCTTCTGTATGCTTAAAGTTCACCATTTCCCGATCTTTTGACCAAACCAAACTTCTCGGCTTGATTCTTGCCAGCAAAGACCTTCTAACCCAAAGTGAGGGGGCTAAATGCACATGAAAAACTAAGTGTCAGTTTGCACTTGGCAAACTGTAGATCTGGTGAAGGTAAGCTTTACTCTTCGACATGGTAGTGCTTAAAAAGCCAGGACAAATTGACCTTCATGAAATCTGAGTATTGAATTACAGACGCCCTGCCTTCAAATTCAAATCCATCACATGAAGGTTAAGATTTACTCCAGCCTCTTTCTCTTGATGGAGGAGGCCTCTGATCACCAGTCACCATTCTGGGCTTGTATTTTTGTATGAACGACCACGTCGATTCCCACAGACGGCGCCAATTGTTGTTGATGTTTTTGAGCCGGTGACGTGGCATCATCAGAGACGTCCCTCCATCCGAGCCCCGACCTGCAAAACAGCAAAGACCCGCCGGGGGGTGGCCGGCGGAGCCTCCTCCGACGATCAAGTCAGTCCAGTATTTATGTGAAGAGGGAAGACAGAAAGAGAGCGAGAGAGAGAGAGTCCAAGAGAGAGATAAAAAAACCCCCTGTCAAGTAGTCCTTATAGCCCTTTTATACCCCTGCATGCTAAATGTCCGTTTTACCCTTGTCAAGCACACTGTAAAATGGGGACGTCTGTTATCTTCTCTGACTTGATTTGACTGGTCTCATGAATATTGGAGGCTTCCTGCGACCAGGCTCATGTCTGGGGACTAACCCATTCCGGGGGCCGAAATCCCACTCTGGGCGGACCTGGCCCCACTCCAAGGTGGGAACAAATATTTCCCTACAATATCAATTACTTTCTCCTTGGATCCCTCAATATGTCTCTTCTTTTACTCGATAAACATAATCATATCATTTACTTTCTCTTTGGATCCCATCAATATATATACATATATCAGTGCTAATTAGATAAAACCCAGTACGTAGGTCTTATTAATTCCCGTCTCTGTTCATTTAATATATATATAACTCAGCAACCAATTAATCTTTGTAACAGAATTAGAAGACAACATTGAAATAATGAAATAAAACTAAGGGTTGATCGATAATCAGATTCTTAATGATACTCAATTATAATATGACAATTCTAATGAAAAACATAAAAAGAATTAGAAAAAAAGATGAGATTAGCAACAAAAAAAAAATGTATGTATTTTGATAAAATATCAAATTCTTTTTTTTTAAAATATTATAATCCAGGTCAATGACAAAATATTAATTGATACAAAATTAAGGGATCTATCATTAGAAAGAGGTCCGATTTTAATTAGATCGATATAATGATTTAAATTTTCTAAAGACGAAAAATAATAGACATTTCTTTATAACATATTAAATTTAAAATTACCAAATAAACAAAAACATGACAAAAATGTTTGGCAAATAGAAACTAATACTCCAATTGAAATACCAAGCTATATATATATATTAAAAATTAATTTTTTTTTTTTGGCCAAATGCTTGTATTGCTTATAGAATATTATGGACAATACTAATAATAAGAGTTGCTTTTATCAAAAGAAAAGAAAACAAAATTCAAAACAAAATTAATAAAAGCATATTTACCATTGACTATGTCACAAGAAATATTAAATGCACTAGCCATCTTATACCGAGACTAGTACTATCTTAACAAAACTTGAATATAAAAATATTAAAAAAAAAATTGATTAATAATTTTGCATATAAAAAAACAAAAAATAATTAGATAAATATATTTTATACGTAACTAAAAAAATTATAATATATTTTAAAATTAAAAAGACCGGACTTTAACCTTATTTTAATTTCGTTTTTCTCTGAACGAAATGTGGCATGATGTGATTAGCTAAGGATAGAAAATGCCTGTGCGTATGAGGAAAAGAGAGAGAGAGAACTGAACACTCAAGAGTGAGCGATGTAAGAGAATAGAGATGAAAACATAGTGATATGTAAAGGAGTGATGTGAAAGATTAAACAAAACATAGCTAGTGATATATATGTAGAAGTGGAGCTGCCGACCAATTATTATTCTTTTCAGCTGGAAAGAGATGATGGAACGTCCATGGAAGAGAATCCATGGAGGTATATAAGGGTTTAAGCCCCCCTCGTAAAAAGAGGCAAACTGTCACAAAAGTTCAGAGAGAATTAGGAGAACTGCAGCAAACTCGAAGCTAGTTCAAACTAGTGGGAGGTTGTCTGCAAATGGCTCGTGGAAAGATTCAGCTGAAGCGGATTGAGAACCCGGTGCACCGGCAGGTTACCTTCTGCAAGCGCCGAGCAGGGCTTCTTAAGAAGGCCAAGGAGCTCTCCGTGCTCTGTGATGCAGAAGTTGGAGTTGTCATTTTCTCCTCCCATGGAAAGCTCTACGAACTCACCACCAAAGGGTCTGTATAATCTACTTGGATCATATATATATATTATCAATTTTTTATATATATATATATATATATATATATATATATACATATATTTTTTTTTTCCTTTTCCAATTATTATTAATATCATGCATATCTTTTTTTCTTCTTGTTAGAATTTGATATAAAAATTAAAATCCTTGTTTCCTATCGATTTTAAGTTTCAGAATAAATGGTAATTTTGTTACATGCTTCTCTCACTTTCAAGATTGTGTTCATAACTGATATTAATTATTATAAAAAATAAAAAATAAAAATAAAAA
>JAJPGS010002314.1:0-307362 GCA_028654335.1 Alnus rubra | reverse complement strand
TTTCCTTGATTTTTCATAAATCTTACACAGCACCCACTCATCCAACTGCAGAAAACAAAATTTAGACAAAAAGGGGAAATATTGGAGCAAGGAAAGTACGAAACATATGAGTGTTTACGTTTAGCTACTACTAAAACGCTGCCCCTTCATTTTTTATTTTTATTTTTTTAAAAAAAAAAAATCTTTATTTGTAACTTTTATCTTTCATCACTTTTGTAATTATGCCTTAGTATGAATTGCTATGGATATCTATATAGGGCATAGTTTGATTTTCCCGATTCACCGTACCCAAACTATCGGAAATTTTCCTCCTTAAATACGTAGTAGATCTTGATTTGGTCACTTTGCTTACAACGATATGATAAAGAAGATAAGAACAAATTAATTAAAATCTGTGTAAAATTAATGTACAAGTGTAGATACATTAAAAATATAAACATATTATTATTAATTATGACTTGCCAACTAATATATAAGTGTCATGATGTGATTATGAGATCCCCACGACATGGCCATAGGACTGCCATTATCTTGCCGAAGGTTATATATATGTGTGTGTACCACGGCGATATATAAGCATGCAATATTAAATATGCTATGATTCTTATATTTCTCTAAAATTTGAGAATAGTGTGTGTACCATGGCGACATATAAGCATGCAATATTAAATATGCTATGATTCTTAAAGGATTCGGACCCTTTTTTACATCGAACAGCATGAAAAATGTTACATAGTAAAGATATGACATTTTATCAAGGCAAAAAAAAAAAGAAAAAAAATCATTTCAAAAAACTTTTTCTTCACTTTTGAAGAAACGTTTTTTCTTTATTAAACAAAACCACAATTTTTTGCTCAAGTTTTTATACGATATAAATTATAAGAATCTAATAAAATATATTTAATTTTCATTATTAATATGTTACATTTTCAATATGTAACATTTTTCATGGCGTTCGAAATATAAAACAGCCTAAATTTACATAATTTGTGAGTCTCAAATTTAAAAAAAAAAAAAATTGTAAGAGATTCTGATCCGATTCTTAAAACATTTACTGCTTATGATTGAAGCTAATTAATATATTATTAACTTCTCTTCCGGTAATGTCAACACTTCAATACGATCTAAATATTTGGATATATATCAAGATGTTTTAATGGTGTAATTTACAAAGCCTTAATTGAATTCGTACCTTCATGCCATTTACACCCTTTTTATTTGGAGGAGCAATCTCTTCATATAATCTGTACTCGTGCATTTTTCAATCAGTTTTGTTTCCTGTTGGATGCTGAAGTTGCCACACATTGAATCACAACCTTCACGGAGTAACGTCCAATCATTCGGGCCTCTGGCTCAGCGGGACCCTCTGTGCGTTGCCTTCGTCGAAGTCCATCCCTACCAAGTTTATTCTCAATTTCTCTTGGACTGGACGCTTGCTTTAGATATAGATGATAAATCATTTTGCTAGTGCACTTTGGGTGACGACCAAGACGTAAAGCACATGCATTATCCTTTTTCTCTCTCCTCCTCTGTTTATGTTGTATAGAATAGGGGAGAACAGAGTGATTTTTTTTTTTTCGAATATAAATTTGACTGCTTACATTGCAGACTTGCAGAAACGTACCAAGGAGACTTGGCCAAGAAGATTTCGTGAAGTCTAAGGATCAGATGCCGAGATCGTAAAGGCAAGCATACCAAGCGCCAAAGGCCCTCTCCGTCTCCACCCTATTCTTCTTCATTGACTTGTAGCTCATCAAGTGGTTCAATTTCCATGTGTTTTCTTTGCATAATTAGTCTCCAGGATTGGCGGCATCAAAAGCATCTCTGTCCAGTTTTAAGAAGGACCTGAAAGCTAAGGGAAAGAGTAAGTAGATCAGTACCAGACATCGTTATTCTCTAGCTAAGGGCAGCATCGACAACATAGCTTGTCTTACATGCAGTGCTGAAATTCCGAAGCGAAACCTGACAGTTCCTGTCTTCCATACCTTCGACTATTATATGAATGTTTAATTATAAACATAGACATAGATTTTCATAAAGGACCAGTATATGCGTATATTACTATATTCCCTAATAACAAGGACATCCAACGAGCTTCCCGATGACGACGAGCTTCATGTTCGAGGGGATGGTCGAAAAGCGGCAAAGACCTATCCTAGTCGATTTTAACCCGTTGAAGCCCAGTCACTCCTCCACGTCGCTGCTGAGCTAGACAACTCGGAGGAGATGGTGAACCTGTTAGAGAGAACGGGACGCCATTGAAGAAGCTCAAGCTTCTCCGGCCGAATGACACGAAAGCATAAAACTATTTCTAAACGTAAAATAGACGAAGAGAGGAGGATGGCTATGAGGAGGGACACGTGTCCCATGTTCATATCTTACGGTTTGGGGAGGCTTAAAGTGTTTTGATGAATTTTTTGGACAAAACAGTACCGTTTAAATGAGGGCATTTTTGTCCACCTTTATCCAAAAAAGGCATGTGCGTGGCACGTAGGGTCACTTCCGTTTATTTGGTCGGCACAATTGAACGGAATGGGGTGGATTGCAAATTTCTGTAACTTTCTTGGGTGCAATTGACGTAATCAAAATATTAATACTAGAATTACAAATTGGTGTAAACATCACGGAGGTAAATTGTAGTTTTTTCTTAATTAATTATTGGAATTTGTAGGTGCCTAGATCGATTTAGACTTCTTGATCCGCGGGAACTGCTTTTCCGCTTACTGCATTAATTATATGGTGTCGTACGTATGAGAACTCTATCACTTAATTAAGAGAAATGATCCCTACACTCATTTCTCACAACAGCCCCACAACAAGCTGACGTGTCTGGTAATATTTTATTTTTTTTACAAAAAGAAAAGAAAAGAAAACAAAAAAATAATAAAATATTACCAGTCACGTCAGCTTATTGTGGACTGTTGTGAAAATAAGTGTAGGGATCATTTCTCCTTAATTAATTGCCAACTGTACGTACATTGCAACTCTAAGGAAAAAAAATTAAATTAAATAAATAAAATATTTGGGCAACCTCAGGACCAAAAGCAGTACGAGTAATTATAATAATAATATAACACGTCAGATTCGCAAAAATCATTGAAAACTAAAATGTAAATTACACGTTGGGCATAAAGCCCACCGATAAATACATGCTAGGTAATACATTAATTTAGAAGTCCTAATCAGGAATAGGGTTCTATGGTGTAGTGGTTAGCACTCTGGACTTTGAATCCAGCGACCTGGGTTCGACTCCCGGTAGGACCTTTGTCGTTTTGTTTTTTTTTGTTTTTGTAAATATTAGTTTCAATTTTCGGTATGTTCATGCAACCCTCTTATTTATTACGCACACGTCATAAAGTCATTTGATTTCTTCGATCCAGGAAGGAAACAACAAAAAGAAGGATAATGAAATCAGGAAGGGCACAATTAAAGGGAAGTGGAATTTCATAATTTAAAGAAAGAAGAAGAGCAAAATTTGACCCAGAGGTTTTTTTTTATTTTTTATTTTTTTTTTATTTTTAATCTTGAATATGCTCTAAATTTTTTTTTTTTTTTTTTCAATTTGGCCCCCCCTTGGGGGGCTGGCTCCGCCCTGGGTCCACCATAGTAGGAGAGGGCAAAACCCGCCCAACCCAACAACCAATTTGAGCCGGCTCGAACGTATGGATTCGGTACAAATAAAAATCAGCAGTAGTATATGTTTTTATAATTCTGAGCAAGCCATGTCGGAATTCAGTAATAAATTTTAAATTTTTTGAAATTTGACCCGTCCCATCCCGACTCAAATTCCTACAAGTACAATTTTTTTTCTCAAAAAACCCTAATCGCTTGACAGTTGACGCCCTTTTTCTCTTCTTCTCTAAAAATTTCTTCTTCCTTCCTAAATCCTATAGCACCTACAAATCTCAACCGACCCTCTTCACACCATCCTCAGCTCTACTTGACTTATCTTTAGCCTTATCCCCTGTGTTGTTAAGTACTCTGGATAATGTACCACTAATTGAGGTCCCTGATCATCATTAGAGGTGGAACTACCCTGTCTCCCACTTCAAAATGTTTTCCAAATTGTTTTTTAAAATACTTTTATAATTCTTTCAAAATTAATATTTTATCCGCGCTTTTTTCTTTTTTTAATAACTTCATCCCCACGTCTAAAATTACACATTGCTCACAAAGTCCACCCATGAATACGTAGTATATATGTACTGCATTTACAAATGCTTGTCAAGCATTTGTGTTCTCTAGTGTTTAGCACTCTGGACTTTTATTCCTGTTACCTGGGCTGGACTCCCGCTAGGACCTTAATTACTTTTAATTTTTGGTATGTTCTTCAATTTTTTTTATTTTTTATTTTTATTTTTAATGTAAGTATTCAACTTCTTATTAAAGCACTCTCAATGGCTTATGTATATCTCAATCTAAAATAGTTAACCAAAATTCACTTTATATAGTTTAGCTAATGAGTTTTAATGATTATTTATTCTTAACTCTATATTATTTTATTATTACTTTTTTCATTATCGTATTTTTTTAGAGTCTTTTTTTTTTTTTTTTTTAAATGGTCATATTTGTCAACAGTCGTTTTGTTAAAACGGTCATTTTTCTAACGCAATTTTTTTTACGGTCATTTTTTCTCAACGACCATTTTTTCTAACAGTTATATATTTTAACAGTCGTTTTGTTAAATTTGTCATTTTCCTAACGCAATAATTTTTAAACAATCATTTTTCTAACGGTCATTAAGGTTGATCCTATCATAATATCACATTAAATGGGACTTCTATGTAATCAAAACTAGTCGACCTAAACCAATCAACTGCACTTACAAAAAAAAAAAAAAAAAAAATCAATTGCTGCTGCATGTAGAACGTGGAGGGAAAATGAAGAAAAAAAGCGCAAAAGGTGGAGATAAACAATTAAAAAAATAGATATATGATGTAGAGTTTCACTGTTTATGATTTAAGAAAAATGTATTCTAGCTTTTGTTTATATAATTCAATGGAGTTTTTTTTAACCTTTTGTTTAGTTATTTTAGCCTAAAGTTACAAATAGTTAATCTATCGGAGAATTCTCTTAGTATATAGCAGTTAACTTCACATGTCACAGTCATTTGATTTATTCAACAATTTGATGCAGGAAGCTGGATAGAAAATTTATTTTAGTTTTATGCAACTTTTTTTTAATTTTGTCTCAATTCACTAAAAACATCCGATCATAATTTCAAAAAATAAAAATTTTCAGTAAATTTTAAATATAATAAAGAATATATATTAGGGAAAATGCATAATAAAGAGACAAAGTGGCTCATTAAAAAAAGTGGCCAATGACCTTTAAGTTAAAAACAACTAAATTTATATAAATGTATGTTGTGGCCTTTTTGGTAAATATATATGGATATAGATATATTTGGATAATTATAGATCACAGGGTTGTCAGAGCACACGGAATGATTATCTATTATTTGGTTAAATTACTATATACTTTATGTTTTAATTTTTGTAAAATTCTTACTTTTGGATGAGGTACTCATGTGCCACCGTGCCACCCTTGCATGTGTACCCACGTGACAGCAACAAACTAATTAAGTAAATAAATGTTTCTTGCACAATTTTTGTATAATTTTTAAATAATTTTAACTATTTTTGTTTTAATGATCAACTATTGGATTTATTTTCCTAAATATTAAATAGTTGATTTTAAAATAAAGTTGTGCAAAAGTTGTGTAAGAATTATTACTAAATTAAGATTCGTAACCTTCTTATCATTAAAATATTGAGAGTGTAATATGATATTTTCACATCCATTTCAGTTTTTTTTAACGTTCTTAATCACCATTGGTGAGATATTGACAGAGTTTTTGTAATTTCCATTAATTATGTTAAGTTTATGTGCTTTTGAAAGATGGTACATCGTAATTGCATTTGAAGTTGAGATTTTGTGAAAAACAAAATTATTGAAGTCGTTTTATTATTGTTATTATTTAATTATCAAAAAGACAAATTATAAATAATGAGAAATGATATCACATCACATTACATCATACGTGGATATTGACACCCGCGCACCCCACTCTCTCCCTCCTTTCTCAGCGAAGATTGAATTGAACTTAACAGTGATTATCATTTACTACAGTAATTTTTATTATATTTTGAAAATTTTATTTTCTTGCAAAAATAAAAAGAAAAATGACATGGCTGAAATAATGGTCAGAGTTTTTTTCCAACAATAGTTGAATTGATCGAGTTAGTGAAGTATTTACAGGATATAAAATCTGAAGGAACACGAGCTACACGATTAGATGGGAGGCTTTACCATTCAACTTCAGAAAAAGATAAAAGATAAAAGATAAAAAAAAAAAAAAAAAAAAAAAAAAAAAAAAAAAACACCCAATACACGCCTTATACACTCACCCTCTCACATGGAGTGGGACCCACACCACATGGACTTCACCTCATGTGAAAGAGTGGGTATATAAAAAGTGTGTATTGAGTATTTTTATATCACCTCCTTTCAACTTTTAATTGGTACTGATGTTGCACATTAACAGGATTTTGTCAACTTTTCTAACGGCAGTGACTAATTTGTTGTTTTTGCTAACCCTAGAGAGTAATTAATCACTTTTTAAAACTTAGGGAGCAATTTGTCAAAATTTCAGACCATAAGTACCAAAAATGCATTTATTCTAAAGTAAATAAATAAAACACAAATGTGTAATTATGAAATGTCATATATCATTAAGTCATATATTTACAATTGAAACTATCATATATACAACCGCCACGCATTAATCCTCCGGTACCGTTTGCCCAACCACCCTCAATGGAGCCATCAACCTGAGACGTTTGCCCAACCACCTCCACCTAAGACGTCTGACCACGAAGCTGTCCTTAAGATTATCCTGATTTCAGTAGGTGTTGTTTTGCACTCGAGGCTTCCAGATTCATCAACAACCGCCTCTTTCCTTAGTGATTGTTGCTAACCGCATCCACATTAAGAAATTTGCTACTCGCATCCACATATACAGATAGCGAGTAAGTGCATACAATTATTATTCGCCTGCATTTTTACCCTTACTCGGATTTTGGACTCTAACACAAACAAGGCAAAAAAGTCATTCTCAATAATTGCTATATTTATACATAATGAATAAGGCATTTTCAATTGGTTTCATGGAATTCAGATAAAACAAGAGCTTCAATGTTAACACGCAGTGTGTAAATAATTGAGGTTGACTTAGCGCCCAAGCATCTGTGAGATATAAATGGAGGGCATTAGGAGAGATAGATGATCGACCGGCTACTTCAAAGTTCGTCAAACAAAGCAATGATGAGGAGGATAATCCTCTTTATTCCTCTCTACCAATTGATCTTCATCTCAACTCCATGCCAGGCGAGGAGACACAGTCCTCAGCTCCCAGTCATCATCATCCTCCTGTGTCTCCTCCTCCCAGTCCTCTGATACCTCTATTACCGCTACAAGCACTTACCAATCCTCCGGTGCCGTTTGCCCAACCACCCTCAATACCCACATGGAGCCATCAACCCGGGACGTTTGCCCAACCACCTCCATCCAAGACGCTTGACCATGAAGCTGTCTTTAGGATCATCCTGATTTCAATAATTGTAATCCTTTTATTGATTTGTCTTTTTTTTCATTAGAGGTGCTTTATCTTCTTTGCTTAGTCTCTTGTTTAATGCCAATAAAATCCTTTTATTGTTAAATGCCAATAAAATCCTTTTATTGTTAAATGTAACAATAAAATACCAAAATGACATTAAACATGAGACTAAGCAAAGAAGATAAAGCACCTCTAATGAAAAAAAGACAAATCAATAAAAGGATTACAATTATTGAAATCAGGATGATCTTAAGGACAACTCCATGGTCAAACGTCTTGGGTGGAGGTGGTTGGGCAAATGTCCCGGGTTGATGGCTCCATGTGGGTATTGAGGGTGGTTGGGTAGACGACACTGAAGGATTAATGCGTGCTAGTGACAGGGGTAGAGGTATTAGAGGACTGGGAGGAGACACAAGAGGATGACGATAAGTGGGAGTTGAGGACTGTGTCTCCTCGCCTAGCATGGAGTTGAGATGAAGATCAGTAGGCAGATAGGAATAAAAAGGATTATCCTCCTAATCATTGCTTTGTTTGACGAATTGAAGTAGCCAGTCGATCATCTATCCCTCCTAATGCCCTCCCTTTATATCTCGCGGATGTTTGGGCTCTAAGTCAACCTCAATTACACACTGCGTGTTAACATTGAAGCTCTTGTTTTATCTGAATTTCATGTAACCAATTGAAAATGTCACATTCATTAGGTATAAATACAGCAATTCTTGATAATGGCTTTTTTTCCCTAGTTTGTGTTAGACTTCATAATCTGAGTAAGGATAAAAATGCGGGCGAATAATAATTGTACGCACCTACTCACTATCCGTATATGCGGACGTGGATGCCGTTAACAAATTCCTTAGTGCGGATGTGGATGCGATTAGCAACAATCACTAAGGAAAGAGGCAGTTGTTGATGAATCTGGAAGCCTCATGTGCAACACAACACCAAGTGTCACTGCAAAGACAGAGGTTCGTAACCAACTCAGTAGTCATTACAAATCTGACCCAGGAAGTGCAAGTCCTAAAACAGTTAACTAATAACCATCGAGAGAATTCAACAATAATACAATATGCTACTGTTCCAGACTCAGGTCATTCCCATTTCCCACTAAAATTTACATCTCTAAACTCGACCAATTCTAGCCCACATTAACTACAACTATCCGTTAACTCAATTATTTGGGCAAAATCGAAAAAACCCATCTCTGGATTCAACCAAATCCAACTCAAAACCATTAAAAATCCTCTCTTGCCAAACCAAGTTAGGGCCGTCCAAATTACATCATCCTTGAAGTCGAACCAATATTCAGCACAAAACCATCCACACATCTTCAAACTATCTCGATTCATAAAAATTCTAAAAGACTGTAATTTGCTATGAGAAACCACAATGCGAGAATGATAATTTAGAGCTAGGGAGAATGGGTCAGCAATAAAATCAAAAAAGAAAAATAACACTATCAAATTCCAGAGTCTAGACAAATCACAACCCAGTAATAAAAAATTATCAATACCAATTATCCCAATTATAATCAAAGATTAAAAAAAAAAAAAAAGAACCACCACTTACCTGTATCCTCTTCTACCCCTCCTCAAAGATTGTCCATAATTCACCAAATTCTGGACAGCAACCCACAAAACGAACCAGCTCCATGATTTTGCAACGCCACAGTACAGAATACAAAGTAATCCCAAACCAGAATGACCCAAAAAGCCCATGAACCATGAGAAATCTGCTGAGCAAATCGGTGCATACCCTCTTCAGCCTCTTTTCTCGATACCCTTTCATCAAAATCTTCCATCATGAAATCGCACCTGAGCATAAGAGAGTGAGAAATATTTGAAAAAAGGGCGAACGATTTGAGAACGAAAAAACCCTAATCGAAGAGAGAGAGAGGGAGAAGTAGATGTATATTGCTCAAGGAAAAGGGGAGTGATTGTTGCACTTGACGTGCACAACAACTACACTCCCCCAACAGGCAGATGGGGTGGTCACATGAAGTGCAACAATAACAAGAAATGATTCCCGTACAACACTTTTACAACAAGTGTACAATAGCTCTCTCACATAGAGTGGACCCCACATACTAAAAATATTGTATTTCTATCATTTTTCAACAATAACTCCCATTTCCCTCGGTGTGTGGACCCATCTCATGTGCTTCACTAGAGTGTAGTTGTTATGCATTTGAAGTTTTTCTATCATTTCTCACTACTTGTGCACAACAAATGCACAATCCCATGATATATTGGGGTGAGACCTATACATTGAATCTCACTCAATGTGTCTTAGGATTGTTCACTTGTTGTGTACTAATAGTACATGAATCATTTCCCTAATAGTTAATAAATTCACTAAAAAATCACTCCATCTAATTATGCAAATCAAATGCAAATTATATTTATGACATGGATCTCTTTTTTATTTGTTTCTTTTTCTTTCACTCTCTCTCTCCTCCTCTCTCACCAAAACTCATTTACGCCATAGGCCCATAGCAATATTGTAATATATCTCTAAATCTGTGAAATTGTATTTCAGAGTATGTCTATATGACAAAATCTATGTTTGTCATTTTAAGTTTACACTTATGCGAGCCACCTCAGATGAGAAAAATAATTTTGCTGACTTTATAGTAAATAATTATCAAAAAAAAAAAATGACTTTCCGTTAAAAAAATATCTTAAAATTTAAAGAAAGAATTAAAAAAAAAAGTAATATTTAAATGATATAGTGAAATAATAGATAATCGAATGTATGATACATTTTGAAACAAATTAATTAAAATAGATAAAGTAGGTTTTGATTAGCCATTTTGCATATAAAAATGCATAAACTATTGGGAATGCTTTTAAGGATTTGGCTATTAATTCTTTTAACGTTACATATGTGGATCTTTTTTTTTTTTTTAATGTTGTTTAGGCTATATAAACGACACCAAACACTTTGTACTATTTAATTAATGCCGCTTCTTAAACGGCATTAATGTAGTAATCAGAAATTAATTTCCTCCTGCTTAGGACACACGTGGATCTATTTCAGTAAAAAATGACAGACTTAAGTAACGAAATGACTACATTGCAAAATTAGGAAATTTGGTTAGGGTGTATTGCAATTTTTTTCTCTTTGAAAGTAAGATTAAAAAAGTGATGAAACATTGAGGGGTAAAGTGTAGTTTTTCATGATCTTATCATTGTTGTGTACAATGAATTCATTACTTGATCATGGAAGAATGGAATTAATGAAACAATCAAACAAAATAAACATACTTTTACATAGTGACAAGTGATAAACAAATATTGAAAAAGATATCCAAAATTATTGGCTACAACATCAATAGATAGAATTAATTTTTTTAAACACCTCATCACAATGCCTTGAAAACTACGATTAGGGCCAAGAACTATTTTTCCTTCCTTTTATTTTGCAAAAAGAAATAAAATGAGTTTTCATCTTTTCTACATGTGCTCTATTTTCTATAGTATATCATGCTTTGAAGAGACCTATACATTCTTATATGTATTTGGGATTGCATCGGTAAATATAGTTTTTGTCAATAGAAAATGTCTTATTTTTAAGCTTTTTCTAAAACACAAATTTTTGTTTTTTTTAGAGTAAAAAAGTCAAAGAAATGTTTTTGAGTTTTATTTATTTATTTATCAAACCGACCCATCTTTTCATGGCACAGTTTTTTATATACTAAAAATATTTTTTAAACTCTTTAACGCAATATCAAACAGACCCATTTTTTTTTTTTTTTTGTACTAATCAGCAATGTCATCCTGTCTGCAACCTTATTTCTTTCTCTACTTAATTCATCAATGACAAGACAGATTATTCTAAAATGCTGCTTTATAAGGAATGAGTGAAACAACTGAGAAGAGATGACCATTCCCAATTTCCCCCAAACATCCAGCCACATCCACGTGCCACGTACCCTACTTAAAACAAGTGGGCACCAAATCAAACCCCACCCTCAAAGAGCCCACATGTTAAACCCCAAAAAGAGTACTAGATTGGGCCATGACAGGCCCAAACCCAGCCCATCAACAGCTCAGCAGACCTTGAAAAGCAATTCAAAAAACTGGTATGCGTACGATTAATGATCATCATCAGCGCCACCATGGTGGCAGTTAAAATAAACTGTTTCCTCCCGCGAAAAAGCAGTTTCAGGTATTAGTTTATTCGGGTTGAGAACTGGAAAGGCAAGTGCGGCTCGTGGGGCTCAACAACACTGTCCATCTTCCTTTCTTTCTTTCACTTTTTTCACATTCTTCTTTCTCTATTCTTATCTTTCTTTGCATAATTCTCAAGCTCTATGAGGAGCCATCGGAGAAGCTCGAGTTTTGCGATCGGGACGGGATCCAGAATGGTGAAGGAAACCGAGTACTATGATGTTCTTGGCGTTAGTCCCTCGGCTTCGGAGGGGACAATTCGCAAGGCTTATTATCTTAAGGTATCGGGATTGGGTCTTATATATATGTATGTTTGATTCTTAATTTGTTCTTGTACGTGAGTAACGTGACCATACGTGTTAAGGTTGTTGTCTTAGCTAGTGGGTGGGTGATATATACTTACTAAAGCGCGCAGGTTATGATCGTATGAATAACTTGCTGATGATGTTTTGGATAGCATATTAATGATGTTTCTAATGTTTCACATCCCATATTCTTGTTGTTTCTTGCAATGATCGTATAGAAGAGACGATATATATATATGTCTTGCATATAATGTAATTTACTATATTTTTTAAATCTAGATCATACTGCTTGGTGATTTTATTCATTGTTGTTCTTTTTCTTTTTCTCTGTCTATCGGGAGCTAGATCGATCTTCATAGTTCATAGGCTATTAAATGAGTTGTCTTTCTTCTATCTGTTTTCCAATTGTTAGCTAGGATTGATAAAGGGAGTTATGAAATACCATGTAAATTTCATGATTAGGCTTTTCTATTTTAATCTTGTTCGTAGGATTTTCATTTTTGGCCTTTCAATTGGTACTGTTTCTCTTTCCCAACTACCCCTCCCTCTAAGATCTTATACTGTGTCATATATGAGGGAAATGCTAATTTTGGTGCAGGCAAAGCAAGTTCATCCAGATAAAAATCCGAACGACCCTCAGGCTGCTGAAAGATTTCAGGCAAGTCCATTGCTTCTTCTTTACTTACTTTTTCCTGATCATAGTGCTTACCTTTTCTTTTTACAATGTTTTCAGGTATTAGGTGAAGCTTATCAAGTTTTGAGTGATCCAGTACAAAGAGATGCGTATGATCGAAATGGAAAAAATTGCATATCGAGGTACTGTTGCTTATGCTCATGGAGACATTATATGAGTTGTCCTGTTAATGCTCTATTGAGTTTTGTATTACCATTAAAGAACAATAACGACAATTCCTGCTGCAGAATAATATTTTATTTCAATTCCATTTACTCCCCTATAGTTTTATGGAACGATTTTTACACAAAGTTTGGCTTCATTTCTGCAAATACGACATGGAATTGTCTTAAAATTTGCATATTAAAAAAAAAAAAAAAAAAGTGAATGAAAACACTAAAAGTAGAACAATATGTTAAGTTTATAAATTTAAGCTACTTGATTTCTGCAAGATGCAAACTTACATTCAAAAGAGGCTGATACTTTTCTGCATAATGTTCTTCCTTGAAGGTTTTCTGCTATACTCCTAATAATTTTTTGTTCTCTATTCCAGAGAAACCATGCTTGACCCCATGGCTGTCTTTGCTCTGCTCTTTGGAAGTGAGTTATTTGAGGACTACATAGGACATCTAGCCGTGGCATCAATGGCTTCTTCTGAATTAGCAGGGGAGAGCGACAATCCTGAGAAACTACATGAAAGATTGAAGGCAAGTTCAGTTAATCCAAATTCATTGTGTTCCAAAATTAAGTATTCAACTCTTTAGCATATTCCTCCATGTTAGTAAATCAAAATCAATAATACAAATTATAGCAGAGACGCTTGATCCGAATCTTTCTGGTACTTCCATGTTTAGAAATGTCAGTACACAGCTACATTCAGAATCCATTCTATTTCTTGTATGTTTATTGTTCCTGTGGCGATTTGAATTATGAAAATCAAACTTAAATGGAGAATTCAAATCATTAGCTGGCTGCAACCATCAGCCGAATACCCTCATGAATTAGTATAGGAGAGTGAAATGTGAGTCCCTTCTTTATAGCTACTGTTATTTACTTCTTCTAGCAAATTCAATAATAACAAAGTGGTTTCTACAATGCATTCCCCTAACCTACACCAGAAACTTCTTGGTGTCTATTTAATGTGTAGGCTGTCCAGAAAGAAAGAGAAGAAAAGCTAGCAAGATTACTGAAAAGTTTTCTTAATCAATATGTTCAAGGTGACAAAGAGGGATTCTTACAGCATGCAGAATCTGAAGTCAGACGGCTTTCTGATACAGGTTTGTTTAGCTTCCTCCTGCCTTTTCTAATTACAATTATTATTTTTTTTGGCATTTGAACATAATGTTGACAGTGAAAAGGTTGTCTTCTGCCTATATATTATGCGTTTAATTCTTTTCCTCCTAAACAGCACGGAAGATCTCTAACTTCAAAATTCAAATGAATGATCTAGCTCATTGGTGCTGTCCATTGTTCTACAGTCCTGCCAAAATTAAAATTGAAAGTCACATTTTCTCTCAACTTAGTAGATATTGCTGCTATATCTATTATGATTTTGTCTTGTTTATTCTGTATATTAGATGACTTTCCAACCTTGCTATATTAATTCGAAGAAAATGAATAATTTCGTCTTGCTGGCATTATTCTTATCTGTTTGTCTGACTTGCAAAAATTACCCTAAAACAAAAGTTTACATAGTATAGGTATTTTTTCAAGCAGTTTCACATTTCACAGGAAATGAACAATGTAAAGTCAAATTTCTGAGATATCAGCTGTATTATATTATTCTAAAACATTGAGCTCAATTTCATCTGTCACCCTAATGAATTCAAACCTCTTCAATTTCTTTATTTAATTTCTCATATACTTAATTCATATATATCATGTTAATTTTCTCTTTACACACACACACACTATATAAAGGGGACTTGGCCAAGTATATAAGAGTTGACAAGAGAAAAAGAAAGAAAGGGATAAGGAAAAGGGGAATATGACATCTTACATTTTGACAAATTAATCAATCTCAACTTCTAAGAATTTATTTGTTGGAACTTAAATACACCTTGGTTCCTAATTCGTTTGGTTTGATATTTGTTTCTTGGTTTTCTTCAGAGTATGGGTCGGTTATGTTTCCTACTTCTGTTTTTAGTGCAGAAATCTTTTCCCCAATTGTATTCTGTGTCTTTTGTAATTCAGTTTAAGCAAAATACTACTTTCATACCAACTAAACTTGGATGATGGTGCACTCTAAAGCTGAATGTTGTATATAATTTATGCTTTGACGACAGAAATATATTGTTTAACATGAGAATCTTTATACGATCTTAATGAAAAGGCAGATTTTCTATCTAGTTAGAGAGCCCGATAATTTGCATCATATACAACCGATTTTATAGGCAACAATTAATAATTTAAATAATGTAGTGGGAAGGGTCTAGTTATCTTTCTACTTCATAGGTAAATGTGTTTATTAAGTCTTTGTATTTATGTTTTATGCATTCGACATGTGATTGGCAGCATATTGATGTATGAGCCTGCCACCACTTGTGCACCTTGAATGATTTTGCTAAACAACCTCTAGTGTCTTAATATGCAGCTTTTGGAGTTGACATATTACACACTATTGGCTACACATATTCAAGACAAGCAGCACAAGAGCTTGGAAAGAAAGCCATTTATCTGGGAGTGCCATTTTTGGCTGAGTGGGTTCGCAATAAAGGACATTTCTGGAAGTCACAGATGACTGCAGCAAAAGGTATGTTGATGTGAGCATTCCCCCCGCGTGCGTGTGTGCGCACGCACCTCTCCTCTTCCTTCTGCTTGGAACTTTTAAGGCTTTGCTACCTATTGCAATGAGAAAATTGTTTCAGGTGCTTTTCAGTTACTGCAACTTCAAGAAGACATCCACCGGCAATTTAAATTGGATGGTAGTGGCCCTGAAAATGATGTTGAATCACATATACGCCTGAACAAAGACACATTGATGAACTCATTATGGAAGTTGAATGTAGTGGACATTGAAGTAACCCTAATGCATGTGTGCCAAATGGTGAGTTTCTCTGTTTCTTCCAATCAAGTAAGGCTTGCTCATATTTGCTCTTTCTTGTTCTTTACTGTTAAATTATACATGAAACAGATTTTTTTTATCCACTGCAGTTTCTTACTTAACATTATAGATGTTAAGGAAATAGTATATCTTTCTCTGGATGAAATTTAACAATGTCAGGTAGTTGGGACTATTGCTTTGTTCAACTGAGTTTAAATTAGGAAATATGACTCGTGTCTTTTACACATTCTTCATTGAAGAAATAGTACAAATCTCAATTACAGAAGATGCTATTCATTTATTTAAATTTGTTTGCAGGTGCTAAGGGAAAGCCATGTTAAGAAGGAAGAACTTAAAGCTCGTGCAATGGCTCTGAAAATTCTTGGGAAGATATTTCAGGTGAAATGATTATTAAAGTTTTGCAACGAACCTTGTGTTTGTGTTATGCAATAATAGAATAAATTACATTTTCAATCTTCTTTATTACATGAGAAGAAAGCTTGTCCTGCTTTTATTGAATATGACGGGACGAATGTTCATCTATTTGATCAAATGAGATTTTAAGATGACTCTCACAACTGTTATGTATAAGCACATACTAATAAGGTAAAATCTTGGATTGAAGTCAGTTACTGAACAACCTGGTCACTAAAAGTAACAAGAAAATTAAAAAGGCATAAAGCTACAATCATGGTGCTGATGCTGAAAAAGATGTTTTCCTGCTTGAGAACTGATAAACTGATACTTCTTTCATCAGGAAAAGCATGTACAAAGTGGAGGAACATCAAAGAAGAAAGATGCTGCTGACACAGATGATGATGGAAGCAGTTCGGATACCAGTTCTGATGATGACTCACCAGGAGCACTTTCATATCGAGCTCCCCTACTCACTCAGGCATGCTCGAAAAACTTTTACAGTAAATAATTGATTTAGAAACTTGTTATACTAGATGAATGCCATACATGATACATTATTGATGGGTTCTATGGTTTTTCTTATCTGGCAGGGTATTGGGAGACTGTTTAGATGCCTCTGTAATCCAGCATTTGATGTGGATGATGAAGAAATCGTGTATAAAAGCAAGTGATGCATCATGATATGTATTTACATTAAGGTCAACAGATGAGGCCAAGCACAAAATATACATCAACAAGCCTGTAAATTTTTATCTTGTCCAATCACAAGCGTGCCAAAAGGGCCTCTTGTTGAATGGAGGGTTTTGTTCCATTGAAGACAGTGGTGCAAGACACGAATTTGTGTTGTGTGAGTATTTAAAAAAAGGAGCACCTCAACGGCACCATTGATCCAATCTGGTTTTAAAGCGGGTATGTGCATCAGTGTACAAGTGAATCTGCAATTTCAAACATAACATTATTATGATAATGAGATATATTCCTATTTGTTCTTGTTCATCTTTTACCAGGCAAATTAACAATTTTGGAAGAGAAATCTCTGAATTGCAGTCCATGTTCCTACCTTTTAACTGTTGGGATTTCTATTGAAATCCCTTAAACCAAGATCTCATGCCAATCCATTGAAGAAAATAATGCAATGGAATGTGTACAAGTGAGTGCTAGGGTATGGAGTGGGGACCTCAATTATATATATAAAGCGCAAAATGGAATTACAAGTGGCCTTAAACTAGTCTCATCCCTTAAACCACTTATCTAACAATATGCATGGCATAATTTTTTTGAATTTAATCACGCAAAGCCTTCAATAGATGTATAATTTAAAAATGACTGCGTTCAGCCATTACAATGTTAAGAATTTAAAAATAACCTTCCTCCATATGAACTTGTTCATCCATAAGAGAGCGCTTCCTTGGCTAGCCTATGAGATTATTTTCTATATAAGCCCACTTGCAGAAAATTTATAACATTAGCTTCTAATACTGCCGCAACCAAATAATGTTACAAGATACATCAGTAACTCTACTGCCAACATATTCACTTAGCCCTATAACAACAAGCCTCTGTTGGGGGAGTCTTGAGCTCAAAAGCACTTTATTGGTCAATATATCATATATGGAGCTGACGCATCAACAAAAATTAATTAATTTTTTTTAATTTTTTAATTTTTTAATTTTTGTGTGTTGTGTATTTCTCTCCCTCTCTCTTCCTTTAAGCATATTTCCGTCTCAAGCTTTAATGTCACCCAAAAGGTCTCTTTATGTCTTTCATATATTGTGGACCTAGTCTTGTCGTCCATCTTTTACCATCTTCTTTATCTGTCTCCCAATTAAATTCTATCTTTAATACTTGAAAGCCCCAATTAATTCCAATCTCTTTCGTATACGCCAACGCCAATGCCTAGTAATAGATTCTTCATTAAATCTGTTTTTGTTGACTTTGTCTTATACGTAATTTTCAACGAAATATATATCTTTTTTTTTTCTTATTTAAACTTCCTCTTCCCTTCTTTTCTGAAAGATATTTTAGTTCCAAAGTTAGGAAATAATAATAATAAAAAAAAAAATCATTTAACTGATCTTTTATTTGTTTGAATGCCACTAATCTACCATTGGATTCTAATCTAACTTTTAATTTACAAGACTCTTTTTTCTTCTTCTTCTTCTTCTGAGCAATAAGCCAGTAAGGATAAAGAACATGTCCAAAAGTGGTGATCATATGCAGGAACAGTTTCTATGATAACAATAATTAAGAGAATGTCGCCCTCAAGCGTGCAATCCATGACCTACTAGCTATCAATCTGTAAAAAGTGAGCCGAGCCAACTGGACCACCACCTTCTATGGTCAGGGTTTTCTTTTGTTTTTGGTATATTGCTCAGATCAAAAGCTAGAAATTTATTGAATTACATATCTACTATCTAGCAAAGCTATTAATTTAATTTTCACTCTCTTATTCCCATCACATGGATCCTATGGTCAAAATTAAAAAATAAATAAATGAAACCCTAGAAAATGATCCCTCAGGAAGAAAAGATTTTTGGGTTAATGCGACTTTCAAAGCAACTAAAAAGAGAGATATATTCTTAACATGATGCCCATAGCCAACAGAATATAACAACATAGTTTCTGAAAGCCCACACAACTGTAGAATTTACATATAAAAAAACGTAAACACAGAGTTGAAGTAATTTTTTCATTGTCACTAGGTTTCAACTTTCAACAACAAATGGCTGCATATTTGCAACCAAAGTTTTCAAAATATTAACACAAACATACATGCAAAGGGATAGAGTTCCCATAGATTTTTGCTGCAAACCTAGAGTTCAATGAGCTGGGTGAGGGAAAGGGATGAATGTGCGGTGTGCATGGACAGCACAGGCACAATGTACAGACATTAAGTTCAAGCAGCCGCTCATGATAAGTGAATGCCTCCCTGAGCAAGTGTGGAGCGCAGGAAATGAATCGCACACTGCTTGAACAGCAGGGGGGGTGAGTGCTGTGCACTGGCCGATGTTGAGATTCTTGAGCCCTTCCTCATCTTTCATTCCTTTCATCGATTCCCAAATTGAAGTCTTGTTCTTCTTCACTCTGCTGTGGGCCAAAGAGTACATTGCTCTGTCCGTGATGTTCTGACAGTAGTACAGGCCAAGGGATCTCAGATGAATACATTTGTTTGCAAGAGCAATGACACTATCATCTGCATTATAAGTATAAACAAGTCATAATTTTTACAATCATAACAAGCCAAACAAACATCCAACGAGGAAGTCGGCCAAAAAATTACACAGAGAGAGAGAGAGAGACAGAGAAAAAGATAAAACAGAGGAGGTTGCAACCATTCCAGGCATTCATTGAAGTTAATACAGTATATTAAAGTCTGTAATCTTAGGGCTCTTTCTTCAGTTTATATGGGTTCCCCCTTGTTTTAGGACAGTTTGATATTGAACTTGTCACATGAATCATCTTACCCATCCATACTCTCTTTATCTAGATAAGTATAGGTTACCGTTACTATTATTAACTTAAAAGCATAAAAACTCTTATAAACATATATATTCACATATAAAATATAAATGTGAGGAAGATTAGTATGCCACTACTTATATGTTTGATCGTTCATAAATGTCATACTTCTACTATATTATTGACACACTTCCATCATTTCAAACCAAGAAGACTTTCACATGCCCCAGAGTCTGTCTAGATCTTTTACTTGCCAACGGCAACATCAAACACCTCCAAACTTGTAGAACAAGGAGTTACATTGATTGCTTGCATGAATAAAACTATGATATGATCTCTCCCTTCTGAGAATTTGGAAGCAAGAGCAGCAAGTACAGATGCGGAAGAAGGATAGAGCATCCAGGGACAGTAAGCATCCAAGTACAAAGAGATCACGCAATTAGTTGACCTATTGTAATGGGTTAGCAAAGACATCTGGTAGTTGGAGATGAAATGGACATTGTGTGAGTTGAAAGTGAAAAGGTCCACCATGTAAGTTTTGGTGTACAGAGAGAGAGAGAGAGAGAGAGAGGGAGCTGGGTAACAACAGATCAGTAATATTGGGGAACATCCTCAAGAATAAAGATCCTATAAGTCCCCGTAGAAATGGTCTCAGCCTGCAGAAGGAACCAAGACACAAATTATATGGTAATTATACTGATACATCAAGGACTTAAAATTTGGTGAAATTTGAGTACCAGACCCAACCATCAACCCTTAACTCTCCTAGCTTACAAAATAATCTTTAACACTAAAAAAGAGAAAGGAAAAAAAGAGAGTTGTTACCCCTATATATGCATACCAGTTATAAGGACACAGCCACACAAATCAAGGGTTCTGAGATCAGGGCATCCATACGCCAAACTCATCACTCCCACGTCACTTACATTCTCACACCATCCCAGATTTAAACGTTGCAACTGACTGCAGTAGCGTCCAATAGCCTGCATATCATTCAGGAAAGAATTATCTCAACTTCTTATGACATAGACTTAAAAAGAACAATTTGGTACTTAGTAACTCATTTATACCTGCAATGCACTGTCAGATGCAGCTTTGACACATCCACAAAGATTTAAAACTTTTAACTTTCTGCAAAAACGAGGCAGATATGCAAGAGCACTGTCACTGAAGGCTGAACACCCACTGATGTTGAGTTCAGTAATATTAGGACAACCACGAGCCAGGGCATATAGGGAGCAGTCACTAAGCTTGAAGCTTTTGCTGAGATCCAGGACCTGCAGATCATGACAGCAGTTTGCAATAGTTTCAACAGCATTATCCTCAAGCTTTGATTTATCTTGGCGCAGTATCAGACTCTGCAATTTCGTGAACTTGGGAGCAAGAGATAGGACCAAGTTGTTCATGTTCTTGCTGCACCTGCAAAAAAGTTCATGGCAGCAAGTAGGTAAGGTATTCTCAGGAATTCCTAACTACGGCATCAAAATATCAGAGTAAAGTGTCTTCATAACATCATTAATATTTGCTAATGTACCATTTGGTAAAACAGAAACAGAACGAACTACAAATCTCCAGTATCTCACTTTAAACAATGGAAAAGGAAATGAAAATATACAATCAAGTGTACTCATTCGAACATAAACTATATTGAGGTATCAATTATTTAAGGCATCAAAACTTCAAAGACTTTTTCTTCCCCGCTTGATAATCTTGAAAGTCGAGAAAGAAATTGTATTGGGCCCAAAACAACAAATTAATTAGGATCTGAAGAAAGTATCAATGACGCGACTTAAATACATTCTTCACATACTACTGCCTTCCATAGACACATTCACATCTGAACACATGGATGTGGGACATGAAGGCTATCCACTGGAAGGCAAAATGTAATTGATTTTACATGTGCCTACATCATCCCAAATAACTGCAATAAAGAAAAAGAGAGAAGCGAAGTTATGACAAAAGAATAATTTACTTTGTTCATACATGTATTCTTTCGGAATACAATAGGTTACTACTCAAAATGCACATAAATCCCCAGGATTAGTTTAGGAAAAAAAAAATACAACGAAAACACCAAAGTCAACTCCACAATTGAGGTTTCCAACTCAATTCATGATAGCCCCTCATTAACAACCAGCAGACACATAAATTTTCCAAAGCAAACTTGTAAGGTAACAAGAGTTAAAACTGAACCACACGTATTCAGTTGTCATTTGAGCTATAATAGTATCAGATCAATTTAAATAGATGCATAATCATATTCATGCCTCGAAAGAGCATGAACCACAAACCTAGTCTATGGGTTGTATAGAAAAATATCTTAAGAGCAAAAGGAAACCTAGAAAGCTAGCTTTATTCTTTTATGGGGCCATAAAGAATAAAATGAAGTCAAAGGTGGTGCAGGGCTGAGAGAGAATGATAGCAAGAGGATTGTCCACTTAATGTAATGGATTTAAGCCAAAAAGCCCTAATTTCCCCTCGTACCATAAGATAGCTATAGAAATTACAAACAACCATGTAACACATAATATGACCCAAAACTAATAATAAACAAAATAAAGCAAAGTGCAAGCTGTAAGAGTTTACACCCTCAAAGCTAATGAATCCACAACAGAACTGCGCAGCACTGAGTTCTTATAGGTATCAAATCCTTCTCTAAATTCCCTTCCCCCTTTCAGGGCAACGGGTTAAATCCATTAAGAATTAAGGATGGAAAATAAAAGTTGAATTCAAGCAAGGGAAACGCTCTATCTCATATACTACCAACGAAAAATTAAAAGAAAAAAGCCAGTGCAACCAACTGCAATTATTCAAATTTCTTATGATTTAAGGACAAAAAAATTAAACCATACAACTCACAGTCCATATATGGATGCAAAACCCAGAAAAAAAATAGCACCACATACACTAGGGAGAGATAGTGCGGGTAAGCAAATGAAAATATATACCATGAGAGAGAGAGATGGGTAAGACCCAAGCAAATAGCATCTCTCCACCCACGACACACTCCAGATGCCACGACCACCGTCTGATCGTCAACAAGCGAAACAATTTGCAACAAGAGCTCCATAGGAATATCCTTCCACTCATTGATGACACCACCTTCCATTTTCACTCCCCCTTTACCAATCCCACTTCCACCAAGCATCATAAGCTTCTCAAAGCACAAGTTCAAGTCCTCAGTCTTCAAGTTGTCTTTACCGACCATTTCACTCTCAGCCTGAGGGCACCTTTCACTTGTTTTATATAGATAACAACAAAATTCCCGGTTCTGCCACCAAATAAAAGACAGGAAATGGATAAGCATCTACAAATTCCAAGACCTTGAATTCAGAGACAAAAAAAAGTGTAGTAAACTGACATACGAAGAAACTGGGAAAACCAATAAACCTATGTGTCACCACCATAACAGATTGGCAGACGTGTAAATCGCAGAGAGTAAATTTCACAATTCCAATCAAAACCCAGGAATTTACACATATACGTAATAACTAGTCTTTATTCTTTTTCACATGTACTTGCTCAAGTTATTCACAGGCAAGTACATGGCGATCAACAAAACTGGTATTGACCACAGCAGCGAAATTCAATGACAAACAGAGCTGAAAATGTTAAACAAATAAAAGATTGGAAAAAAAAAAAAAAAAACCCTCTTTTCTGTAAAAACAGAAACACCCATTTCGAGAACCTGAAAATAAACTGGGTATTGGGCCGAGGAAGCTCAAATTCTAACGAGAAATGATCGCTAAAATGTCAAAAAAAAAAAGAAAAAGAAAGAAAGACTACTTTTCAGTCAAAAACCAAAACCTTCTGGTCAAAACCTCTGAATTCCTTCAAGAAATCATTAGGAGGAAAATAAGAATTAGATACCTCTTCAAGACTCACATGCACACCCATTTATTAAAGATTAAAATTTGACAAACCAGTTGATGATATGAACCAAAATATATATATATATATATCAGTAACAAACAAATAATCTGCCAAAGAAAAATTAGGGTTTTGATTATATACCTTTGTAAGGTGACTAGGTGAGCCAAAGCTTCTAGCTTTGATCAGTTTTGCTCCTTTTTGTGCTAAAATGAAAGGCTCTCTCTGACTTTGTAATACCAGTACACCATTCTTATTTTTTTGATTTTATAATATGTCTAAGGCCGAAGCAAAGAGAAACCGAAAAAAGGAGGGAGAAGAGTACGGTGGAGATCGATTAGCGATGCGTATTCCGACACGTGGCGATTCATTTGATGAGCGTGGGATCTGCCGGGATGGCGTGGGTCCCAAGTAAAGTGGTCTTGATTTGATCAGAATTACATTTGAAAAAGCAAAGGAAAAGCAGCCAAAGAGGAAAAACAAAAGGAAATGCAACAGTGGAAGATGTCCCGTTGTGATATTGATGGAGGCAGAGAATAGAAGGGGCAAAGCGAAGGGACTGGCCGTGTGTCGAAGGTTCCATTTGCTGAAAACCGAAGCCGCACCCAAAGCTGTGCCTTCACCGGGAATATTGTTGCTATTTTGCTATTGCACACTACACTGCAACAAAGTATAATTTATTTATTTATTTTTATCGTCAAACGGCGGACGGCCCCCCTATTATTCATTAAAAAAATTAAAAATTAAAAATAATAAAAAATTAAAATATCCACCCTTTTAAAGAGAGATGCACAATTCAAGCGGTGGAAGAATGGTGCATCATGGGCAGGGCATCATGTGCCTTGAGGACTCAAATACTTCACGCCAACTAAAACCTTACGTGTTAGTCTTAAATTTCTTGTGGAATTGTGATTGATGCTTTAATCAAACATTTGGATTTGTTTAGAACTGTTCTCCAATAGCAATTTTCTTTTTCTTTTTCTTTTTCTTTTTTAAAAGGGTTAAAAAAAAATTTAAAAAAAATATATATTATAGCCATGTGTCACAATTTTAATGGTGTCACGTGTAGCTAACGTGAAAATCTGTCAATTTTAAACGAAAAAATAGATGAAAATACTGTCTCTGTCTTTTTTCATAATAAAAGCACCCTCTATTAAAAAAAAAAAATTAAAAAAAAAAAAAATTTTGTAATGTCTTTATTTAAAAGATAGGCCTAAATTTTTTTAATATTTTTTCATTTTAAAAAAATAGGCCTAAAATTTAAAAGAACCACAGCTTGATTGGATAACCTTGGTGGACAGTCGACAATCACCGGAATAAGAAATCATGACGGAATTTTTATTCTTTACAAGGACAAATTAACGCAATTCCCCACTCCACTCTCTCTCTGTCTCTGTCTCTGTCTCTGCTTGTCAATCGACTTCTCCGGAAATTGCCTATTTCTCCTGATGCAGATATTATAATAGAATGTGACAAGTTGTTTGTACTACATGGGCCACATGGCTAACAAAAGTGTCTCAATTAATATCATTTCTATCAAAGAAAATAAGTGTAACAAGTGGTTCCACATGAACATATATTTGTATGAAAAGCTTTAAATTGGAATTCATATTTGTCTTTTTCCGTTTTAAATGACATTATGAAATAATGATGCTTTTGATGCTCAGGAATACGCAGGATTAGTAATTTCTTACACAACTCGCAAACTAAATACTAACCTAATACGAGTCTGACTTGTTTCGTTAAATAGATCGAATTATGATTGATTTATATAATCTTATATACATGCTTCGACACGATTCGAACCCGACACGCGATATAATAGAGGCAATTTTTTACATGACCTACATATTCGACATTATGAATCGAACCCAATTCATAATAAATAAAATTGATGTCGAGGGATTGAATGGATTGAATTATTGTTAATATATATAATTTTATATCCATGCATCGACACGGTCACGAATCGATCTTATCCTCACTTTTCTCTTTCTCAAATCATTCCAAACAAAAAGAATATCACAAATAATTAGATGCATCTGAGCCGCTATTTTACTGTCCACAATCATATGGTAACAAATTTCACCAAAAAATAAAAATAATACTAGATGGCCACAATCACTAGATGGCTTCCAAAATGCATGCGTAGTGGGGGGCCAGATTGGTTCAGATGGATAGCATGAAGAGCTACCTTTTTCCTTTTGGCTTTCCACTGTATTATAATTTATATCCTTTTGAACCAAATGAAATTACCCTCTCTTCCAAATTGCTCATGGATTGTGCCCTGTTTTTCGTCTGGATACATATTCTGTTGAAGATGATCCAAGAGAAGTTGCATGATTGATGTGGTGAGAGGAATCTGAATTTCTTGAATTTTTTCAGTTGCACAATAATTGATCATGAGAAGCTTATCCCCTTGGGAGTCTATGGCTATAATATATGATCCTTTAAAAGGCACTAAACAGTACTAGTAACTTTGTCGTCTACGCTTGTCATTTCCATATTATCTTGTGTTGCTTACACATGTTATTTCCTTAATTAATAACTGATAATTAAATTAGTGTTAATTCTTCTTGTGGCCCCTGTTGCCTCTCAACAGTTTACCAGTGTACCCCTTTGTGAAAAATAAAATAAAAAATTGTTAGAAATCGTTTTTTTTTATTAGATATCCCTTTCAAAAATCCCCCACTTCTCATATGCATATATGTTTATATACATATATCAATAGGAAGGCTCCAGTTTTTTAAAACTTTTACTGATTTCTTCATTAAAAAAGGAATTAATTAAGTTATTAAATTAATTTTGATTTATTGCACTTAACGGTATACATAATATTATGTCGGTATGCACAGTATCATGTCATTTAAAAATATACAATAATTTCAACTGTGAAACAAATTTCAGAAAATGTTTTCTAGATTATTTTAACGGTAGCCAATTGAAGCTACTTCAAGGCCTGCATGGAGTGTCTTGCTGCAGTGGCCAAAGCCCAAAGGCATGCTCTTGGGTGTCAGTCATGCCTTGCTGTTTGGGTGATTGGCGCAGTGGGCGTGTGCCGGGCCCGGGGGGCAGGCCACTGCCAGGAGCTGAAGGCACTTCTTGTACTTATAAATAGCTACTTTGGGGTTCATTTGCTGCTTGTTGAGAGAGCAAGGGTTCATTCGCAAAGACTCTGACTGAATCGGTCCATACAAAGAGAGGTGTGAGGCATGAGTTTCGAGTTTATCTGACAAGGTTTAATACACAAATTAAATAGCCTATCTTAAAGGGGCACCCTCAGAATCTCCATTACAAATATTGACTCATCTAAATTGTTTTTTCAACTGCAAACCAACAGAGCTGACACAATCATAAAGTCAATAATATGTTACTGCTTATATAAGTAAACAATGCTTCCACATGGTTGCCTACATTCAGTCGAGAAAAAGCGGTAACACGGCACATGAATGAATTCATTCAGCTTTCATTTTGCTTTGGAAACCAGCTATCTTGCTGTATCCTAAACTCCTTGAACAGTTCAACTCTGAAAATAAATTTTTTTAACACCTTAACAGCTCTTGTTTAATATTTTAACTCAACTCAATCCTTGCTTAAGCATTCGTTCAATTATTCATACAAGATAATCATAGAAATATTCAATTAGCTTAATATATTATCAAGTTACTCGAATTTGTGACATCTTCCCAATGTAAAACTAATGCTTTTTACATTCACGTGTGTATAAATTATAATCAACATATATAAAAGTTCAACACGTTTTGTAACAAGGCACACCCACTGCCTTCTCGTGGTTGCTTTTGTGTCAATTGAAGGTCAGCTGGATCAATGGTCCATGTTTAGCAATCATCTACATTACTAATTAGGAAGGCTGTTGATTAAGAAGGCTGCATATTAAATTTAACATATAGAGTGGTAAGCAGTGATGGATTACCAAACACAAACATAAACAGAAACACAGAAAGAAACAACAAAACGTTGCAAGCATTAATGTTTATTACAAAGATAACAAACAGCTTCATTATTCTGTCCGCTTCCATCCAATGTGTCTTTTTACAGTCATATGGACATAGTTTTCAAGCTAAAAGAACCTTTCCAACAAGTTTCCAAAGAAGAAGCTTGTTTTGGCCTCAGGTGCCTTTGCACTTACTGGGACCTTCTTCACCTTAAGCTTGATTGTGTGTCCGATTTCTTTGCGAAGTGCTTCAATAGTTGTCATATCCACCGGCTTCCCCGAAGCATCTCTAACGTAGAAAACGGTCACTGCTTGCTCCCCAACTGTTGTGACGCCCGCTCTGGTGACTGTCAACCCATTTTCTCGCAAAATCCTTGTTACTTCAGATAGTAACCCTACTCTATCCTTTGCACACAGTTCTAGCCTTAGACCCTGCGTCCACAGTTGAAACCATATCGTTGGTATCTAAGCAGACAAGGGATGATTTCTTGTATTTGATTTGATAATATTTAGATCCAATGAACAAGATCATAGAGTGATTGTTCGATTGTTAATTTGCTAGTACTTTTTTTAATAAAAAATGGTCCTTATGTTGCATTTAAGTTCATTTTCCTAAACAAGTTGAATGTTCGAAGTAGAGCATAAGTTTTCCTCTTCACATACTTTTTTTGTTGAGTAACTGCAATGATTCACTTGGGGTAAGTCATTAAGCTTCAATATAAAAGCAGGAGGGCCATATTGAATATAGGCACTTCTTCAGAGTATTACATCCACACAGCTAGATAGTTACAGATTATGCATTATTCTAAGTGAAGCAGCAGACTTTTTGCTCTAGGATCACATAGGTTAAAAATTAAAAAAAAAAAATGAAGAAAAAACTAAAACAAAACTCAGCAAAACATATTCCTGACATCATAAACTACAAATGTACTGTTACAAAAATTAGCAACATTTTCAATGGTCTTGACATATATCTTTGTAAGTTCATATTACTGTTATCTTTCTTATGTGTCATGAAAGCACCTCTATCAGGACTTCATGTTTCAGGCAGCTTTCTGATAAAAAAAAAAATTCTGACTCTAGACTTTGTATAGTTGGTCAATTTTGCACTGGTGCTTTTCCAGAAATAAAACATTGTGGTTATTTCCAGTAATTTAGTTGAGAACATCTTTCATAGATGAAAATCATTTTACTATTTTTTTTTATATGATTCAGTGGAAAACACATTTATCAGCATGGTTTCACTGTTTATAACCAATCTTGTGTTTACCAGGAAATTATTTCTGTAACAAATGGAGGTGTAGCTGCCAGCCACAATTAAAAAAAATTAGGATGGTGTCTAAAATGTCTTTCTCAATAATTTTTATGAACTGTAAACTTTCTAGGTGTATTGGTCTCCACTCCATTTTAGTAATTCACAAGGCACATGAGCAAAACAGACTTCGATTGCTGGATATAGGTGAAATTACATTGACTATAGGTCTTGATAAGCGATGAACTGAGGCCACAGTCTCTTACTCTCAAGTCTATCATGTGACAACTGACTAGAGCAAGAAGAGTTAAAAACACTTAAAATATGAAAAATTTATGTGCATGGTTATCTGACTAAACATAAATTATTCTGTTTCCTTAATTGCCAACTGCAGAACAGTGAAAGAGATCCTAAGTTAACCAGAATATGACTTCTATCTGCTCTATGTAAGAAAGAACAGTGAGCACAAAACCTTGGTTTGACTTTTCACATACCTCACTTATTCTTCTTTGAATAGCAGCTTCAAGACATTTGATGACTCTGTCCTTCTCTGCTTCAGTATCGAGTGTGCACCCATCCACGTGACGAATATAATACTCCTACAAGTATATGCACGTTAGTCCAGTTACCCTCACCAAACCTCTATGGCGGCATGGAAACATCATTTGTAAATGTACTCCCTTTCAGTTTTTTTTTTTATTTTAAAAAATTATATATATATATATATATATAAGTAATGCATATCATTAATTAGCGCATAGGAGTACACATGATGTATATAGAGTCCCCACTAATGGCTAAAAGAAGAACAGAAACATACAAATTCAGAGAAAAGCTAGAAACATGAAAAATATTATTTGCCCCAATCCAAATATAAGGCAATTTGACCATAATGTTCTTGAACTCTTCCATTGAAAGAGGCAATCCAACTATAATGGAGTCAAAATGGGTATTGAGTCCAAAATGCTGGAGTGACCAAAGAAAGTGATAATAAAGTAAGCAGAGAAGTCACTTCTTAACCCTCAAAGTGGACTTTCTCAAAACATCAAGGCAATAATAATGCTACAAAAGGTAAAGATGGATTCCTTATAAAAACTACGTCAAATTTGGTGTCTCCATTTTTTGGCATGTGAAAGCTACTTGAGTAGTTCACTTAGAAAATGTATAATTTATACATGATTAAGTGCATGATTATGTGACAACTCAAGGAAAGTGCTAGTAACATCTGTGCTATTAATCCAAAATAACTATTCAAATTACAATTCGAAGTCTTTAGAATCACTTATAAAGTCCAGTTTAACCTAGTAAGGACCAATGTGCGACTTAATACTCATGAGAACTTTTATAGTCCCTCATTCAATGAATCAATGTAGACAATCCATCCACCCAGTATGAGACTAACTTTTTGGAGTGTCGCAAATTATCCATTTAAAAGTATTGCTCTTACTCATGCCACATAATTAGTTCCGATTATGAGCATCTACACTGACCCTGCAGATATATATATGACAGGCAACTTGAAGTCATTTGATGTTAAAAATCGTGTTTGTTATAGGCATCTACGCTAACCATGCAGAATATTTGTTTTTAATTGCATGTTGCTTGAAAATAAATTTTGCAATTAACTTTATTCAATTGTTCATAAGAAAGCAGTATTCGTATACCTGTGATGCGTAGGGTGCATCTGATGAAATGGTGGCATGGAAAACAATATATTGCATGTCTGTGAGTGTGCACACAATGTCAAACATCAGTTTTGCACGATCTTTGCACCGGACATTGATCACTAAGTACCCTTTGTCCTCACAACGCTCAACTGTAATTTTTGGTTTGAAAGAGGGAGGATAATCAACCTCAGTTGTCACTCCACCTCCTTCGTGATCCCTATCAGCAAAAAACATCTGATGGAGCCGTCTATCAACATGGGTGAACCCCATGGAGAAACTTGTGCGGCCCACTTCCTTGTCATCCTCGCACACGGGTAAGACATTCTTGAGCTGCTCCTCCATAACAGATAATCTGTTTGGGTCATCCACGGCATGGTTTGTGGTCTTATCATTGACATAAACAACGCATGCTATTCGCCTATTGTGTGTCCACACTTCAGCTGCAACAACATTAAAGTGGAGGTTGGCAAGCACAGCAGAGATCTCTGATAAGAGACCTGGGCGGTCCCTGCCAATGAGCTCAATAGCTGTGTGATCTCCAATGGAGTGCACCCCAACTCTTTTTCCTGGCCAAGTCTTCACCCCGTCCTTTGTGTGCCCATTTGGTCCTAGAGCCTGTTGTAGCAAAAATAGTTGAAAAAATTAGCTATTGATAAGTCACATGAAGATAATATTTCCATTTCTCTGTATGGTGTCAACAGAGTACCCATTTTCTTCAGTTCTTTCAGCTCCCAGAGAGGGAAGGACCTTCCCTTAATGAAGTGGACTTTCAATCCTAGTGAAATGATTAGTATCCCTTCATACTGTGCTTTGTAACATTTTCAGAGAATAGAGTGAATGCTCAAATGGGACCCCAAAAGTGGACATTTTCATCAACCACATGATTGTTGCAGTTATTCAAATTATGGTGGATGCCAATAATCCACATGACCAAGTGGTTTAATTGCATACCCCTTCCTGACTTTTAAGCGAAACATGAAAGCAGATATGAGAGAAGAAAAAGGTGTACCTTCTCTATGTAGTCAATGGTTTTGTGATCTGTTATCTTCTGTCCTTGTTGATCCGTGACGTGAAATACTGTCCATTAAAAGAGTTTCAAGTGTATCAACTCATTGTTTAAAATGTGTGTGTACAGGCACGCAGTGAGAGAGACATAAACAGGATTCCTTGCTAGGAACTCTTCTTTAATCCATATGAACGACAAAGTTTTTGTTAGATTCTCCCAGCCTAAAATGGAAAACTATGGTTTTCTTTTCCTTATCTTTCTTCTCTGCGTCTGGCGACTGGCCAATTTATACTTCAGAGTTCAGGCGAAGCCAGATAACCAAATTATACTGTGCTCATACAATACAAAGGAAACATAGCCCAAGTATATATCAAGCAAAAATTTATTCATATACAAACCATCCATGAACCATCCACCGTCAGATGAGATGTAGGCTTTGGTGATGATGAGGTCAAGATCTGTCAGGATTTGCACAACTTCCAACAGAATTCCTGGTTTGTTAACACTGTCAACCTACACATCACATTCCATAACCTCTACATGATATCGAGGAGATAAGTGCAAAGAAGAAAATCGAGGGATATGATATTGTGCAGATTCTGTATATTTTGCATATGGTAAACTAACTCAGATGATTCTTTTGGCCTTGGGTAATTTGGAGTCCTTCTATTTCACTTCGGTTAAAATTTGCCTCTATTGATTTTCAGCTGTAATTAGGAAGTCAAATTTTCTAAAGCAATTTTTACACGAGGAAAGACATAGGCAAGTTGTTGCAACATAAGAGGGTTTAATCATGATCCACCTGTCATATGAACTAACTTGGGCTGAAATTTTGTAGATGCGTTTGTGATGCTTTGGTTGACAAATTTCAAACTCAACCTAAAAATAGGAAATTAAAGTAACTTCAAATAAGTAGCTTCATATTCATATTTTTATATTATTTCTATATGAAAAAGGTAAAACTGTAATTAGAAATGTTGAAACCCTTTCTCTCATGCCCCATGGCACTACAAGACCAAGAGTGACCTGATTGTGGCTTATCGTGGTCAGTCAGAATGAAGCATAACAGTTAAATATATCAGAATTTACCTTGATTAGAGTACAGTCGCGGCAACTAATGTTGTCTACAGACACCCTGCAAACAGAAAAGAGTTGCATCATGGAAACAATTCAATGGCGCCAGCAACTAATGTAGGGGAATTCATCATATGCTGTCAGTAGGTACTATTGGAATCGATAAATCAGAAAATAAAACAGGCTTTGACTAGTCAACTTCTAATTTATTTCATCATGATCATGTTGTTATGGTGATTGGACTACTGAGATTATTTAACATGCTATCTTACTTGAGAACTATTTTTCTTACGAGGAGCATAGGAGATAAAACAGTACCTTGGAGGATTGATTCTGGTGCTGAAGTTCTCGTATTCAGGATCAAAGTATGGCCAACAAACTTTTGCCATTGAGTTCAAACCTTCTGCAATCAAGCTGATGTCTCTTTTCCTGTGTCACAGAGGGATTAACACTAGCCTGTTTGCTGGTACGATTCACCAATGTTGAAAGCACTGATTTTCCACCTGTTATTGATCACTTTCTTAGTGAAGTGGACATGGCATATTGAAATTAGTATAGACTAACATTTTAGAAAGAAACAATGAGGCGGACTTGTAAACAAGTCCATCCCATCATGCCTAAAATCTTGATCCTTCTCATGCTGATTTGGGAAAAACAGAAACAAAAAAGAGAGCTTCACTAGAGTTTGGAGATAAGCTAAAATCTTTCCAACATCGGCTCTTTCATCTTTGTATCTATTTCTCATTAGCATCCCCCAAGGCTCCTCTAGGAAGCACTATACACAACCAGATCAGCATAGAAAAAATAGTTGAGAATTTTTTCCAGGCTTACAATTTGCGATTCATGATAGTTTTTGGCTCCCAAAGGTAAAATTCTGGGTCTGCCCTGATGATAGGAAGTTTGCTACTGCCTAGTTCTAACTTGATAATGTCAAACTGGTGATAAGTTGTGGCAGTCATATGGACATAAAGCTACTTCTAATCAATGGCACCCAATAACGATTAATGAAAATCTTCAACCAACACTTCTAATTTTTTCCAAACTTGACCACATTCTACAGAATTACAGAGATGTAATCTTGAGAAAGAAAAACTTGGCAACGTGGTGTGAAGCAACAAAGTGTGCCAACAGTATCGAATTGGGAGGAAAATGCAATGTCATTGGAACTGGCAAACTCAAAAGGAGTTGTGTACAACAGCTGTAAGTTTTAAACCTTAGCAACTTAAGGTTAAGCTTGCAGTCAAAGTTACTCCAATCCTGCAATCCTTATTTGTTGACAGGCATTTTCACATTCTGGAAGCAATATTTGCAAACAAAATGAGCTATAATGCTGCAATTGATGCAACCACAACATTAGTTATTGTTGCACAACCCCTGGAAGATCATATTATAATAGTTCCTTCACTCCATTAAGATCTTCGCTATAGGTGCTGAGTTTTAATCAATGGTGGGAAGGATGCTATATATGAGACTTTAAGGTAAGAATTTAATCAATACGGGAAGCATGCGATGGCTTAACTTTACGAGTAATATTACATACCATTCTTTTATCTTCCTTTTATCCCTAAAGTTGATGTGGAATGATAATTTTAAAAGCCACATCAACTTTGAGTGGATAAAAGGAGGATAGAAGGATGATATGTAGTATTATTCTAACTTTAGATGCATGAGAACTTCACAAACCTCGAATATATTAAACTTTCTTAAACACTATAACTGTAGAAATTTATGTAAAATATAAAATATGAGAAGAAAAGTGGAAGCAAATAGAGAAAGAGAACACGAGATTTGCAGCAGTTCAGCCTTAAAGACTTAAATCCACCACTAGTAAGAGCCCTAACGGCTACATTTTTATTGTATTGAATTGTTTATTACAATTGTATAACATGGAAATTATTCTACTTAATTGCATTTTGCTCTCACCATTGAATTAATGGTATCCAAAGAGGGGAAAAAGAAAAAGAAAAAGTGAGAGAGGCTGAGGGTAAACTCTTGGTTTAATTACATGAGCAGGATACTGCATATAGAAATCTAATTTTTTGTGAAAATGTTTTTATTGCTTCCTGGGTTGAAAGTTCTTAAAGTGAAAAAGAAGTAACAGAGTTTAAGTGCCATGCATGGACCACACCATAATATTTAAAACCCAGAAAAAACAAACGAGGAACATGCCAATAGGCAATAGACAAAGGATATGAGTACCAAATCTTTTACCAAAATGATATACAGCTTATTCATTAGTATTCATAACATTTTTTTTTATTAATTATTTTGGTCTTTTTCAAAAATACATTTAGCATTTCTCTAGGCAATATGCGTGTAAATGAGATTGCAAAAATAGGAATTTTTTTGGGTGAAGAGAAGAAATGGAGTGGTGGGGATTTTTTTAGGCGAAACAATAATGGGTATTTTTTCAACTTTGCCTTACAAATTTTACAAAAAAATAGAAACTGTTAACTTGATATTTATAAAAGAAAGATCCTTTTTCTTTTTTCTATAAGAATAACATTATTTAAATCTAAAATCAGACCCAGTTGTAACAACAGGTCAATTGTAGGTGCGTGTGACGCAACAAACCGTTGTGTATATAACTAACGACAGAACAGACCGACAGCTTCCGTTCTATATTCATCAGGTGACATAATAAAGCTATTGATTCTAACAAATAACGACCAATCATCGCAGGAGGTCAAACCATAGAACACGACCGTCGATTTCCGTCTCGTGATTGTAGCCAAATTATTACAATTCAAGCATCGAACGGTCATTTCACGGAAGCTCCACCAATTGGAAGAGGTCAGTGTTTCACTGTTGGCTAGGATTTCGGATAGAATATGTTGATTACGGTCATGAAATGTGGAGGTTTAGATTGAAACTCTAGTAGGCTTTGACTCTATTTCTTTTCAGTTAGCAGCTTGCAAACAAAATAGATATATATAAAAATGAAACAATAAACAACAAAAACCATGGAAATTTGATTCCTCTCCATTTTCACGCAATTCAAGAAACTCTGAACAAATAGAAGCGGATTGATTTCTTAAATTCAAGGAAAATAAATTAAATTCCAGCGTAGAGAGAGATAGAGAGCAAATGAGAAAATTTGGAAAACTATTTTCCAATTGAACACAGATAATTACATTCAGAGATAGAGAAAGAATAATATGCAGTTGTATATTTAATTAGAAGCTCATGCAGAAAAGAAATCCAATCCTCGGAGAAATACAGAAACCACAGAATTTGGCAGACACGTTGAGCTGAGGATCACAGCGTAGAAAGAAAGAAAAGAAGTGTGTGGTAGAAACAGTTACCTCGGAAGTAGAAGTTGTTACATCCTCAAACGGAGCATAGAGAGAAGAGAAGAGGCGTATCAGAGAGACAGATCTTTCAACCTTTATGGCTCTGCTTTCGACGTTGGAATACCACTCTCTGTCTCTCTCTCTCTCTCTCTGGCTCCTCGCAGCACACTCACTGCAAACCAGTGCCCGCTCTCTCTCTCTCTAAAAGAAACGGAATCGTACACTTGGGCATGGCGTGGCGGAGGTCTTTAAATAATTAGCCATCAGCCATGGATGATTAAGAGAAGACAAATTGGGGTTTATAATTCGGAAAATGACGCGGCGACCAAACACCTCTCAACCAACGTGTTGGTGTAAAGCTAATAGCCTATTCCCACACTCCCTTGGGCGCGTGCAAACACGGCCTATTTCTGTCCCCAAGTGCCCGACTATATATGCCACATGCCTCCTATCCTTTACGCTGTAGATCGGAGTGTACAACTAGTTGTGATTGTGATTGTGATTATTTTCTCGTAACAGCGATCGCAACCATCGAAATATTCAAATAGGATGAGGGTTAGCAGGAAGGTAAAGTCAATTTTATTGGGTGTTTCGTTATTTGGCCAAATCCATAGACTTTCTCATATGTTCATCTCCCTGACAAGATGAATTAACACACATCTTAGAGCTTAACCCAAAAACATTTTACCTTTTGGCCTGTTTCATGCAATAAACACGAGTGTGATCAATATCAAGAAACCAACAACATGCATAATCCAGAAGGGAAAAGTGAAGAGGCAAGAAAACTAAAAAACAATCTCAAAGGGACATGTATCCTTGTATATATGAGCTTGCGGGCAAATAGGATAGGGAAGGCAGTCCCGAGAAGGGCCACTACAACCCGTCATCAGGTAGGTGGTGCCATCAGGGGATACATATCATTGTATGTTGTATATATGCTTATCACAGGTGTCCTAAATGTGATGGAGTGGGTTTCATCTGGAAAGCAGGAGCGACCTTGAGGGTAAATGCGGCACGGAAGGACCAGGCTCAAATCGTATGTGCTCATTACAATGGCCTTGGCAAGCTCAACCAATTTGACGAGTAGATGACCCTTGTAACCTTGTTTGGGTCATGTAATTTTAGTCATATTTCCTTTTCTTTTCTTTTTTTTTTTTTTTTTTTTTGAACACTAAGTCATATATACTCGGTTATTAACTGATTTTTTAAAACCTTATAAACAGTAACCGCAACTGGGATATCCAATTATCCGATTATCTGGTTGCGGTTATTCTTGATTAGTAGTTATTAGCAATTAATACCCGCCTCGCTTGTACGCCCTTAACTATGGGTGCACTTTTAATTTTTCTTTTATCTAAGTTTGAACTAATAAAATTATTTTTTATTTTAATTAATAATTTTAAAAAAAAAACAATTACATTTGATTATTTACACTTTTTTGTATTATTTAAATATTTTTCTTCAAAAATATTTAATTATCCGAAGAGAGAAACTTTATTCAAGGGAAAGAAAAAAAAAATGAAGAAAAAACTGTTAGTGTGAGCTAATATTTGCTTCTACAAATTTCAAGAAGCATTATAGCTCAAACATCTTAGTTTAGATTGAGAATAGATAAACCAATGCATGTAAATTTTAGAAAATTTTATACCAATTTAAAATAGAAATAGAGAATAGGGTTAGAATGAGCTTTTAGGACAAAAAAGTATGAAATTAGATAATAATAATAATAATAATAAACAACAATGGTTGTTTTTGTTTTCTTAATTAAGCATATGGATGTTTCAATTTATCATGATATTTCAATGCATAAGAATCTATTGACAGAAATATTCAACATATTACGTAAACTAACATGCGCAGCGGAAAACAAATAAGACAGGATTCAGGCTTACCTCTAGCCACATTTGCTCAAGCGTTTCCATGATCCATCTGAAGAACAAGAAAAGATTATTTGAGGGATCTTCTAACATATGCCTATGACTGTATTGTTGTACTGATGGTGTACACGGGCTATTAATTTATAGGCTAGGTCAGGGACCCTCAAATATGGTAAATACCGTATTGTTCCTCCCATCAAGGAAACAATATTATTAATTGATTTTAAATCAATTAATCGATTCCATTACGGTAATTTAATTAATTAAATTACCTAACCGTAATACCGTATATACTATTTATTTATTAAACTATTAATAAATACTTCCTTATGTGGCATATAGGCCATATATGGAGATAATATCTTACATTCATTCACTTGGCCTTTATGACACATAACCTTATGGTATTAGGTTCTTTAGTTTGGCTAATCACTTATGGAATCCTCCCACTCAGATAAGAAATGTTTCACACGAATCATGGCGATAAAACCATTATAAAATTAGGTCGTCCCTTCCATGTATCACAATGTAAAACACTCCTTACATGAGTACCTTAAGGATAATCAAGCTTTATGAATGAACTTCCTATAAGTCATTCGGGTCCAACTTTATTTATCCTCATGGATAAAATAACAAATGTGCACAAAATCTTTATTATAATAACTTTATGTCTATAGACCAAAAAGAGACAAACCAAGCAAAAAATGAATTAATGAGTCTCATATATTCCGCATGACTTTATTCTTTATTTATCGGTAAACTTTAAGTCGTGGGATCCCCAATAATTAATTCAGTACTTATATGCCCAATAGACCATTTATGTCTCTTAATGTTATCTCTCGTACTGAGATACTTGATGTCGATTTACTTTTGTTTCTACTCTTTACTCTTATAAAAGAAGATTATAGTAGAATTACCGCAGAGTATCTTTGTGGTCTAACTGTGAAATCGACAATATTGAGACTTTCAACAAAATGTCTCATCCATCATGCATGTGTACTAAATTCATAGCACGCTAGAATTTTAGCTTTCTTGGTAGACGTAACAACCATAGTCTGCATACTGCATCTTTAAGATATATCTCTCAATAAAAAGATATATACCCTAAAGTAGACTTTCTACTATCTACACAATCAGCAAAACAACTAACCACCTTCAAATGGAAAGTGTATCATTAGGTTAAGTTGTACTTCTTGGTTCCTTGCATATACTGCAAGACTTTATTTGCAGCACTTTATTGACTCAATATACTTATTGTTAGTCATATGGTTATGTATAATGCAGACGCTTAAAACTTTTCATCTGCCCTTATTCCAATACCTTTTGGGACATTAATCTGTATTTAATTGGTCCCTCTTAATTGCTTCTGAAGGTACATAATCCTTCATTCTAAATCTTCCCAAAACTTTTTCAATGTAGGCCTTCCGAGACAATGTTAATATTCTTTATGTCTCTATGAATCTCTATGTCAAAAGACATAAGAGATTTCACCCAAATCCTTCATTTCAAAGTTTTGTGAAATGAACTTTATGTAACAAACCTAAATCAGCACTTGCAAAAAATAATATCCACATATAGGACTAGAAAGATTACTGTACTCCCACTGACCTTAAGGTATATATACTAATTAACAAGGTTTTTCAATAAACAATAAAATAATAACCTTGCAAAAAGTATATCACCAATGAGAGATATATCACAGCCCATAAATAGAATTCTTTAATTTGCAAGCTTTCTGACTGTTATTTATAAAACCCTTTTAATTGTTTCATGTAAACCTTTTACTTGAGATCCCTATTCTCGAAAGTTGTTCTCACATCCATTTGATGTAGCTCTAGGTCAAAAAATGAGCTACTAATGCTATGATTATCTTGGTGAACCATTCTTAGACACTGGAGAGAATGTTTCATGATAATCAATGCCTTCTTTATGAGTAAAACCATTGGCTACGAGTCTAGCTTGACTTTTGAGCAATGGATTTATCTCTTACTTTATGGCACTGAATCTCAATGTGGAGTTTTCTCCACTCATAGCATGTGAAAACAATTTTGGATCATCTTTATGTCCAATGTCAACATCAAACTCTAAGAGATATACAACATGATCACTAAGAATTGTTGATCTCCTTATTCTATAGGATTTTTCTTAATTCTACTTCCTTTGCATTTTTGCAATCGGAGAATAGACTTTGTGAACCTGTTCTGTATGAGTTGGTTTTTCTAGAACTGATTGTGGCTCAGGATAATCAATCTGATTTTCCCTGAATACAATCAATCATCCTCTATGAGGAGGAGATTTGGCCAACTCTAGTGCTTCCTCAAATTCCAATTTGTGTGAATGAGCACTCCCATTAGGTTCCGCATCCTCTAGAAATTTTACAATCAACAACTCTAGGCTTATGTGAAGGATAATAAAAACCCCTTAAAGTTTACTAGATAGCTTATAAAAGATCCGCTGGTTGTCCTTGAATCTAATTTTCTAAGGCGAGGATTATAAATCCTCTCTTTAGCAAGGCAACCCCATATGTGTAAATAATTTAAACTTGGCTTCCATCTATTTCATACTTTAAAAGGTGTCTTAAGGACAACCTTAGATGGAATCCTGTTTAACATATACACAACGGTCTTCAAAGCTTTACTCTATAAGGGTAATAGCAGATTAGTATTACTAATAATTTTCCCTTTTGTGTGTACCTACCTTAATACTCTATGCATATATTAGATCTTATGATCTTCATATTGTTTCTCTTCTTCTTCCTTAAAGGTGTTGAAAGTATTCAATACCCCAGCTTTAATATTTAGAAGATAGAGATATATAAACTTTATATGGTCATCACTAAAAGAGATAAGAAATATCTCTGACCATTTAGGCAATGAGTATGAAAAGGTCAACACTTTTAATGTACATGATCTCAAGAATTTTAAAAGGCTCTCTTTGGCACCTCTAGTGGTCTTGTTGGTATGCTTTCCCTTATGCAGTCCACACAAGTACCAAAGTCAGTAAATTACCGACTTTTATTTTCTGTATGGAGATATATTTCAATCTTCAAAGCCATAACAAGAGCAATTTTTAAATTCTCAAAGACTCTACTTTACGTCAACATCAGTATGCAGAAACAAACAAATAATTTTGTTTCAAAAATTGGGATGTAGGTCAATTTTAAATAGACTTTAATTAAACCCCAACCAATATTCCACCAAAAAATAAGAAAAAATTTAAAGTTTAAAATAAAATTGAAATTTTTAACAAGCCAAACTAAAAAATAAATTTCTAAAAGATTATAGAATATAAATCATTTTTTAGGTAAAAAAATATAACTGAATTTCAAAATTAACCTATAGATCCCAACAACCTCAAACTATAAACACGTGTTATTCATTTTAAAAAGACTCTGCATTTGTGTTGACAACGTGGATTGTTAAACCACAATCAATCCACAACATATTTGAATGAGTCACTAAAAGAGATTCACGACATACTAGATATATGAGATTATCTTTATTTTAAGTCATTTCTTATACTTCACGCAATCTTTCTTTATATGCCCTTAATTTTTCTTAATACTTTATTGGCACCTTATTCTCATACTATAAGTGTCACGCCCCCGTTTTGGGATATAAGGGAAACGTGAGTTTGAGTACTAAAATCATATAAATGGAAGCGTGCATTTACAACATATAAATTTAAAACTTCCTATTTTTAAACCTTTCTATTAATAACACTTTGAATTCTCTAAAAGAAACAAAACATACTATACAAAACTAGGGTCCGGCCGGTTCATCACGAACTATCGCTCTCAGCGAGGTCTATGCCCTTACAAGGAAAAGACTTCGTCTTACTGTTGACATCTGGAAAGGGGTGGAGGAAAAATGGGTGAGTTCGACAACTCAGTAAGGAAAATACAACACCAGGGGAATAAAACATGTTATAAACCTTTATGCCATAATCTTTAGTCATGCATAATGACAGATTTATTCTACTCACTGATAAGAATTATTTTCACATATGATGAATTGCATAATGTAAATTGATTTATAACCTAAACCAATAGTATGTTGATTTTAATTTATTTTAGATGATTTAAGTGTTTTTGAGTATATTAAAATTTACGATGATGTTTAAAAGTATGAACATGATATGTGACTTTAAATTGAGTATAAGTTCAAGATTCAAGTTATGAATAGTTGTCTGAGAAGTGATATGCTAGGCTGTTTATGTTTTATAAGAAAACACATATTAAAGCATGCTTCAAAAAGTGAAATGTATTGTTTTAGGACATGTGGCATGGCATATGAACAATTAAATAGAATTTGAAGAATATGAATAATGGTATAAGAATGACAGTTTATGCAGTTTAACAAAATGAACATTTAAACAGATTTTCTAATGATTCAGTAAATTCTTTTTATCAGTTTTCTCTTTAATCCTTTATCTGTGGTTTAACCCCTTGCAGATTCTAAACCGCTGTTACCCGTGAGCGGAGCACGTTGGCTTTTGTCACACAGACCTATGGACTTAGCCTGTCGTCACAGGGGAGAGTCATTCCGAGTTGGGGATCTTCCCTAGGTGAAGGCCAACCTCGGCTGGTAGCACACACCAACACATGATGTGTTTGCCATGCTACCCTATACGGTACCGACCTAACTGTAATAGTGCCTCAGGGGAAAAACAATTACTGCACATGAACGTTTTTCTGTAATACTGTAGGCTATGCTTTATCTGTATACTTTATTTCAAAACTGTAAGAGCCACTTTCATAACTGTAGTCATGTGCAGAATTTAACTTTAGAATCTCCTTTCTTTCAAAACTTTATTCATGAATAGAGTCATATACTTTGGAATGCTCTATAGTCATAACTTTCAAATTCTCTCTTTTCATCATTGTAAGTATGCATAATTCATAACTTTGAAATGCTTTTAATCATATCTGTAATTATGCATAAATCATAACTTTAGTATTCTCTTAATCATATCTGTGAGTATGCATAATTCATAATTTTGAAATGCTCTTAGTTTTAACTATAATTATGCATAGATCATAATTCTTAAAAATGCTCTTAATCATATCTGTGATTTATGCCCAAAATTCTTAAACAATATCATATGAGTAATAAAGCTTGGCATTAAAATCACATGAGCAACGCTTTGTAAAATTTCCCAACACTTTTTCAAAAGATTTATAATAAAATCTTGTTGGGGGTTTTTCGGTGTTGTATCCCCTTACCTGGACTTTTCATTAGCGTCAGGATCGACCTTTTACCCTAATAAATTGAAAGAAGAAGCTTAGAAGAATATCCTAGAATTTGTAGCCTAAAACTTAATTAAAGTATACTTTATAAATATATACTACAACATACGTAACTACAGACTCCAAATTATACCCTGACAACATCCATAAATTCACATAATTACTTAGTGACTAAACCACCAACAAGTGTGACTCACTCAGCCCAATCACAGTAAATTTTCCAAGAATAATAGCAACCCCATGATTTACCCAATCCTTAGTCCTAAACGTTCACGACCCTAACCTTCTGATATTAAACCAACTCAATTAACCAGTCAATTTCATAATAATATTACTGCCATCAAGATCTTAATTCAACAATAATATCCATCACTAAATCATCAATACTCATAAGCCAAACTTTGAATTAACCAAAGAAGATCAATAATTTACTCTTAAATTAATCAAAGAAAATAAATAATTTCCAGGACTATCATCCAAACAGAAATCTATATCAAAATCTTCTATACCCCTTTCAATCCATTTCCACAGAAAATCTCCACAATACCCATCTCTAAAATCCATAAAATCCAACTCAACCAAAACCACTCACGCACGACTAACATCACAGAACCCATATTCGGCTAGTACAAAAACAGGGATTCCGATTTTAGTTCTACCCAATTCTTCCAAGAACTACCATACAACACAAATCCAACAAAACTCATAAATCATTTCCCAAAATAAATCAAAGTGGATTATAGGAATTTACCTTAGAAATTTAACATAAAATTCACTAGGAATTGCCGGAAATTCCTCACTGAACCGCCGGAAGATCGCCAGCGTTGGCCACCATCGATCGGGTCTTCTTCGGTTTTGCTGGGTCGGTCGGGTTTTTGCACTTACGGGTCACGAGTTCTGGGTTACGGGTCACGGCCTTGATGGGTTCGGGGTTACGGGTTCATCGGAAACTGTCACTGGGTCCGCCGGATTCCCGGCCAGAACCGCCGGAATTCACTCCCAGCTCAACCGGCCAACGATCCACCGGAAATCACGCCACTACTCGCCGGAAATCGGGTCTGGGTCCGTCGGGTCCTTTGGCTCCACCTGAAGCTCGGCCTCCGGTTGGGTCTTCTCCGGCTTCTCCCGGACTCAGCTTCGGTTTCTCTCCCTCTCTCGGTCAATGTCTCTTCTCTCTCTCTGATTCTCTCTCGGCATCTCACTCTCTCAACTCTCTCGCTTTGAGCTCTCTTCTCTCTCTCCCGTTCTCACTCTCTTGTTTTTCTGGTCTCTCTCTCTATGAGTCTGTGTGCTCGAGAAGCACAAAGAAGAAAGAAGAAACGAAGAACAGAAGAAAGAAAAAGTAATGAAGAAGGGAGAAGTTGACAAAAGAAAGAAAAGAAGAATTATTAAAGGAGAAGAACAACTTGCCGTGCAAGTTTTTTTTTTTTTTTAACTAAGGTTAAATTTTATCCTAGTTAGATTAACCTAAGTTAATCTTTTTTTTAAAAAAAATCTAGTTAACCCATAGTTAACTTTTATCTAGTTAAATTAACTAGAGTTACTTTTTTTTTAATAAAAACTAATTATTAAAAAATCATTGGTATTTTTATTTGTTTTATAAATATGTTGTCTAATAAAATTTGGGGTATTACAATAAGTGTTGGACATGATTGCATTTATTGGTCATTCCCTTGACATGAGTAATCATGTGAACACTTTATGGATTCTCTCATATTCTTGAACACACATGGTTAGAAGTTCACTTACTAACCATTTATCCTTATGTATGTTAAAAGATAAAATTATACACTTAGAAGAGAGAATTCAAAAAATGAAATAGACCAACAATGACTCAAAAAATCTCAATCTTTAGGGACTTAAGCTAAGTTATAATATCATTCATTCCCATAATGAGATTACAAACACTTTAGAAACTGTAAAAGGTTTGTCTTTAAAGCTTTTTCTATTAGGGTGCTGGCCAAGTTTTGTTTGAACTTACTAAATGTTCATAAACAACCTTTATAAAACTTTGGCTCTAAAACATTCAGGAATAAATCCCTGATGACTTTAGTGACATGAGATTTCATGAACATCTAACTTAAATGATTAAATCACTCCCACCGTTCATGCTTAATAATCTCATGTGGCGTACTTAATTCCGCGGAAGTAGGTGGTTTGTCCACACGGAGCACCAAATTTTTAACACCCCAAATGAAAAAGCATATTAATATTTTTCAGTCAGAAAAAATATTACCTTAAAGTATTGGAATATAAAACTACCAAAAGTAGAGTAATACGAATAGCTGCAATGACCAAGAATATAAAAAATAAAAATACTTTAATGCTATGAAGTAACTTTATTTCAAATTGGCCAATGCCAATTTAAATAGTAAATAGTAAATTTCAACCTACCTATGGGCAAATGTTGCATCACGCATGAAATTTACTCTTTATTAATAAGACTAAAGCAAATTTAAATATTAATAAATAAAATTCTCCGTACCTGTGGGCAACCGAGTGAAATTTTACTTTTAATACTAAATTTGTTATCTTATTCTAATTAAGTCATAAAAATAAAAACTTCCCTGTGGGGAAAAGTAATTAAATTTATGAATTAATTACAAGACGATGTTAATTTTTCTATATGAAGTTCACGTGTACAATCTTTATGCGATTATTACAAAATTAGGATGCTTTGGCTCTCCCAAAATCATAATAATCACGCTGTAATTCATGAACATCTAATAAATCTTTATGAGGTTCATGCGTGTAATCCTGATGTAATTATCATACAAAAATGGGATGCATTGGCTCTCCCATAATTATTATGATAATTACGTGTGTGTAATCTTGATGCAATTATTATTCGAAAATTGGGATGCTTTGGCTATCCCAAAATTATCATAATAATTGCGACTTCATTAACATCTAACAACTTTATAGATGCCCCCTTAATAGCCCTAGGAATATAACAAACCAATACCTAAATGGGGTAAACAACATTTTCTAAGGTGCAACCAGGTGAGTTCCCAGGAAAGTGAAGGGGGTCACTTGGACACACTTAAATCCCAAGACTTTTCTAGCCAGAACTTTTCTAGACATTGCATTCTTGGCATTACTGTAAACACACGAGTATATATGGTATTGTTAATAATTCTTAGGTCTAGGCATCAAGCAATTTATATTTAAACAATATAAATTTAACAATTAAAAAATATTCCTCAATTCATGTATTAAAGAAACAATAATTTTAATACACAGAACTGTAAATAATAAAAGGATTAAAATCTCAATAAGAAAACATAAAACCAAGAATAGCTTAATGGTTTGAAACTTGTTACCTTATGGACAAGAAGGTCCCAAGTTCTAATCCTATATAAGCCTAACATTTTATTTTTATTTAAAGGCTACTGTAATGGGCTACTATATTGGTAGCACTGTGCAGATCGGCCGCTTACCGTCCACCAGCCGCCTATCGGCCGTCACCGCGCCGACACCGAGCCGCCACCGACATTTGGCGGCCGGTAGGCGGTACATATTTTGCCTACCGACGTCAGCTCGGTCGGTAGGCAAAACAATTTTCTGAGAGTCGGGTTTCGCACCGAACCGAACTGACATTTTCGTAGTTGAGTCGGCTTGTATTTGGGCATATTTTACATTTGTTATAGTTGAGTTGACCAGAGTGTTTTTGAAAGCTCCAAATAAAGGTGGTTTATGGACATTTCTGAAAGAAAGAGAGTTGCAGTAGAGTTCAATAAAAAGATCCGAATAGAGGTGGTTTATGGACATTTATCAGAAAAAGAGAGTTGCAGTAGAGTTCAATAAAAAAAATCCGAATAGAGGTGGTTTATGGGCATTTCTGAGAGGAAGAGAGTTGCAGTAGAGTTCAATAAAAAGTGTAAAAAAAAGGAAAAAAAGAAGAAGAAGAAGAAGAAGAAGAAGACGACGGAGAAAGTAATGAATTGGAGAAGATGTTGTGACTGTTTGGAGCGCATGACTGATCAAGGGTGGTTGCGTAAATGAGAGGAAGTGATGGGTTGAATCAAAGGGTTGAAATTTGGCACAGAAAGGACGATAAAGGATTTTCTTTCAAAAAAAAAATGGTAAGGGATTTACATTTTTTTTCTCCTCTACATGTATGTAGTTGAAATCCGCTCCACTTGCGATCTTGGCCGTTTATGATAATCATTAATTTGATGATTCCATTTAAGTCGTTTGATACTATTTAAAAGAGTGTGCTCATGAAAAGTTGAAACATCATATAATATCTAGTGGTCTATATTTCAAAAACACACGACTGGGATTGAAGAAGAAAATTGATCGGACGGTATGGATTAAAGCTCGGTAACTGGTAAGGCGTGGTATCAATGCTCAGAAAAGAAATGATGGCTGTCAGGCGAAGTGAGCTGTAAATATTGCATTGTGATTTGTGATTGTGAAGTGTCTTTGCTCTTCATTATGACTGATTGCACAATGCGCAGTAGTACATACATGTTTCGTCATTTTCTTTTATTATTATTATTATTCTTTCTTTACTTTTTTTTTTTTACTCTTTTTTCTTCTTTCATTACTTTCCCTTTCCCGTTGTTCTTGTTTTTTACTCTTTCTTCTTCTTCATTACTGCAAGTCACCCCCTACACGTCTTCTTCTTCTTCATTTTTTACCTTTTTTTTTTTTTTTTTTTTTTTTTCTCTACTGCAAGTCACCTAGTATACAACGACGAAAATGGGTAGCTGATCTACAGAACATATCAACTTGCATCTTCGATGAAATCTGAGTAGTCAAGCTCTCACTGTCTGAAGCTTACCTACCATCTTCAAAACTCTCTTTCTCTCCGAGTCTGAAGCTTATCCTTCTTCTTTTGTGGCCAGCTCAGCTCGAATGATCGGCGACAACAAACTCTCTTTCTCTCCGAGTCTGAATCTTAGATTTCTCTTTCTAACCGATTACCGGCCGTTACCGTCACCGATGTGCCGGTAACGGTATCGGACGAAATATATGTTGTTGGAAACAAGTCGGTGAAATTACCGACTTCACCGACAACATCAGGACGGTAGGCGAAAACCCTTCTACCGGTACCGATTCCCCCGATACCCACCCCTATATATTGGGTTGCTGTATTGGGCTGACCCAATTGGGCCAACCCACATAATCGGGTCGGGTCTCTGTATAGGGCTGGCCCAAACCGGGTCAACCCACTTAAATGTTTTTTTTTTTTTTAAGCTTGAATCGGGCTGGGTCTCTGTATTGGGCTGGCCCGAATGGGTCAACCCATTTAATCATTATGGTTTAAGATCCTGATGGCCTAAAAAAAAGGTATGGCCCAAAACCGAATGACCCATGACCCGTGACCAAAAAAAAAAAAAAACAAATGGGTTTGAAACCCTACCCGTAATCCGACCCATTGACCCGACACCTTTAACCTCTGAAACCCTAACCGCCGCCGCCCATTCTTTTTCTACCTCATGCGCCGCCGCCCCTTGCCTCCTACTGCACCCTTATGTGGCGGCCACTGGTAGACGACGGCGAAGACGCCGGCGCCTACGGAAAAGCCCACAAGCAGCCCGTATAGGGCTCCCCAGGTTGTCCTCCACAGGCGGCCGTCATGGGCAGCCGCTTGCTTCATGCGGCAGCAGTGCAAGGCCACCGCCCAGCGGCCCCAGACGCAGCCGACCAATGGGAAAACGAGGAGCCGACACCCACTGCTTCCTTTATGCGGCGAATTGCCGCTGGTAGGCGATCCGAGCAATGGGTCATGGCCCGCTATATCCTTTATGCGGCTAAATGCCGCTTGCCGGCGGCCAGTGCTGTGGGTCTTGGCGGTGGGGTGTGGCTCTGTCGACAAGGGCAGTGGATCTCCATGGGTTTCACAGGGGCAAAACAGTAAAAACATGGGTTTCAACCGTATATGAACATGAACAGATGCAAAACAAATCTCTTTAGGCACAGGTGCAGTACTTCACAAAACAAACGGTATAAACAAATGAAAATACCCTTAAACCCTTATGCTTTCCAACAGTACGTGAACAAAATTATATTAAAAAATAAATTATGTTCACAGAGGAAAAAATTGGATTCAACAAAGACTTAATGCTAAACAAAATAGCATAGAGGTTGCTCTGATACCACATGACAGAAATATTCAACATATTACTTAAACTAACATGCGCAGTGGAAAACAAATAAGACAGGATTCAGGCTTACCTCTAACCATATTTGCTCAAGCGTTTCTACGATCCATCTGAAGAACAAGAAAAAATTATTTGAGAGATCTTCTAACCTATGCCTATGACTGTATTGCCGTATTGATGGTGTACACAGACTATTAATTTATAGGCTAGGTCAGAGACCTTCAAATATGGTAAATACCGTATTGTTCTTCCCATCAAGGAAACAATATTATTAATTGATTTTAAATCAATTAATCGATTCCATTACGGTAATTTAATTAATTAAATTACCTAACCGTAATACCGTATATACTATTTATTTATTAAACTATTAATAAATACTTCCTTATGTGGCATATATGCCATATATGGAGATAATATTTTACATCTATCAGATAAAGCGATTAGTTAGGGAAAAAATGAATAACAATAAATAAAGAAAGAAAAATAGGAAGAGTTAACAATACGTGGTTCAACTTCAACCAAGTAAGTCAAGTGACCTACACCCACTACCTGAAACACCCAGACTAGTCTTTATAATTTTTTTATTTTTATTTTTTGTCATCTTATAAATAATCGCTCCTGAAAAGATCCACTCCGAATCCTATCTTGACAACGACTACGTAAGAGGCCTCATTGAACAGTGCTGGTAATTGCGCGTGAGATTGGCCGCTATCAGTTGTATATACTGGCACAGTGCTGGTAGTGTTCTTTTTCTTGTGGACCTATTTATAAAGAGAAATTATATTTAGTGAATTGATATATTATTATTATTATTATTATTTTTTATTTTTCTTTGACATGTTCACACAAAAGTTGGAGGAGAATTCGAATTAGTGACATCCGCTTCATGAGGCGTGGTTCCCAGCCGATTGAGCTACCCCTTGAAAACGAATTGATATATTATTATATTTGGATTTACGCAAAAGGAAAAATTGGACCTATTATTTAGTTTTTTATTTTTTTATAAGTTTTTTAACAGTTAATTTTTACTGTTATACCATCGCAGTTACATAACAGTTGTATAACAATTTATTAAAAATTACTCATCATTTATAAAATAAAGTACAACTTAAGTTCTTTATATTTAGAGAAAACTTCATTTACCACCCCCGATATATCATCACTTTTACAATCATACCCTTAAACTTTAAAAAGTGTCAATTTAGTATATCAATTTTTCAATTTTTATTTTTTATTTTTTTTTCTTTCAATTTCACCAATCCGTTAGGATTTTTCGTTAAACGCTATCAAAATTCTCAAAATACTTTTTTTTTTTCTTAACAAAAATATAATTTTTTTTTGAAAGATTCAGACATAAATAATTTGAAAATTCCGTTAAATCTTGACCAGCGCATAATTCCTTATAATAATTTTTTTTCCTTAAAAAATTAAGGCGGGGCATTTTTAGAAATTTTGTTGGATATATATACCTTTTTTTTTTTAAAAAAAAAAAAAAAAAAAAAAAACCTACAATAATAGAAAGAGATATGCTATATGCGATATTACTATCTATTTTTAATCCTTTCAAATATGATGTGGTTTTTAAAATCATTATTGAATTTAAGATTGATTACTATTGAATTTTAATGCACGATGATTTTTTTTTTTGATAATATAATAATTTTAAAAACTACGTCACCTTTAAAAGTATAAAAGAAAATATAAAAAATTTGTATATAGCATTATTCATAATAGAAGCTTGGATTTCGGAATTTCGAGGGAAATATGCCGTAACATAGTCATAGTATGATTAATTATGCTTTATTTTTCAATGAAAACATATGTCATCTCGACAGGAATTTGTTTCCAATATTGAATCCAAAAGAACCAGAGGCATGTGCTTTCGTGCAATTAGGCTTTCAGGCTTATAGAGATTTTAAATCTAAAAATGCTGCTTTTCAGCTTTTGTATAGAAAATGTGAGAAAGCTAAAAAGGTGTCCTTGGCTCCACTTGAAATGAACCACCAAAGCTGGAAAACAAAATATCAATTGGGTCTATTTTGTTAATGCCTTTTGTGAGTTGCTTTCTATTTTTATTTTAAAAAATATTTTAAGAGTAATTTTATAGGGAGGATTAGAGTTATTTTTGCGTCGTCTCAAATGTCCTGTGGTTCTAAAATCTCTATTAAATTTGAGATAATCATTATTAGATTTTAATCAAGTGGTGATTTTAAAAGTCACATAATATTTGGGATGACACAAAGAGGCTAAACTCTAGTCTTTTTTATAGAATTGCTCGTATTTTAATGTAATATAAATATGAATATTGTTTTGTGTTTAGTTTGTTTGTTAATATTTTTCTTTTAAAAAGAAGAAAAAAAAAGATTTTAGCAACGGATAACCTGAAGAAGAAATACTAAGACCCGAAACTCACTACCTTCAGGTTGTGTGGTATATCTCAACATGTTATATTATGGGCTCATTAGAAATACTCCACAATGTGTCAATCTCGATCCCTAACAAAAGTCCCTGTCATAGAGACAAAAAAGTGCAATGTGCGAGCATGAATGAACGCCGGTCCTAAAAAATAATTTCAGCTGAAAATATTTACTATCGAAACAAATGAGGCCAATTGCAATTGCTTTGGTACATGTTGGAGTAGATGTCGTAAGATCCTCTCCTCTTCCTCCACTTCTCCTTAGGTTAGAATTCAAAATCGGCGTTGAGAAGGGGGGAAGTCGGAAGTAGCGGTGGGTTTGTTGGTGTTGACACAGATTTTAGTAGGTGATGTGTCAATCAGTAATTCATCTATGTGCTCCTTCTTCTAAACCTGCAAACGAAAGTTGCGTCGGGGGAGCTGACAATCCCGCTCCGATGCTTAAATAAGTGTATTGTTTGAGAGTAATTGCTCAGAGTAATGTTAAAGAGATAATGAGTGTACCTCAACCTCTGAAGAGATCCTGGTATTTATAGAGATTAAGGAGTAGTTAAGATAGTTCCCTGTATATGCGGGAATCGGTAGTTGAAGAAGACGTGGCTTCGGGCGCATGAATATTTCGGGTTCCACGACCGCTTATCTCGAGCGCACGATCCTTTATGGGTAACATGTCATTGGTGAAGCTTCGGGCGCACGATCTAGTTTTGTATCGTGCGTCATGTCCCTTAGATCCCGGATAATCCAGAGATATACACGGGCGTAGGTGTCACTAGGTACCCGGGTCGGCTAGTCGGATGGACCCAATGGGCTAGGTGTTCGGGTTGGGCCTGGTACCCGAGGAGGCCAATATTCTCCCTAACAGTTATTGATACTTTGGAGAGTCTTTTTAGTGAACTCATGTTGAGACACCACTCAACCAAAAAATTTAAGCATATGGGTTTAGGCTCAATTATGTTATATTAACCACTCACACTTTTTTTTTATATTTTTTCAATGTGAGACTCAATCATTTTACACTCACATACGTATGCTCAACAATCCTTTGCGGTTATTTGCAATATCTGCACCCACAAAATGCAAATACCACTTTTAGATATCCGCATCATTTTTTTTACTATATGCATCCACGCGTTTATTGCGGTTATTGCGTGCGATTATTATTCGCTATCCACAAATAGGTAATAGACCTATTTTAAAAGTATTTAAAAATAATTTTGACCGATTTTTAGTCTTTTGAGCTTGTTTTAAAAATCTAATACAACACCAAAAATATGTAGAACCGAGAAAAAAAAGTGGATGATGGATACAACCTTAAAATATTTATGATAATCAATGCGCATAACAACCTTAAAATATTTTTATCCATAATTCAATGAGCATAACAATCAAGCAAACAAATAAAATTAAAGACATTATTAAGTAAAACCTATTCTTCAACTTTAAATGTTCTATTCTTGGGAACAATGAAGAGAATGAAAATAATAATAATATTCAATTACATTGTCGGAAGGAAATTTTTAGGCCTTGTGATAAGCATTGAGCGGTCAAAATTCAAATCAAAATTTAAAGGGACAACAATAAATTTTGATCTCAACTTCCAATTGAATCATTTGCAATAGACATGGATTGCTTTAACATTCAATGTTAATAATATATAATTTATTCCAAATGTTAAAAAGATATAAATTATGCTACACGAGTCCAACGTTCAAAATAAAACGAAAATAAATAAATAAATAAATGATAAGAAGATGAAAAGTTTTCAAAATGAAAAATGTTATACTTTCCAAATTTTTTTTCCAAAATTTAGTCTTCAAATAATGAGTCACAGTTCCATGTAATTTATTATTTTAGAAAATGTATCACCATCTCATCTGATTGTGACACATTATTTGGCAACCAAATTTTGAAAGAAAAATTTGAGAACACAATTTCAAAATATTTTATTCAATTATAAACTCCTCTCTTTGTTTTCTCTCTTTATTCTTTATATATTCAAGTCTTATTCAAATTTAAATTGTTATCTTCTCGTGGGTTTTTGTGGTCCTTAGTATACACGAATTTTCAATAAGAAATGTAGAAACTAGAAAGGGACATGACAACTAACACAAATACATACACGTATTGACAATTTCTATATCTCCATTAATAAACTATGAAGAAGGTGATCAATGAAGTTGATGTGTGCCTCATATATAAGCATATAATCTACTCAACTAATCAAAAAAAAAAAAAGTCTACCCAAATAACATTTGTTTAAGTATGCTCTGGGTTTACCTCAAATTAGAAACGTGTAGTGTATGGCTAGAAAATTGCCTTCTTGGAAGGGAGGGTGAAGATCACCATCTTAAAAAAATTAATATATACCTGCCTCGATGACTTGAAGCAATTGACCAGAAGCAACGATCTTTAATGATAATATATGCTAACATTAACAACTAATTATATATGCATGCTTCCACATATATAGACGCAAACTAGATGACAAGATCGAGTAAAGTAAAACGATTTATCCTTTTAAAAGTCTTAATAATTTCTTTACTAGTTCATGATCTCCAGGACTTGGTCTCGCCACATGTACAGGTGCTTGCCTTTTATACACAGGAAATTACGAATAGTACTTCCGTCCATCTCCAATCATGAAACCGGCCGGTGGAAAAAAAAAAAAATTGTTAAGGGCAAAAAGATATTTATTTATTTATTTTTGGCTTAAAAACAAGAAAAGGACTTGATATAATTTCATGACTAGTTCACCCTATTCTTTAATTCTAGACCAAGTTAATTGTTCTGAAAATAATTATCCATCCACAACTGAGTCTCGCCCAAAAGAAAAAAGAAGAAGAAGAAGACCGAGTCTCATTAATTAAAGAGGTACTTGCCTTCTATAAAGAGGAGGTCCTTCAAGCACTAAATTATACAAAAGGAGAGAGACACAGAAAAGGCAAGCCATGACTTTACTTGGAATGCTTTTGCAACAAAAATTGTTGCTTGGGGCCTTAATTTTAGCAGCAACAGCCGCATCACAACCCCATTCGGGCTGCAACAACACATGTGGAAATCTTAACATCCCTTACCCATTTGGAACAAGCGAGGGCTGTTACCTGGATCCATCTTTTCTCATCGCTTGTGACTACTCATCCGGGACTCCAAAACCATTGCTGTTCAGTAATATTAGTAATGTACCTGTCCTCAACATATCATTATTGGATGGTGAATTGCGAGTCTCCAACTGGGTAGCCCGTGATTGCTACAACGAGTCGGGCCTCACTGACAACAGCTTCGATACCTTGTTTTCATTGCCATATTTCACCTTCTCAAATACGAGGAACAAGCTCACTGTCGTCGGTTGCGACACTTATGCGTTGATTAAAGGTTCAGGGGAACAAAACTACACGACTGGATGTACTGCATATTGTGACCGCATTGACAGTGTGGTTAACGGGTCTTGCTCGGGCCTTGGCTGTTGCCAGACTTCTATCGCAGAAGGAATATGGGAGTTTAATCTTACTGTTTCTAGCTACAATAACCACTCTGAAGTACGCAGCTTCAACCCATGTGGTTTTGTTTTTCTAGTGGAAGAAGAAGCGTACAACTTTTCCTCCTTAGATCTTCAACAATTGCAGAACAGAGAGAAAGTTCCCGTGGTCCTTGATTGGGCAGTCGGATATGAGACATGCGAAGATGCTAAGGTAAATATGACAAGCTATGCATGTAAGGCGGAGTATAGTGAATGTTACAACTCCACCAACGGTGCTGGGTATCGTTGTAATTGCTCCACTGGTTATCAGGGGAACCCATACCTCCCTCATGGTTGCACAGGTAATTGAATACCTTTCGTTAATTGGTAAGCCTTTTTATTTGATTTATTTATTTTTCTAGATTTTGATCAGGTTTAGTCTAACTGCTGGGATTGTAATATTCGCACATCTATATTATTACCTTGTGACGGGCTGTAGTGTTGTGTTTCAGATATTGATGAGTGCAAAACTCTCCCGGAGAGCTGCGATAGTAAAACTCAAAAATGCAACAACTTTCCTGGGAGTTTTAATTGTTCTTGTCTAAAAGGGTACGAAGACGATGGGAGCGGAACAAAATGCCGTGCTAAAGTGAACCAATCTAAGGTTATCAGTATTGCTTTGGGTAAGTACTTAAGACTTTCATTAATTAATTAATTAATTTATTTTGTTTTTGCTTGATATTTTATTCAAGTATTCCATCAAGTATATATCCGGCCATATATATATGGGATTGATCAAAGCCTATGTTATTAGGTTGTTTAAATTTCATAAAAATTTAGACAATTTACAAGAATGGGATTTATGGAGTTCACTTTTTCTCAAGCATATAGGTTTCACAATATTTTAGAGGGTTAAATACCATATATCCTTGTGGTTTAAAAACTTTATCTTTTGCCCCTTCAATTTTCATTTTTTTCATAAGTGTTGTCTGTGCTGTGAGAAAAGATGGAAATGGTACTTCTGTCTATTTTTCCGTCCAAAACTAACAGATTTTCACGTCAGCGACATGTGGCCCCCCATATATATATATATATATATATATATACATATTTTATTTTTTGATACCTTTTTTTAAAAAAAAAAATAAAATAAAATTGTAGGGGTGGCTAAGTCACTCCCAAGGCCAGTTTTTGGGGTAACCGAACCATCCCCGGTGGCCAAAATGGGAGTGGTCGAAACCACCCCCAAGCCAATTGGAGTGGTTGAGCCACCCTTAAAACTGGCCTCAGGCCACCCCTAATTTTTTTTTTTTTAAAAAAAAAAAAACTTAAAATTAAAAAAAAAAAAAAAAAAAAATGAGGGCCACGTGTTGCAATTTTAATGGTGTACGTGTCGCTGAGGTGGAAATCCGTCAGTTTGGACGGAAAAATGAACGGATGTACCATCTCTGTATTTTTCCATAACACAGGTACCACCTATGAAAAAAAAAAAATTAAAAAGGTCAAAAATAAAAACTTTTAAACCACATAGAACAAAAAGATATTTAACTCTATTTTAGAGTACTAGTTGAAACAGGTTTAATTTACAGCCCCTCCCCTCTCTCTCTCTCTCTCTAGATCTCTTTTTTTTTTTTGAAGAGCCCTCCCCTCTCCTAACATGCACCAAAATTCAGTCAGTCTATTAACATATAAGACCCAAGTCTTCGTCCATACCGTTGGCGTGGAAGTATGGTTTGGTTCAAAGCTGTTGACTTTACCGTAGCCAATCAGAGAGGCTAATTAGCTAGATGTGTGGTGGAGATGCAATCTACCGTAGGCTTGTCCTTGCGCGCCCTTTTTTTTTTTTTTTTTTTTTTTTTTTAGGGAAACGTGTAAACATTTCATTAAAAACACCCAAAGGGTAACGGAAGTACAGATTACAAGGAATCAGAGACTCAAATATAGGAGTCACATAACAGTTACCCAATACACAGAATATATCAACAGCTGCTACTAATAAGCCTAATCAACAGCAATGTGCCTCTGCGTTAAGATATGAACCTCTATGCACTATGGAGCCGGTCACAAAGCTGTGCTTACAAGCAAAGATTAGGCTAAATTAAACCCAAAGCAAAACTGTTAAATACATTCTGTAGAAACAAAAAAACACCCAAAACAAGAGCAGCCGACGGAGGAAATCCTTGATGTAAATGTGGAATCCATCAGGATGTATAAATATCAAACCCAACAAAGTCGTCAACTAAAAAAGACGTCAGCAATGAGTTCAACGTCTACAAACTTCAAAGGCATGTTTGGGTGATTTTATTTTTCCAAATACTTTAAAAATTATTTTTTAAAATTCAAATTTTACTCAGATTTTATTTAATTTTTTTTTAATTTTGTTTCAAGTTTTTAAACTATTCAAACATAATTTATAAAATATAAATTCTCTCCATATTCATAATTTTTTTTTTAAAAGTTACACACCCAAAAGAGCCATTAGCTTGGAGCCTTTTTTTTTTTTTTTTTTTTTTTTAAATATCCTTTAGCAAATTTGAAGTATATGTGACGTCAACAATGCTAAACTTGAGTCTTGTATTTTTAATTTTAATTTTTTAAAAGTAAAACAGTTGCACCAATAAGGAGAGGGGAAACTTTCCCACCACAAACTGATTGGGCGTAGAGGGGTAGATGGAATATAGTCTAATCTAGATTTAGGCGCGACCCTAAGACAAGTGATAGCGGAGAAATGGACATTTCTGTGAATTTTTCAATAGGAGGAAGAGGAATTGATGGTTGAAATGAGAACAAAATGATGATCTCCAAAAATAATCCACCCATTCTTTTGCCCTTCTCAATTTCCTGGCCTTTGGCAGTTTTGTTTAATAAAGGCTTCCTCTCATTGATGTGACAAAAAAAAAACATTTAGAGAGCAAAAATTATAATAACCATATGTAGCATTCTAGCTTTTTCTTCCGAGAAAAAGCTTAAAATCAAAATTCTTGGCTTCTTCTCAAGTAATAAAGAAACATTAAGGTTTCAATTAGAAAGAAAAGACACCTCAAAATCTCAAATGACGTAGCAAAAGCAATAAATCACGATAAACCGTGAAAGAGAAGTTATGTTCTCAATTCACAAACTCAACAAACACGTCGAAGGAGAAAACTGAATTCTTATTAAAGGCAAAAACTCTTTATTCTCATACAACTATTCCAAACTTATAGTAAAACCCTACGGCTACTAAAGGTAACAAAATCCTCCTACGAATGGAAATAAAACAAAGAAGCAAAATGGAAATACTAATACTTGACAACAAAGGAAAATAGTTGACAAATAAAAAAATACTCTAGCAGTATTACTTTTGCTCGGGCTGTCCTACATCATCAAAACTTGGTTCAACTTCACCTTCACCACATCTAATTTGATGCACTTCTATTTCATAAACTACGTATGTTTTACTATGATGTATAAAATTTGAAATGAATCAAATTGTTTGCTGATCATGTTAGATTATGCGGCTTCACTCGATTCATTGTAAAGCAAATGTCACATATTTTGTTTCCATTGATCTAAATGCATATTTGAACATGTACGTGCAGGTATTAGCATAGGTCTCTTAGCACTGGTTGTGGGAGGTTCTTGGATATCTTGGGCATTGAAAAGAAGAAAGCTTCTCAAGCTCAAAGAGAATTTTTTCAAACAAAATGGTGGATTAATGTTACAGCAACGACTCTCGAGTCATAGAGGGTCTGTGGAATCGAATAAAATCTTTAGCGCAGAAGAGCTTAAAAAGGCCACCAACAACTACGACAAGAGTAGAGTCCTTGGCCAAGGAGGCTATGGAACTGTTTATAAAGGAGTGTTGCCAAATAACAAAGTGGTTGCCATTAAAAAATCCAAAATCAGTGATCAGAGCCAGATTGAGCAATTCATAAACGAGGTGATTGTGCTTACCCAAATTAACCATAGGAATGTGGTTAAGCTATTAGGTTGTTGTCTAGAAACAGAAGTGCCCTTACTAGTTTATGAATTCATCACAAATGGGACTCTTTCTGACCACATTCATAATAAAAGCCTATCTTCCTCACTCTCATGGGTAAAGCGTCTGAAGATAGCAGCAGAAACTGCAGGAGCACTTGCATACTTACACTTTTCAACTTCTATGCCAATTATACACAGGGATGTAAAAACTACAAATATACTTTTAGATGATAACTACATGGCAAAAGTATCTGACTTTGGAGCTTCAAAGTTGGTACCTCTTGATCAAACACAATTAACCACTTTGGTGCAAGGAACTTTCGGGTACTTGGATCCCGAATACTTCCATACTAGCCAACTAACAGAAAAAAGCGATGTCTATAGCTTTGGTGTTGTTGTGGCAGAGCTATTAACGGGAAAGGAGGCACTCTCTTTCAATAGGCCCGAAAGTGATAGAAATCTAGCAATGTACTTTGTTTCTGCAATAAAAGAGGATCGCCTACTTCAAATTCTTGAGGATCACATTGTGAAGGAAGGTAACATTGAAGAACTAAAGGAAGTTGCTAATCTTGCAAAAAGGTGCTTAAGGGTAAGAGGGGAAGATAGGCCTTCTATGAAGGAAGTAGCAATGGAGTTGGAGGGATTGGCAATTATGGGGAAGCATCCATGGGGAAAGGCTGATCTCTACATGGAAGAGACTGAGTATTTGCTCAATGATGGCCCTTCACACTCTTTCAGCATTGATGTTGGCATTGGTTGTTCTTCTACCGCCAATACAACAATTGGGTATAATAGCATGATGAACCAGGTACTAAAATCAGTGGATGATGGCAGATGATTAGTAAGTCCACGAACAACGGTTCTATATTTGCATCTCTCGACGAAATCAATAATTGATATATCTCTTTAACTTTTGTATCCCTATTATTTTGAAACATGTTGTGGACTAGAACATACTGTTTAGATCCCCCCCCCTTTTCTCTTTAATACGTATACTTGTAGAAATATATATGACTTTGGTTTATGTGTTAGGTTTTATGTTAGTCAATTCAGCGTCCAAAATAATTTAATGTAAATAAAATTTGGTTGGGGGTAGTTTGTACTTAATTAGCTATGAGTTAAACATCCATCAAGATGGTGAGGAACCGAGGACCTTGTTTGGTGCCTTGGTCGCTGATTGTGCAGGTGAGGGTGCTTACGAAGAAGCCGCTGAGATACTCGTTCGGTTTTGGTCCGGATGAGGCACTTCATATTAATTGAAATTATAGAAGCTTACAAGAAGGTCGCTCGGTACCTCATTCGCAATTGGTCCACAAGCCTCATTCGCTAGATCGGTTGATAGGTATCTAAACGAGCCACATCAAAGAGAAGATCCGAGAGCCTCGTTTGCTATTTTGGTTGCTAGGGGTCTGGGCAAGCATGTTTAACGTAAGCTCCGAGAAGTTCAAAACAAAACGTTTGTGGTTTTCGAGATCCAGTTACTTTATTACCGCATCTTTTGAAGAAACTTTAGTTTCCCTGAGCTTAGCATCTTCTTATTCAGTTGACTATATTTGCTTTCAGTTGCATCAGGAATGATAAGAGACAAAAAAAATTCACAGTGTGGTTCACGGAGGCCCTCCAACAGATATACTTCCCTAAAACAATCCCCTTGATTATAGATTGACCAACATTGGCCTCCTAACCAAAAAGAGGCCCTCTACAGTTATGTGTATATATATATAATTCGTAAAAGTGCCCTCTCATGATTATGTCCAACTTCTTTGTGGCTTCCAATTTTGTAGTACACTTTTCCTGTCCACTAGCTGGATGCTAAAGCCTAGAGAGGGAAATGAGCTTAAGAGATACATATGAATTGATTGGTCCACAAAGAATGATGCATCCCAACAGAGCAAAAATATGCCTTTTGTGTGAGAGGGAGCTGTAGGTCAACCCACTGCTGGGATAAGGGGTGCCAATTCTTATTTCTAGTCGAGCTATGGGTATAAGATTAAATGGATGATATGAATACAATCCATTTAATTAATCATATCAAATCTCTCAATTCTAACCGATGTGTTTAACTAAATGGGTGCTACACGGCACTTACAATTCGTTTAATAAATAGATCGTGTTAGTTTGACACAAATACGACCCGTTTCAACATGTTTAACATATATGGGTTGATTTGACACGAATACTTGATATGACTTGATTATTAGCTCAATTTCATATCTTCTAAGCATAGATTATATCAATTATATACATTCACAACTAAATTAATGACAAAATCAATTTGATAATTAATATCAATAACCATAATTAATAAACATGACTCAACTTCTTAGTACATATCCAATCGAGATAAGATTACAGTTTAATAAAATTCATCTAAATAAACAAACACATCAATAAAAAAAGAAGATTAAATTTCAACAAATAACATGAGAAAGCCTCTCACTAAGCATCAAAATTAGTTATTAATAAAAAATATGGTTATATACTTAGGGTTTTAAGGGTAAAAATGTAATTTAATCATACAGGTTATGTGGGCAACAACCCATCTTACTAAGTTATGAGTGCGAAAGTCAGTGCTCCTGTGAGCCTTACATGCCGACCAGCTATAAAGCTTAGCTAGCAAGCTAAGGATATCTAAAATTAAAGAGGATATCTTTCAATCTGTAGTGAGATGATCGTGTTAGAGACGAGGCACAATTGGCAATGAATCGCCTTCTAGAATAATGTTTTCTAACTTAAAATCATAGGCTGAGTTAGCTGCAAATAAGACTGTTGAAGCTTCACCAACTTTCAATTCACAAAGAAAATAGAGCCAGCATATCGACTTTGTTACTGTCAAAACATGACATGTATTGGTAGTGGAAGAAAGGAAAAGCTAATCCAACACTTAAAAAGATCATTTCTTGAAACCTACAAAACCTTTAGTCCATCTAAATTTGATATAGTTCATGCTTGCTTTTATTGTATGGAGTAAGCCAAAACCCTAATAATTCTCCCACAGATTCCATGTTGTGGTGGGTACTGTTGTTTTAATTGGTCCAAATTAAAGATGCCTATTTGACACTGGCTTGTGTATTCATCTACTAATCAAATCATGGGCGTCTAGAACCGAGCATCGAACCGTTCGCGTTATCCTATCTATTAAAGTATTAAATGAATATAAAATTTACTATATTTTACTAGCTTAAGCTTTTAAGAGGTGATTTAACGTGGTATTAAAACCGAGATCTTGAGTTCTAGTCCAATACATAAGGAGAAGTGTTAAAGTATTAATTTAATGATAAAATCCAACATTTTTTTATTAGATTGTAATTTAATACTATCCACTTGGAGTTGCTACACAACTCCAAGTTTGGGCATGCCAGATTAATCTTGAGTTGTATTGATGCTAACAAAATAGTTGCCTTGGCCTTATCCATAGAAAAGTCGGACGCGGGCTTCTGTCCCATAAAGAAAAAGGACTTCAAATTACAACTCTTATCAAATCTTAATGCGTTCTTCTAATGCTATTAAAATTTGAAGAATATATGCAATCATTTTAGTGAATCTGGTAGGTCTAAAAATGGTGCAAAATAGAGTATTATGCAGATCATGTTAGGAGCTAATGGCCAAAGAGACAGCTATGGGTTATCAAGAGAAGAAACTCTAGCTATTTCATGTAAGAATTTTATATGACTTGCACAAAGCAAAAAGACATCCAAAGAAAAAGAAAAATTCCAGTCTGTTCTGCCATCTATATAGATAATTCTGATTCTAGGTGTAACTTTTTGTTAAAAGTTTTCGTTAATATCACAGCTTTACTACACAGTACAGCCTCTCTTTTTCACCACCTATATGCCCCAAATCTTTTAAACTCTCAAGGTTGAACACTTTCTTTGCTCCTGTCCTAAGTCTGCGTTTGTACTGCCATCTATATAGATAATTCTGATTCTAGGTGTAACTTTTTGTTAGAAGTTTTCGTTAATATCACAGCTTTACAACACAGTACAACCTCTCTTTTTCACCCCCTATATGCCCCAAATCTTTTAAACTCTCAAGGTTGAACACTTTCTTTGCTCCTGTCCTAAGTCTGCGTTTGTACCCATTCTCATGTTTATAATCAATAGATGTCCTCAAGTAGGCACATTATTCCTATTGACTCGATCACGTGTGCAAGTATATAACAAGATAAATGCTATACACCACACTTTTATCTCACTTTGCTAATGTGGTATGGTCAATCAGCCATTTTTTGCTTATCCAAAGATTGATTGGGAGTGTTACATCAACAAAGTGGGATAAATGTGAGATAGAAATATGGTGGCGGAGGAAGCTGTAAATTTCTTGTATGATCTAACTGAGTGAAGAATCTAGTAATGCAATGCAACTATTGAAAGTCATAGAAAGCATATTAGATTGTGTGCTGTAGAATATTCACGTATCTCATTGGTGACTAAATGAGCTATACAATTTTGATTACTCCAAAAAAGGGTTGAAAGTTGCTGATTTCAGATCCTCCTGTTAGATAAAAAGGACATTTGTTCTTCTTTTTTGGATGAATAAACAGTTTATAGAAACGAAAAATAAAAAATACAAAGGGGAGACCAGCCACAAGGCTTCCAAAACCAGAAACGAGAAAGAAAACTAAACTAAATGCCCAATTTATACTTCAGAGTTCAGGCGAAACCAGATAACCAAATTATACTGTGCTCATACAATACAAAGGAAACATAGCCTAAGTATATATCAAGCAAAAATTTATTCATATACAAACACCATCCATGAACCATCCACTGTCAGATGAGATGTAGGCTTTGGTGATGATGAGGTCAAGATCTGTCAGGATTTGTACAACTTCCAACAGAATTCCTGGTTTGTTAACACTGTCAACCTACACATCACATTCCATAACCACTACATGATATCGAGGATAAGTGCAAAGAAGAAAATCCAGGGATATGATATTGTGCAGATGCTGTATATTTTGCATATGGTAAACTAACTCAGATGATTCTTTTGGCCTTGGGTAATTTGGAGTCCTTCTATTTCACTTTGGTTAAAATTTGCCTCTATTGATTTTCAGCTGTAATTAGGAAGTCGAATTTTCTAAAGCAATTTTTACACGAGAAAAGACATAGGCAAGTTGTTGCAACATAAGAGGGTTTAAGCATGATCCAGCTGTCATATGAACTAACTTGGGCTGAAATTTTGTAGATGCGTTCGTGATGCTTTGGTGGACAAATTTCAAACTCAAGCTAAAAATAGGAAATTAAAGTAACTTCAAAGTGGCTTCATATTCATATTTTTATATTATTTCTATATGAAAAAGGTAAAACTGTAATTAGAAATGTTGAAACCCTTTCTCTCATGCCACATGGCACTACAAGACCAAGAGTGACCTGATTGTGGCTTATCGTGGTCAGTCAGAATGAAGCTTAACAGTTAAATATATCAGAATTTACCTTGATTAGAGTACAGTCGCGGCAACTAATGTTGTCTACAGACACCCTGCAAACAGAAAAGAACAATTCAATGGCGCCAGCAACTAATTTATGGGAATTCATCATATGCTGTCAATAGGTACTATTGGAATCGATCAATCAGAAAATAAAACAGGCTTTAACTAGTCAACTTCTAATTTATTTCATCATGATCATGTTGTTATGGGGATTGGACAATTTAGATTATTTAACATGCTATCTTACTTGAGAACTATTTTTCTTACAAGGAGCATAGGAGATAAAATAGTACCTTGGAGGACTGATTCTGGTGCTGAAGTTCTCGTATTCAGGATCAAAGTATGGCCAACAAACTTTTGCCATTGAGTTCAAACCTTCTGCAATCAAGCTGATGTCTCTTTTCCTGTGTCACAGAGGGATTAACACTAGCCTGTTTGCTGGTACGATTCACCAATGTTGAAAGCACTGATTTTCCACCTGTTATTGATCACTTTCTTAGTGAAGTGGACATGGCATATTAAAATTAGTATAGACTAACATTTTAGAAAGAAACAATGAGGGGGACTTGTAAACAAGTCCATCCCATCATGCCTAAAATCTTGATCCTTCTCATGCTCATTTGGGAAAAACAGAAACAAAAAAGAGAGCTTCACTAGAGTTTGGAGATAAGCTAAAATCTTTCCAACATCGGCTCTTTCATCTTTGTATCTATTTCTCATTAGCATCCCCGAAGGCTCGTCTAGGAAGCACTATACACAACCAGATCAGCATAGAAAAAATAGTTGAGAATTTTTTCCAGGCTTACAATTTGCGATTCATGATAGTTTTTGGCTCCTAAAGGTAAAATTCTGGGTCTGCCCTGATGATAGGAAGTTTGCTACTGTCTAGTTCTAACTCGATAATGTCAAACTGGTGATCAAGTTGTGGTAGTCATATGGACATAAAGCTACTTCTAATCAATGGCACCCAATAACGATTAATGAAAATCTTCAACCAACACTTCTAATTTTTTCCAAACTTGACCACATTCTACAGAATTACAGAGATATAATCTTGAGAAAGAAAAACTTGGCAACGTGGTGTGAAGCAACAAAGTGTGCCAAACTCAAAAGGAGTTGTGTACAACAACTGTAAGTTTTAAACCTTAGCAACTTAAGGTTAAGTTTGCAGTCAAAGTTACTCCAATCCTGCCATTCTTATTCGTTGACAGGCATTTTCACATACTGGAAGCAATATTTGCAAACAAAGAGCTATAATGCAGCAATTGATGCAACCACAACATTAGTTATTGTTGCACAACCCGTGGAAGATCATATTATAATATTTCCTTCACTCCATTAAGATCTTCGCTATAAGTGCTGACTTTTAATCAATGAGGTAGCTAGACTAGAAAAGATAGGAAATTGAGGACAGGCCTACAAGGCTACAAGAAAACTAAATCAAAGGCTTAACATGGAAATTATTCTACTTGTATTTTGCTCTCACCATTGAATGGTATCGAAAGAGGAAAAACAAAAATGAAAAAAAAAAAAAAAAAAAGTGAGAGAGGGTAAACTCTTGGTTTAATTACATGAGCAGGATATTGCATATAGATATCTAAATTTTTGTGAAAACGTATTGATTGCTTCCTGGGTTGAAAGTTCTTATAGTGAAAAAGAAGTAACATAGTTTAAGTGCCATGGACCACACCATAATATTTAAAACCCAGGGAAAAAAAAAACAAACGTGGAACATGCCAATAGGCAATAGAGAAAGGATACGAGTACCAAATCATTTACTAAAAATGATGTAAAGCTTATTTATTGGTACCCGAAACATTTTTTTTTTTTTATTAATTGTTTTGATCATTTTCAATAAATAAGTTCTACATCGGTTTAGTACCCATCTCTTGATAAAGATTAATACCTTTAGCATTTCTCTTGGCAATATGCGTAAATGAGGTTGCAAAAATAGGAATTTTTTTGGGTGAAGAGAAGAAATGGAGTGGTGGGGATTTTTTTAGGCGAAACAATAATGGGTATTTTTTCAACTTTGCCTTACAAATTTTACAAAAAAATAGAAACTGTTAACTTGATATTTATAAAAGAAAGATCCTTTTTCTTTTTTCTATAAGAATAACATTATTTAAATCTAAAATCAGACCCAGTTGTAACAACAGGTCAATTGTAGGTGCGTGTGACGCAACAAACCGTTGTGTATATAACTAACGACAGAACAGACCGACAGCTTCCGTTCTATATTCATCAGGTGACATAATAAAGCTATTGATTCTAACAAATAACGACCAATCATCGCAGGAGGTCAAACCATAGAACACGACCGTCGATTTCCGTCTCGTGATTGTAGCCAAATTATTACAATTCAAGCATCGAACGGTCATTTCACGGAAGCTCCACCAATTGGAAGAGGTCAGTGTTTCACTGTTGGCTAGGATTTCGGATAGAATATGTTGATTACGGTCATGAAATGTGGAGGTTTAGATTGAAACTCTAGTAGGCTTTGACTCTATTTCTTTTCAGTTAGCAGCTTGCAAACAAAATAGATATATATAAAAATGAAACAATAAACAACAAAAACCATGGAAATTTGATTCCTCTCCATTTTCACGCAATTCAAGAAACTCTGAACAAATAGAAGCGGATTGATTTCTTAAATTCAAGGAAAATAAATTAAATTCCAGCGTAGAGAGAGATAGAGAGCAAATGAGAAAATTTGGAAAACTATTTTCCAATTGAACACAGATAATTACATTCAGAGATAGAGAAAGAATAATATGCAGTTGTATATTTAATTAGAAGCTCATGCAGAAAAGAAATCCAATCCTCGGAGAAATACAGAAACCACAGAATTTGGCAGACACGTTGAGCTGAGGATCACAGCGTAGAAAGAAAGAAAAGAAGTGTGTGGTAGAAACAGTTACCTCGGAAGTAGAAGTTGTTACATCCTCAAACGGAGCATAGAGAGAAGAGAAGAGGCGTATCAGAGAGACAGATCTTTCAACCTTTATGGCTCTGCTTTCGACGTTGGAATACCACTCTCTGTCTCTCTCTCTCTCTCTCTGGCTCCTCGCAGCACACTCACTACAAACCAGTGCCCGCTCTCTCTCTCTCTCTAAAAGAAACGGAATCGTACACTTGGGCATGGCGTGGCGGAGGTCTTTAAATAATTAGCCATCAGCCATGGATGATTAAGAGAAGACAAATTGGGGTTTATAATTCGGAAAATGACGCGGCGACCAAACACCTCTCAACCAACGTGTTGGTGTAAAGCTAATAGCCTATTCCCACACTCCCTTGGGCGCGTGCAAACACGGCCTATTTCTGTCCCCAAGTGCCCGACTATATATGCCACATGCCTCCTATCCTTTACGCTATAGATCGGGGTGTACAACTAATTGTGATTGTTCTCGTAACAGCAATCGCAACCATCGAAATATTCAAATAGGATGAGAGTTAGCAGGAAGGCAAAGTCAATTTTATTGGGTGTTTCGTTATTTGGCCAAATCCATAGACTTTCTCATATGTTCATCTCCCTGACAAGATGAATTAACACACATCTTAGAGCTTAACCCAAAAACATTTGACCTTTTGGCCTGTTTCATGCAATAAACACGAGTGTGATCAATATCAAGAAACCAACAACATGCATAATCCAGAAGGGAAAAGTGAAGAGGCAAGAAAACTAAAAAACAATCTCAAAGGGACATGTATCCTTGTATATATGACCTTGCGGGCAAATAGGATAGGGAAGGCAGTCCCGAGAAGGACCACTACAACCCGTCATCAGGTAGGTGGTGCCATCAGGGGATACATCATTGTATGTTGTATATATGCTTATCATAGGTGTCCTAAATGTGATGGAGTGGGTTTCATCTGGAAAGTGGGAGCGACCTTGAGGGTAAATGCGGCACGGAAGGACCAGGCTCAAATCGTATGTGCTCATTGCAATGGCCTTGGCAAGCTCAACCAATTTGACGAGTAGATGGCCCTTGTACCCTTGTTTTGGTCATGTAATTTTAGTCATATTTCCTTCTTTTTTTTTTTTTTTTTGAACACTTAGTCATACATACTCGGTTATTAACTGATTTTTTAAAACCCTATAAACGGTAACTGCAACTGGGATATCCAATTATCCGATTATCTGGTTGCGGTTATTCTCGATTAGTAGTTATTAGCAATTAATACCCGCCTCGCTTGTACGCCCTTAACTATGGGTGCACTTTTAATTTTTCTTTTATCTAAGTTTGAACTAATAAAATTATTTTTTATTTTAATTAATAATTTTCAAAAAAAAAAAAAAAACAATTACATTTGATTATTTACACTTTTTTGTATTATTTAAATATTTTTCTTTAACAATATTTAATTATCCGATGAGATAAACTTTATTCAAGGGAAAGAAAAAAAAATGAAGAAAAAACTGCTGTGAGCTAATATTTGCTTCTACAAATTTCAAGAAGCATTATAGCTCAAATATCTTAGTTTAGATTGAGAATAGATAAACCAATGCATGTAAATTTTAGAAAATTTTATACCAATTTAAAATAGAAATAGAGAATAGGGTTAGAATGAGCTTTTAGGACAAAAAATATGAGATTAGATAATAATAATAATAAAAAATAAATAAATAAAAAACAACAACGGTTGTTTTTGTTTTCTTAATTAAGCATATGGATCTTTCAATTTATCATGATATTTCAATGCATAAGAATCTATAAGATAAAGTGATTTAATTAGTTAGTGATAAAATGAATAACAATAAATAAAGAAAGAAAAATAGGAAGAGTTAATAATACGTGGTTCAACTTCAACCAAGTATATAACCTACGTCCTACACCCACTACCTGAAACACCCAGACTAGTCTTTATAATTTTTTTATTTTTATTTTTTGTCATCTTATAAATAATCGCTCCTGAAAAGATCCACTCCGAATCCTATCTTGACAACGACTACGTAAGAGGCCTCATTGAACAGTGCTGGCAATTGCGCGTGAGATTGGCCGCTATCAGTTGTATATACTGGCACAGTGCTGGTAGTGTTCTTTTTCTTGTGGACCTATTTATAAAGAGAAATTATATTTAGTGAATTGATATATTATTATTATTATTATTTTTTTTTTTTGACATGTTCTCACAAAATTCGGAGAAAAATTTAAATTAGTGACCTCCGCTTCATGAGATGTGGTCCCCAGTCGATTGAACTATCACTCGGAGACGAATTGATATATTATTATATTTGGATTTACGCAAAAGGAAAAATTGGACCTATTATTTAGTTTTTTATTTTTTTATAAGTTTTTTAACAGTTAATTTTTACTGTTATACCATCGCAGTTACATAACAGTTTTATAACAATTTATTAAAAATCACTCATCATTTATAAAATAAAGTACAACTTAAGTTCTTTATATTTAGAGAAAACTTCATTTACCACCCCCGATCTATCATCACTTTTACAATCATACCCTTAAACTTTAAAAAGTATCAATTTAGTATATCAATTTTTCTATTTTTTTTTTTATTTTTTTTTCTTTCAATTTCACCAATCCGTAGGATTTTTCGTTAAATGCTGTCAAAATTCTCAAAATACTTCTTTTTTCTTTTCCTTAAAAAAAATATAATTTTCTTTTGAAAGATTCAGGCATAAATAATTAGTGAATTCCGTTAAATTTTGACCAGCGCATAATTCCTTGTAATAATTTTTTTTCCTTAAAAAATTAAGGCGGGGTATTTTGAGGAATTTTGTTGGATATATATACCTTTATTTTATTTTTATTTAAAAAAAAACCTACAATAATAGAAAGAGATATGCAATATGCGATATTACTATCTTTTTTTTATCCTTTCAAATATGATGTGGTTTTTAAAATCGTTATTGAATTTAAGATTGATTATTATTGAATTTTAATGCACAATGATTTAAATTTTTTTTTTTAAGAATATAATAATTTTAAAAACTACATCACCTTTAAAAGTATAAAAGAAAATATAAAAAATTTATATATAGCATTATTCATAATAGAAATATAGAAGCTTGGATTTCGGAATTTCGAGGGAAATATGCCGTAACATAGTCATAGTATGATTAATTATGCTTTATTTTTCAATGAAAACATATGTCATCTCGACAGGAATTTGTTTCCAATATTGAATCCAAAAGAACCAGAGGCATGTGCTTTCGTGCAATTAGGCTTTCAGGCTTATAGAGATTTTAAATCTAAAAATGCTGCTTTTCAGCTTTTGTATAGAAACTGTGAGAAAGCTAAAAAGGTGTCCTTGGCTCCACTTGAAATGAACCACCAAAGCTGGAAAACAAAATATCAATTGGGTCTATTTGTTAATGCCTTTTGTGAGTTGCTTTCTATTTTTATTTAAAAAAATATTTTAAGAGTAATTTTATAGGGAGGATTAGAGTTATTTTTGCGTCGTCTCAAATGTCCTGTGGTTCTAAAATCTCTATTAAATTTGAGATAATCATTATTAGATTTTAATCAAGTGGTGATTTTAAAAGTCACATAATATTTGGGATGACACAAAGAGGCTAAACTCTAGTCTTTTTTATAGAATTGCTCGTATTTTAATGTAATATAAATATGAATATTGTTTTGTGTTTAGTTTGTTTGTTAATATTTTTCTTTTAAAAAGAAGAAAAAAAAAGATTTTAGCAACGGATAACCTGAAGAAGAAATACTAAGACCCGAAACTCACTACCTTCAGATTGTGTGGTATATCTCAACATGTTATATTATGGGCTCATTAGAAATACTCCACAATGTGTCAATCTCGATCCCTGACAAAGGTCCTTGTCATAGAGACAAAAAAGTGCAATGTGAAAGTATGAATGAACGCCGGTCCTAAAAAATAATTTCAGCTGAAAATATTTACCACTGAAACAAACGGGGCCAATTGCAATTGCTTTGGTACATGTTGGAGTAGATTGTCATAAGATCCTCTCCTCTTCCCCCACTTCTCCTTAGGTTAGAATTCAGAATCGACGTTGAGAAAGGGGGAAGTCGGAAGTAACGGTGGTTTTGTTGGTGTTGACACATATTTCGGTAGGTGACGTGTCAATCAGTAATTCGCCTATGTGCTCCTTCCTCTAAACCTGCAAACGAAAGCTGCGTCGAGGGTGTTGACAATCCCTCTCTGATGCTTAAATAAGTGTATTGTTTGAGAGTAGTTGCTCAGAGTAATGTTAAGGAGATAATGAGTGTACCTCAACCTCTGAAGAGATCCTGGTATTTATAGAGATTAAGGAGCAGTTAAGATAGTTCTCTGTATATGTGGGAATCGGTAGTTGAAGAAGATGTGGCTTCGGGCGCACAGATATTTCGGGTTTCACTACCGCTTATCTCAGGCGCACGATCCTTTATGGGTGACATGTCATTGGTGAAGCTTCGAGCGCACAGTTTAGTTTTGTATCGTGCGTCGTGTCCCTTAGATCCCGGATAATCCCGAGATATACGCGGGCGTAGGTGTCACTAGGTACCCAGGTCGGCTAGTCGGGTTGGGTGAACTGGTTGGGCCCAAATGATCTTGACGGGCTTGGATAGATTAATTAATTTTTCTTGAACTGTTTTGACCTGGTCGGGTGGACCCAATGGGCCTGGTGTTCGGGTTGGGCCTGGTACCCGAGGAGGCCAATATTCTCCCTAACAGTTAGGAAGATTGATACTTTCGAGAGTCTTTTTAGTGAACTCATGTTGAGACATCACTTAACCAAAAAATTTAAGCATATGGGTTTAGCCCCAATTATGTTATATTAACCACTCACACTTTTTTATATCTTTTCAATGTGAGAATAAATAATTTTACACTCACATATGTATGCTCAACAATCCTCTGCGGTTATTTGCGATATCTGCACCCACAAAATGCAAATACCACTTTTAGATATCCGCATCATTTTTTTTACTATATGTATCCACGTGTTTATTGCGGTTATTGCGTGTGGTTATTATTCACTATCCACAAATAGGTAATAAACCTATTTTAAAAGCATTTAAAAATAATTTTGACCGATTTTTAGTCTTTTGAGCTTGTTTTAAAAATCTAATACAACACAAAAAATATGTAGAACCGAGAAAAAAAAGTGGATGATTGATACAAACTTAAAATATTCATGGTAATCAATGCTTGTAAGAAACACTCTTATGTTTTTTTATCCATAATTTAACGAGCATAACAATCAAGCAAACAAATAAAATTAAAGACATTATTAAATAAAACCCATTCTTCAACTTTAAATGCTCTATTCTTGGGAATAATGGAGAGAATGAAAATAATAATAATATTCAATTACGTTGTCGGTAGGGAATTTTGGGCCTTGTGATAAGCATTGAGCAGTCAAAATTCAAATCAAAATTTAAAGGGACAACAATAAATTTTGATCTCAACTTCTAATTGGATTATTTGCAATAGACATGGATTGCTTTAACATTCAATGTTAATAATATATAATTTATTCCAAACGTTAAAAAGATATAAATTATCCTACACAAGTCCAACGTTCAAAATAAAACGAAAAAAAATAAAATTAAATGATAATAAGATGAAAAGTTTTCAAAATGAAAAATGCTATACTTTCCAAAAATTTTCTCCAAAATTTAGTCTTCAAATGATGAGTCACAGTTCCATGTAATTTATTATTTTAGAAAATGTATCACCATCTCATATAATTGTGACACATTATTTAGCAACCAAATTTTGGAAGAAAAATTTGGGAACACAATTTCAAAATATTTTATTCAATTATAAACTCCTCTCTTTGTTTTCTCTCTCTATTCTTTATATATTCAAGTCTTATTCAAATTTAAACTGTTATCTTCTCGTGGGTTTTTGTGGTCCTAGGTAGGTATACACGAATTGTCAATAAGAAATGTAGAAACTAGAAAGGGACATGACAACTAACACCAATACATACGTACACGTATTGACAATTTCTATATCTCCATTAATAAACTATGAAGAAGGTGATCAATGAAGTTGATGTGTGCCTCATATATAAGCATATAATCTACTCAACTAATCAAAAAAAAAAAAAAAAGTCTACCCAAATAACATTTGTTTAAGTATGCTCTGGGTTTACCTCAAATTAGAAACGCGTAGTTTATGGCTAGAAAATTGCCTTCTTGGAAGGGAGGATGAAGATCACCATCTTAAAAAAATTAATATATATATATACCTGCCTCGATGACTTGAAGCAATTGACCAGAAGCAACAATCTTTAATGATAATATATGCTAACACTATCAAATAATTATATATGCTTCCACATAAATTGACGCAAACTAGATGACAAGATCGAGTAAAGTAAAACGATTTATCCTTTTAAAAGTCTTAATAATTTCTTTACTAGTTCATGATCGATCTCCAGGACTTGGTCTCGCCACATGTACAGGTGCTTGCCTTTTATACACAGGAAATTACGAATAGTACTTCCGTCCATCACCAATCATGAAACCGGGTGGAAAAAAAATAAAATTGTTAATCTATAAAAAATTGTTAAGGGCAAAAAGATATTTATTTATTTTTTTTTGGCTTAAAAACAAGAAAAGGACTTGATATAATTTCATGAATAGTTCACCCTATTCTTTAATTCTAGACCAAGTTAATTGTTCTGAAAATAATTATCCATCCACAACTGAGTCTCGCCCAAAAGAAAAAAGAAGAAGAAGAAGACCGAGTCTCATAATTAATTAAAGAGGTACTTGCCTTCTATAAAGAGGAGGTCCTTCAAGCACTAAATTAAACAAAAGGAGAGAGACACAGAAAAGGCAAGCCATGGCTTTACATAGAATGCTTTTGCAACAAAAATTGCTGCTTGGGGCCTTAATTTTAGCAGTAACAGCTGCATCTCAACCCGATTTGAGCTGCAACAACACATGTGGAAATCTTAGCATCCCTTACCCATTTGGAACAAGCAAGGGCTGTTACCTTGATCCGTCTTTTCTCATCACTTGTAGCTACTCATTCAGGACTCCAAAACCCTTTCTGCTCGATAGTACTATAGATGTCCTCAGCATATCATTATTGGATGGTGAATTGCGAGTCTCAAACTTGGTAGCCCGTGATTGCTACAACGAGTCGGGCTTCCCTGTCAACGGCTTCGATACCCTGTTCACATCGCCATATTTCACCTTCTCATATATGAGGAACAAGTTCACTATTGTCGGTTGCGACACTTATGCGTTTATTTTCGGCTCAGGGGAACAAAACTACACGACTGGATGTACTGCATATTGTGACCGCATTGACAGTGTGGTTAACGGGTCTTGCTCCGGCATTGGCTGTTGCCAGACTCCTATCGCAAAAGGCATATCGGATTTTAATCTTAGTGTTAAGAGCTACAAGAACTACTCCGCAGTACGCAACTTCAACCTATGTGGTTTTGCTTTTCTAGTGGAAGCAGAAGCATACAACTTTTCCTCCTTAGATCTTACAAATTTACGGGATAGAGTGAAGGTTCCCGTGGTCCTTGATTGGGCAGTCGGATATGAGACATGCGAAGATGCTAAGGTAAATATGACAAGCTATGCATGTAAGGCGGAGTATAGTGAATGTTACAACTCCACCAACGGTGCTGGGTATCGTTGTAATTGCTCCACTGGTTATCAGGGGAACCCATACCTCCCTCATGGTTGCACAGGTAATTGAATACCTTTCGTTAATTGGTAAGCCTTTTTATTTGATTTATTTATTTTTCTAGATTTTGATCAGGTTTAGTCTAACTGCTGGGATTGTAATATTCGCACATCTATATTATTACCTTGTGACGGGCTGTAGTGTTGTGTTTCAGATATTGATGAGTGCAAAACTCTCCCGGAGAGCTGCGATAGTAAAACTCAAAAATGCAACAACTTTCCTGGGAGTTTTAATTGTTCTTGTCTAAAAGGGTACGAAGACGATGGGAGCGGAACAAAATGCCGTGCTAAAGTGAACCAATCTAAGGTTATCAGTATTGCTTTGGGTAAGTACTTAAGACTTTCATTAATTAATTAATTAATTTATTTTGTTTTTGCTTGATATTTTATTCAAGTATTCCATCAAGTATCCGGCCATATATATGGGATTGATCAAAGCCTATGTTATTAGGTTGTTTAAATTTCATAAAAAATTGGACAATTTAAAAGAAGGGATTTATGGAATTCACTTTTCTCAAGGAGATAGGTTGCACATTTTAGACTAGTCGAAACAGGTTTAATTTACAGCCCCTCCCCTCTCTCTTAACATGCATCAAAATTCAATCAGTCTATTAATTAACAAGACCAAGTCTTCGTCCATACTGTGGCGTGATGGTATGGTTTGGTTCAAAGCTGTTGGCTTTATAAAGGCCAATCATAGAGGCTAATTAGCTAGATATATATATATATATATATATATATATATATATATATATATATATATATATATATATGTGTGTGTGTGTGTGTGGTGGAGATGCCCTCTACCGTAGGCTCGTCCTTGCGCGCCCTTGATGTAAATGTGGAGTCCATCAAGATGGATAAATATCAAACCCGACAAAGTCGTCAACTAAAAAAACGTCGGCAATGAGTTCAACATCTACAAACTTCAAAGGCATGTTTGGTTGATTTTATTTTTTCAAATACTTTAAAAATTATTTTTTAAAATTTAAAATTTACTCAAATTTTATTTAATTTTTGTTTCAAGTTTTTTAAACCATTCGAACATAATTTTAAAATACAAATTCTCTCGATATTCATAATTTTTTAAAAAGTCGAACACCCAAAAGAGCAATTAGCTTCGGGCCTTATTTTTATTTTTATTTTTTAGCAAATTTAAAGTATATGTGATGTCGGCAATGCTAAGCTTGAGGTCTTTTATTTTTAATTTTAATTTTTTAAAAGTACGACAGTTGCACCAATAAGGGGAGGGGAAACTTTCCCACTACAAACCGATTGGACGTAGACGGGTAGATGGAATATAGTCTAATCTAGATTTAGGCGCGACCCTAAGACAAGTGATAGCGTAGAAATGGACATTTCGGTGAATCTTTCAAGAGGAGGAAGAGGAATTGATGGTTGAAATGAGAACAAAATGATGATCTCCAAAACTAATCCACCCATTCTTTTGCCCTTCTCAGTTTCCTGGCCTTTGGCAGTTTTGTTTAATAAAGGCTTCCTTCATTGATGCGAAAAAAAAAAGATAAAAGCAAAAAAAAAAAGAAAAAAAAAAAGAGAGAATAAAAGAAAAGAAAAAAAAGAAGAAGAAGAAGAAGAATAAGAAAAACACTTAGAAAGCAAAAATTATAAAAACCGTCCGTAGCATTCTAGCTTTTTCTTTCAAAATCAAAATTCTTGGCTTCTTCTTAAGTAACAAAGAAACATTAAGGTTTCAATTAGAAAGAAAAGATACCTCAAATGACGTAGTGGAAGCGATAAACTGTAAAAGAGAAGGTCTGTTCTCAATTCACAAATTTAATGAATTCTTATTGATGGCAAAAACTCTTTATTCCCATAGAACCATTCCAAACTTATAGTAAAACCCTACGGCTACTCAAGGTAATAAAATCCTCCTACGAATGGAAGTAAAACAAATAAGCAAAATATGGAAATACTAATACTTGACGACAAAGGAAAATAATTGACAAATCAAAAAAATATTCTAGTCGGATTACTTGGGATATTCTAGCCGTTTTACTTGGGTTTGGGATACTCTAGTCGTATTACTCGGGCTCGGCTGTCCTCCATCATCAAAACTTGGTTCAACTTCACCTTCACCACATCTACTTTGATACACTTCTATTTCATAAACTGCGTATGTTTTACTATGATATATAAAATTCAACAGGAATCAAATTGTTCGCTGATCATGTTAGATGTATGCTTATGCGGCTTCACTAGATTCATTGTAAAACAAATGTCACATATTTTGTTTCCATTGATCTAAATGTATGTGCAGGTATCAGCATAAGCCTCTTAGCACTGGTCGTGGCAGGTTCTTGGATATCTTGGGCATTGAAAAGAAGAAAACTTCTCAAGCTCAAGGAGAAATTCTTCAAACAAAATGGTGGATTAATGTTACAACAACGACTCTTGAGTCATAGAGGGTCTGTGGAGACGGATAAAATCTTTAGCGCAGAAGAGCTTAAAAAGGCCACCAACAACTACGACAAGAGTAGAGTCCTTGGCCAAGGAGGCTATGGAACTGTTTATAAAGGAGTGTTGCCAGATAACAAAGTGGTTGCCATTAAAAAGTCCAAAATCAGTGATCAAAGCCAGATTGAGCAATTTATAAACGAGGTAATTGTGCTTACCCAAATTAACCATAGGAATGTGGTTAAGCTATTAGGTTGTTGTCTAGAAACTGAAGTGCCCTTACTAGTTTATGAATTCATCACAAACGGGACTCTTTCTGACCACATTCATAATGAAAGCCTATCATCCTTACTCTCATGGGAAAAGCGTTTGAAGATAGCAGCAGAAACTGCAGGAGCACTTGCATACTTACACTTTTCAACTTCTATGCCAATTATACACAGGGATGTGAAAACTACAAATATACTTTTAGATGATAACTACATGGCAAAAGTGTCTGACTTTGGAGCTTCAAAGCTGGTACCTCTTGATCAAACACAATTAACCACTTTGGTGCAAGGAACTTTCGGGTACTTGGATCCCGAATACTTCCATACTAGCCAACTAACAGAAAAAAGCGATGTCTATAGCTTCGGCGTTGTTGTGGCAGAGCTATTAACGGGAAAGGAGGCACTCTCTTTCAATAGGCCCGAAAGTGATAGAAATCTAGCAATGTACTTTGTTTCTGCAATAAAAGAGGATCGCCTACTTCAAATTCTTGAGGATCACATTGTGAAGGGGAATAATATTGAAGAACTAAAAGAAGTTGCTAATCTTGCAAAAAGGTGCTTAAGGGTAAGAGGGGAAGATAGGCCTTCTATGAAGGAAGTAGCAATGGAGTTGGAGGGATTGACAATTATGGGGAAGCATCCATGGGGAAAGGCTGATCTCCACATGGAAGAGACTGAGTACTTGCTCAATAATGGCCCTTCACACTCTTTCAGCATTGATGTTGGCATTGGTTCTTCTTCTACGGCCAATACAACAATTGGGTACGATAGCATGATGAACCAGGTACTAAAACCAGTGGATGATGGCAGATGATTAGTAAGTCCACGGACAACGGTTCTATATTTGCATCTCTCGACGAAATCAATAATTGATATATCTCTTTAACTTTTGTATTCCTATTATTTTGAAACATGTTGTGGACTAGAACATACTGTTCAGATTCCCCCCTTTTCTCTTTAATACGTATGCTTATAGAGATAAATATGGCTTTGGTTTATGTGTTAGGTTTTATGTTAGTCAATTCGGCGTCCAAAATAATTTAATGTAAATAAAATTTGGTTGGGGGTAGTTTGTACTTAATTAGCTATGAGTTAAAAATCCATCAAGATGGTGAGGAATCGAGGACCTTGTTTGGTGCCTCGGTCGCTAATTGTCCGGATGAGGGTGCTTACGAAGAAGCCGCCGAGACACTCGTTCGGTTTTGGTCCGGATGAAGCACTTCATATTAATTGAAATTAAAGAAGCTCACAAGAAGGTCGCTTGGTACCTCATTCGCAATAGGTCCACGAGCCTCATTCGCTAGATCGGTTGATAGGGATCTAAACGAGCCACATCAAAGAGAAGATCCGAGAGCCTTGTTTGCTATTTTGGTTGCTAGGGGTCTGGGCAAGCATGTTTAACGGAAGCTCCGAGAAGTTCAAAACAAAAATGTTTGTGGTTCTCGAGATCCAGTTATTTTATTACTGCATCTTTTGAAGAAACTTTAGTTTCCCTGAGCTTAGCATCTTCTTATTCAGTTGACTATATTTGCTTTCAGTTGCATCAGGAATGATAAGAGACAACAAAAATTCACATTGTGTGGTTCACGGAGGCCCTCCAACAAATATACTTCCCTAAAACAATCCCCTTGATTATAGATTCACCAACGTTGGCCTCCTAACCAAAAAGAGGCCCTCTACAGTTGTGTGTATATATATGTAATTCGTTCAAGTGCCCTCTTATGATTATGTCCAACTTCTTTGTGGCTTCCAATTTTGAAGTACACTTTTCCTGTCCACTAGCTGGATGCTAAGGCCTAGAGAGGGAAATGAGCTTAAGAGATACATATGAGTTGATTGATCCACAAAGAATGATGCATCCCAACGAAGCAAAAACATGCCTTTTGAGTGAGAGGGAGCTGTAGGTCAACCCATCGCTAGGATAAGAGGTGCCAATTCTTGTTTCTAGTCGAGCTATGGGTATAAGATTATATAGATGGTACGAACACGATCTATTTAATTAATTGTATCAAATCTCTCATTTCTGACCCAATGTGTTTAACTAAATGGGTGCTACACGACACTTACAATTCGTTTAATAAATAGATCGTGTTAGTTTGACACGAATATGACCCGTTTCAACATGTTTAACATATATGGGTTGATTTGATACAAATACTTGTTATGACATGATTATTAGCTCAATTTCATATCTTCTAAGCATAGTCTATATCAATTATATACATTCACAACTAAATTAATGACAAAATCAATTTGATAATTAATATCAATAACCATAATTAATAAGAGAAATGCTTGGTTGTACACTCTCCTCCCACTCCTATCCCACCCTTGTGTACTTGGACCAATAATGTGAGAGATAATAGAGAGAGTATAGTGGGACCCTATTTTTTTTAACAATATTATTGGTCCACGTAAACAAGAGTGGGATCGGAGTGGGATAAGAGTGTACAACCAAGCATTTCTCATTTAATAAACATAACTCAACTTCTTAGTACATATCCAATCAAGATAAGATTATAGTATAATAAAATTCATCTAAATAAACAAACACAGCAATAAAAAAAATAGATTAAATTTCAACAAATAACATGATAAAGCCTCTCACTAAGCATCAAAATTAATTATTAATAAAAAATATGGTTATATACTTGGGGTTTTAAGGGTAAAAATGTAATTTAATCATACAGGTTATGTGGGCAAATTGCGAGTTAAGTAAGAACAACCCATCTTACTAAGTTATGAGTGCAACAGTTAGTGCTCCTGTGAACCTTACATGCCGACCAGCTATAAAGCTTAGCTAGCAAGCTAAGGATATCTAAAATTAAAGTGGATACTTTCAATCTGCGGTGAGATGATCGTGTTAGAGAGAAGGCACAACTAGCAATGAATCGCCTTCTAGAATAATGTTTTCTAACTTAAAATCATAAGCTGAGTTAACTGCAAATAAGTTTGTTGAAGCTTCACCAACTTTCGATTCACAAAGAAAATGGAGCCAGCATATCGGCTTTGCTACTGTCAAAACGTGACATGTATTGGTGGTGGGAGAAAGGAAAAGCTAATCCAACACTTAAAAAAGATCATTGCTTGAAACCTACAAAATCTTTAGTCCATCTAGATTTGATATAGTTCATGCTTACTTTTATTGTATGGAGTGAGCCAAAACCCTAATAATTCTCCCATAGATTCCATGTTGTGGTGGGCACTGTCGTTTTAATTGGTCCAAATTAAAGATGCCTATTTAACACTATATTCATCTACTAATCAAATCATGGGCGTCCAAAACTGAGCATTGAACCGTTCGTGTTATCCTATCTATTAAAGTATTAAATAAATATAAAATTTACTATTTTCTATTAGCTTAAACTTTTGAGAGGTGATTTAACGTAGTATTAGAACCGAGATCCTGAGTTCTAGTCCAATACATGAGGGGAAGTGTTAAAGTATTAGTTTAACGATAAAATCCAACATTTTTTATTAGATTGTAATTTAATACTATCAACTGGGAGTTACTACACAACTCCAAGTTTGGGCATGCCAGGATTAATCTTGAATTGTATTGATGCTAACAAAATAGTTGCCTCGGCCTTATCCATATATAGAAAAGTCGGACGCAGGGCTTCTGTCCCATAAAGAAGGACTATTATCAAATCTTAATGCGTTCTTCTAATGCTATTGAAATTTGAAGAATATGCAATCATTTTAGTGAATCTGGTAGGTCTAAAAATGGTGCAAAATAGAGTCTATTATGCAGATCATGTTAGGAGCTAATGGCCAAAGAGACAGCTATGGGTTATCGAGAGAAGAAACTCTAGATATTTCATGTAAGAATTTTATATGGCTTGCACAAAGCAAAAAGACATATCCAAAGAAAAAGAAAAAGAGAAATTCCAGTCTGATCTGTCATCGGTATAGATAATTCTGATTCTAGGTGTAACTTTTTGTTAAAAGTTTTCGTTAATATCACAGCTTTACTACACAGTACAACCTCTCTTTTTCACCACCCATATGCCCCAAATCTTTTAAACTCTCAAGGTTGAACACTTTCTTTGCTCCTGTCCTAGTCTGCGTTTGTACCCATTCCCATGTTTATAATCAATAGATGCCCTCAAGTAGGCACATTATTCTTATTGACTCACGTGTGCAAGTATATAACAAGATAAATGCTATACACCACGCTTTTATCTCCCTTTGCTAATGTGGTATGGTCAATCAACCATTTTTTGCTAATCCAAAGATTGATTTGGAGCGTTACATCAACAAAGTGAGATAAATGTGAGATAGAAGTATGGGCGGAGGAAGCTGTAAATTTCTTGTATGATCTAACTGAGTGAAGAATCTAGTAATGCAATGCAACTATTGAAAGTCATAGAAAGCATATTAGATTGTGTGCTGTAGAATATTCACGTATCTCATTGGTGACTAAATGAGCTATACAATTTTGATTACTCCAAAAAAGGGGTGAAAGTTGCTGATTTCAGATCCTCCTGTTAGATAAAAAGGACATTTATTCTTCTTTTTTGGATGAATAAACAGTTTATAGAAACGAAAAATAAAAAATACAAAGGGGAGACCAGCCACAAGGCTCCCAAAACCAGAAACTAGAAAGAAAACTAAACTAACTAGCACACCAAAGAGCTGCACAGTTCAGGGAAACAACAGATAACCCACAAACTTATTCTTAGAATCTTAGATAAGGCAAAAACAGAGAAACTTACCATTTGTCCAAGCCATGCTTTGCTATATTCAACGTTCAAATCTATATAAGCAGTGTCGGTCTCCTTTGTCCAAAATCAGGAGAAACCGAGACAGTGACCCATAAAAACAAGAAAAATAGAAAAAGTATAAAAAGCTAAGAGCACCAATCGGAAAAACAGAAAAAGCAATGCCATCTGTAACATGAAAATAAAGTTTCATCTTCTTCTTCACTTTGTATATTGAGGTACAACCTGCGCTCTTAAGTTCTGGAAATGATCATTTCCCACATCAAGAAGGCGCACAACCTGCGGTAAGAATCTATCAGAATGTAAAAGCAACAGAAAGAGAAACAAAAACAGTAATTAAACATTTTTAGTTCAAGACATGAGCGTGCCTTGTCATACCGTGGTATATCTAATTATTGACTAGAAAATATCATATATATATATATATATATATATATATATATATATCTGGATGTGTGCATGCAGAGTAATTCTAAAAGTCAAATCTGTCTTTTTTGTGTCCCTCTAAAATTGATGTGACTTTTAAAATCACCATTTGATCAAAATTTAATAGTGATCTATCATAAATCAAATGATAATTTTAAAAGCCACGTCATTTTTACAAAAACACAAGGACATGAGTATGACGTCTAAAATTACTCGTACATGCATGCTCCCGTGTATCAATGTAAAGAAGTTCTAGCAATTCATTTCACAGTTTTCAGCAAGATGGCACTGCCTAATGAGTTTCCAATTATTTTCATTGCATGGAATTGAAATCCTGATAACAATTTGAACTAAAATGTTGAGCAAGGGACAACATAATAGAGATTTTAAATAAATAATCCCGTCTGCTGTCTAAACGGTGTCTCCAAGATTGAAAAGGAAGGCACCTGGCCAGGGATCTGACTGACGGGAAAGTCAGAATCCAAGTGCAGTTGCACAAAAAGGAAATCCCATTGCTGGTATACTTCTCTCAAGTTTTTGTACTGCTCTGGTTACTGGTATACTTCTCTCAATTTTTTGTACCGCTCCGGTTTATGCAATCCAGCATATAAATCATGGGGATTTGTTCGTTGGTTTCCCCCCACCTTTTTTTTTTTTCTTTTTTAAATTTTGGCTTTTGAATTATTTGAGTGAATAATATAGGAAAGAGTATTGAGCAGGAGTGACTACTATTTTTTTCTTCTATTTTCTATGAGAATACTATTGGACAAGGGATGTGTACCACTGATTTGACCACTAATTTGTGCTGCCCCTTCGACTTTAAGGAGCCAAAGCCATAATACACATGACACATGCGAGGGAAAAGTCAGGACCACACCCCTATAACATTTTTGACAATGAAACTGAAAATATTGGTTCTTTTCTTTTGTCCAAGTCCATGTTCCGAATGAGTAACATACACACCCTAATAGATGTTCTTCATTGCTGAGGGCTTCCTCCAAAGGTGGGGGAGTTCGTGACTATTCCTGTCTTGGCATTCTAATTGGTTGTTTAATATATTGGCTCGTTGTGACTGAAGTTAAATGAATGCCATATATGCTCACAATTCAAAGTTAAGGAAATTCATCAACCATAAAAACTTCAGGCATCAATAATAGTCAACAAACATCAAAATTCAAAACATCAATAATAGTCAACAAACATCAAAGTCCAGTTACCTCTCCCATGGATGGCCGCATTTCAGCGCTTCTTTGCACACATAAGTATGCGGTTTTAGCCATGATGTACAACTCATAAGTGTCATATAACTCTTCAAGACGACGATCAATGAGCTCATGTAATGCAAGCCTTTGAATCAGTGGTTCTGCCTAAAATTGTTATAGAACATATAAAGATTATTCAGATTGGAAGAAAGAAAATAAGATCCCTGTTTGGAAAAGTTTTGCAAAATTCTTTTCACTTTTAAAACACTGAAAAACACTTTCCAAACAATAGTTATCAAAATAAGTTTTTAGATGTGACTTCTACCACTAGCCCTCTTTTCAAAACAAAACACGAAACGCTCTTCAGAAAATAAAATATAAACACATTTTTAGAAAACTTTTCCCACCTTCATATAAGAAGGTTTTGAAAACACATGCACACTTTTTCAAATGTCGAGGTTGGCCTTGTTACTTATAAAAAATTAAAAAGTGATACCATGTTTTTTGATCGAGTAGAATGTAAATGAAATCTCTAATTCGTTTCAAACATACCCATTGTCGCAGAGGTTGTTGTTGCTCTTCTTTATCTACATTGAATGCTTTGTGTCCGGATATCAGTTGTAACAGAACAATGCCAAATGAATAGACATCTGTTCGAACAGAAACAATACCATCCTCTGCATACTCTGGTGCAAGGTAGCTACATGAACCAAAAACCTACTTGTGATTGTTTGTATAGAAAAATTAGGGATAAGACTTTCATGTTTGGTCCTGCAAAATAGTGGAAAGCTTATACAAGTCCTCACCCTAATGTGCCAAGTATCCGTGTATATACAGGATCGTCGCTTATTTTCCATTTGGCAAGGCCAAAGTCAGCTAGCTGTTTATAGAGGAAATCATTCCATTAACTGCAATGATCCTTTATTTCCAAAAAATGGGTCTTTATTGCTAGATTATGACATTATGCAAAGCATAGCAATTTGTTCCATCACAAATCATGTAACAAAAGAGTGGATACGGCTCAGACATAATTATTGAAACAAGAACAAAAAAAGAGGAGAGTGAGGGAAGAAGAAGGAGGAGGCGGATGAGCAACAAATCTGGCTTCCAAAACAAAAAGAAAAAGAGAGTGAGGGAAGAAGAAGGGAAGGAGGGGCGGGGTTTGGGAGGAGGCGGGGCTCTTCATTCCTCCCTGGGCAGCACTCACTAGGCGGAAGAAGGTCTCTCGATAGGAATGAAAACAGTTCTCACACGGAGGAGAAGGGAGATCGAGAAGGCATTTCGTAAAGCTTGTAACTGGCAATGTAAAGGAGATTAACTTAGGACTGAAGAAAGTGCACAAAGTGATATTATTTGGTATAGTCTTTCGTTTTGTCTAAGCCAACCAATTAGAAATCACTCTTGCTACCTCAAGAAGTTCATCAAGGATGAAATCCATTAGCGAGAGATGTTCTACGTGCTGAAAAGCTAGATTCCCATACTAAAGAAGGAAATATTAAGCACAAGACACTGAATACCCCCAGCCATTATTCATGGGCACAGGGACAACAATAGATGGCTCAAGATTTCCAGTGCAGATCTGCCAAGGCACCAAAGCCCACCAGATTCTTATAGGAAGTTCCTATTCATTTATGCCACTGGCTCTACTGACCAAATTCTTGGGGAACCCATTTATTGAGATGAAATGAGATAGAAAATTAATTGTATGGTTTTGATCCAATTCCCCAAAAGGAAACAAGTCTGGATAAGAGAATAAAGCATATTAATTTACCATGGGAACAAATTCGTGTGTGAGCAGTATATTGCTTGGTCGCAAGTCCCTGTGAATTATAGGACCTCCACGGCATTCTTCATGAAGAAAACGCAATCCTTTTGCAATTCCGATGGCAATAGCAAATCTTTGGTGCCACTCAAGAACACTTGCTTGTTTATCTACGAAAATGCAATCATAGAAGGAAAATATAACAACAATAACAAAAAGCCAATTAAATGTTTATATTGATATGTATTCAGCTAAGGAAGCTAGAGATGAAACTGATATAGGCAAGCTAGCCCAATAGTTACTTACCGAACAAGTGCCAATCAAGAGACTTATTGCAGATATACTCGTACACCAAAATATTTTGGTTTTCCTTGCAACAATAACCCAACAGCATCACAATGTTCTTATGCCGTGCAAAATTTAGGACATATACCTCGGAATGAAACTCAGCAAACCCTTGTTGACTTTCTTCTTTACGTACCTTCGCTGCAATGAGCTGTCCATCTTTAAGTTCACCCATATATACATGTCCATATCCACCTTCTCCTAATAAGTTCTTCTCTGAAAATTCATTTGTTGCAAGCTGAATCTGAGAGAAACTAAATCTCATAGAATCCTTGAGATACAAGTCAGTCCTTGTCCCACAAGCAGCACAGAGAATAGGGGCGTCCAAGGATCCTTGATGGAAGACATTTTTACGTTGCTTTTGGACAATTTGAGAAGCACTGGTATATCTATTTTCTCCTTGGGTGTGCATACCTGGAATTCAGAAACGTACTCGTTATTGTAGCAAGGCAACTGCTCCAAGAAAAGTAGCAGTGACATCTCTTTCTCCATGAACTAAATACTATCAAATTGAAATCACTAGTAACTTCAATTAACTGCTACCAATATAGTGAGATTTAAAAAAGCGGGAAACTTAACAGTACTCTTAACATCAGGATCATCACAGTGTTTTCATTTTCGTTGGCAGAACCACAATGCCATGAGCAAATGTTATCTGCAATGATCCAGCGAACAAAAAATTGCGCACATCTTTATTGCAGCTCTATAGTGATAAATTTTCATAAACTTTGGTCCCAAAGATTAACAAGTTAAAGAAGTTTAACTAAAGCTGTTGTACCTGACTCTGGATAGAACTGACTGATGTAGGTCTTCGTATTGGCTAGAAGTCCAGTTTGTTTGGTAAAAATGTAGTGCATTCTGGTTATTTGGAATCCATATATCATAGTAACATTTACCAGTAAAACTTAAATTCGAATATTTACTTTTTACTCTATAGAAAGATCTATAAATATGTTAATTGATTGTTTTTTGGAGATAATGCATTTGACTTTTACCTAATGCAATGCTGGTGCATTTATTCCAACCAAAAAACAGATCTGCTGATTGTAGCATATTGACTTCACTTCATTGAATACCTCAATAAGGGTTTAATAATACATCAAAGCAAAATATACTCTTAATTTTTCGTTACTGGTATAACTTATTAGTATTTTTCATTCCAGGCATTGACACTTTTGTTGCAATCCAACTTGTTTTCAGGTCACCATGTTGGATACCTTATATTGTTAGACGTTGTCACCAATGTGCCCTTATTATCACTTTAGTGACACTTTTTCTCCAGATTACACAGATAACTCTAGATTTTGAGTGTTGGAGGAAATATTTTCCAATTATACTGCCATAATTACTTTATGAGGCAGTCTTCCTACTCACCCCTCAAGAGCTAGGCTGCTGATTAAGCTTTCTATATAAACATGTTCATCATATTCACAGATCTATTCTGATTTCTACATTTTTCAAGTGGATTCATTTGTTGAAGTTTAATTAATCCAGTCAATCATACTTCGGAGAGGCTCAGAAGCTATTTTGTGCAGAAAAAAGGACTACACCCACCTCATCATCTTTTAGATAAATTTGATGAATAAATGAAAGACTGATTTCAAATAAGTACGGTGACTTAACCTTGTTCTTAGTCCTAGATGAAAGCATATAAAAACATTTGCTTCTAACACACCCTGATTGAACAATCTACATCTGATTGCCAAGTGATCACTCCAAAGGATATTAAAATGTACGAGAAATGCTTAAAGTCAGAAGGGTCACATAAATGAAATTAAAATGTAAACTGGATTATGCATATGTTCATACAATAATATGAAAGGCTCTCTGACCTGATTCTTTTTGTTTATTGGAAGGCCGAATATCCAGTGAGGATTTATGCTCTTGTGACCTGTATGAAGATGAAGGCATCAAGTTGCTCTTAAACATTATAGAGTTTTCCTGAGAACTGTAGGAAAAGGGGTAGCTTCCGCAGGACATAACAGACACTTCCATATTTTCGCTACCTTGACCATTTGATAGCGGAACAGGCTTGGACAGGGTATAGAACGGCTTGTGTTCTATATCATCTGTATCAACTGTACTATGAAGTTTCAAAACATCCACAGAAAAGCTATCTTGTATTAACGCAATCTTGCAAGATATCTGTTTAAGGTAAAACGTTAAATCCCGTCTAAGGTGCCTGTCAAGGTTAGTGAGTTAGTATTGAAGCCAATGGGCATACAAAAAGAGTGAACAGAAGAAAATCAACAACCATACACATTTTCCTGAATATTTATGCAGCATTCATACTTTTCTCTGCTTACTGTATAGTGTCTGCATGTCATGCATTGATAAGGAAAGCAAGTTCAAATATATGAAACCAGCAAAACAAAGCAAGTGTATAATGTGTAAAGAGCTAGAACACGAAATCTGAAGTTAGGCATCTACTCTGAGTGTAATGGACTTCAATCACTAAAAAGGTCATAACAAAAAAGAAATTGTAGTTATTCGTCAAGGCGGCCAAATGAATACGGCCCATGTATGCAGCCTAGAGAAAGAGTTGCATGATTTAGACATTAGTATAGAGGACTTTCAATAGAACCACGTTCAGGATATTCGGAAGAAAAACCACTTAGGAGTTTTCGACAGTGACGTCTCCATCTTCTGATACTTCAAACTTTTCTTTGGGAAGGATTATCACCTTGTTTGTTTCTAAGTTTAATGATCCGGATACCCCGGTTATCAGAAAAAAAAATAAATAAATAAAAAATAAAAGGATACCCTCAGACATTGTAGGGAACTTATCCAAAAAAAAAAATTGTAGGGATCACATAATGATACGCAAAACTCAACTAAACTATCCCAATTTTTCTACATCACAAACAAGAAGGCGAAGCATAAATCTTGTCACCATCCTACAGCATTTAAGGCTTTTAAAAAAGATTTCCCTTTTTTCGTTGAAAAATTAAAAGAGAAATAATATACACTATGAAGATCCACTGTGGAATAGTATACATATCAAACTGCAAATTCAACTACTTCAAAGATCATTAATGCAGCAGCAAATTGGGCTGAAGAATGAAAGAAAAACAGTAGCAAATGAATACTCCACAAAAGCCAACTCTCAAGGATTATCTAAGTTAAGTGATATACATAAGCGAAATCAGATACCTCTCAAGAATAACCCAACTTGCTTTACAGGCTGCTACTTCTTGTACAATAACCTGCTTAATGGGAAAGCCAGCAGTAATTTGGACTTCAATTCTGACCTGAACATCAAATGAAAATAGTAAGATGAAGAAAAGGGCAAAAACTAAAGGAGAGAAAACAATATCCTTACTCAAGAGAACTCGATCACATAGTGAAAATAGGTTTAGGTACACAAACAGTTTCAGTTACAAAGTTAAATATCAACTGTTACAACACAGAAAGAAGCTATACGCATTAAAGGCTTAAAAGCTTCCGATTTTTTTCCTCAGTTTCCTCCTATGTGATTGGATCTCTTCATTAAGGATATCTGAAGAGTTCAACATGTTCTAAAAAAATCAACGGGGGATTTCAAGCAAATAAGTCCAAAATCAATAGGATTTTGAGGGCCTTTCTTTGAGATATATTAATTTGAGTATTTCTTCTCCAAATAAAATTTTATTTCTTTCTGATGAATACCAAAATAATTGATACTAGAGATTTGACGAAATGAAAAGTTATCTGTAGTAATAAATCTAATTTTGAAATATTGATCCAAGCATAATTGTCACATAAAAAAGCAATGTTATAATAGGTAGAAAATTCGAAGCCATTGCATACTTTTTTTTTTTTTATGACATGGATTTCGAATATTATATGACGTTGGCATCTAAGCTAGCTCGGCCACGCTACTACTGCCTACCCAGGATGGAAAAAAAATTCTGGCCTTACCCAAGAAGACTATCTATCCTTAGGGAGAGGGCAAACCAAAATATGTTGAGGGCCCTAATTATGACACCAATAAAAAGAAAGATTTTGAATGTTGCAATATGTTACAAAAGGTACTATGAATTGTGCAATGCTTTTACAACATATAGCTAAATTGCCTTCCACCCCTTCCCATGTATCTATGACCACTATTGGAAGCACAAAAGCCCTAACTTTAAGAAAATGAAAAGAAAGTTAAATTTATCTTGTTAATTCCTCAAATCTCTTGACTGACCAATGCCTTCCTAACAGTTATTTACAAAAACAATCAAATGGAGTTAAAAGGAGATGTATTCGAAATCAAGAGGTTTCTAGAACCTTTTCTAATGTAGTATTATTTCATCTCTCCCTGTGTCCCCCCCCCCCCCCCCCCCCCCCCCGCCCCCCAATTCTCTTCCTAAGATATTGATTTGTTTCTCCTAATTTATACTCAAAATATCCAACAAGTTTTTTTTTTCATGAACTTAATGTGGAACGACGTCAAAATCCTAAAATTCTAAGGTATGTTCCTTGTTTCAATAGATGCAATAACACATATAGAAAGATTCCTGGTACTAATTAAACATTTGACAGATTGTAGGTTCAAAAGTTCAACCTACTCAGTCTGTATGGTTTAGAAGTCTACAATGTGAACATTAATCTCTACATGCAATTGAGAAGCCATTGAATAATCATAACATTGCATGCATTTTTGCCTGATCTGAGCTTAGCATTGATGATATGAGCTTAGCACCTGATCTAGACAAGATAATCTATTGCCATGTCAGCCAGGATGGAATTAATATCAAGTTTAGAGTGTATGGTATCATTCCGAGTTTAGAGTATCATAAATATGCCAACCTAAGCAACTTATTACACCAAGGGGGCTGGGGATTAATGTACACAAAAAGTTAAAAGGTAAGTCCCCATTAAGAGCAATCAGTCCTCCTAAAATAATAACTTTACTAAAGTATTATGCTTGCAATATTCATAGTTACGCATCTTCTTTCCATATAGAGAATAATGAGATCTTTATATGAATTATTTACAATAAATATTACCCCTTGATCTTCACACTTCTCAGCACTTTTCTGGAGCATATTCACATACAAATCAACTTTCTTTGAAACTTCTTCCTCCATTGCACGAATACTCGTTCCAGTCAAAGACTCAGGGCAAGCTCTGAGTTGGTAACCCACTATGCCAAGCCAAAAAAAAAAAATGATAAAAAAGGAAGGAAAGAAAGAGAGACTTACACCGTAAGTAGAGGACCAATATAACAAGCAAATATTAGCTGTTAATTTTTTCTTTTGATAGTTTTAGGTCATGCTTTTATCCACCAGCTAATAGCAATGAACATGTATATGTATTTATATAATAGGCCAGTGTTGAACACAAAGCTAACAGTCTAATAAAAAAAAATCATCAAATAATGTCTTACAGTCTTGCCAGCTTCCTAAGGCAAGAAATCAGAAAGCAAGGAAGAATTTGGATAAGCCATGGAAAAAAAGCAAGTCGGAAAAGAAAACATCCCCACAGATTTATGAATCAAAGATGTAGGAAGAATAGAGCTTACCATGTTTCCTGACCTGTTGACCTGCATTCTGTCCTTGAATATTTCTATTAGTTTGCTAAGCCTTTGCGGATTAATTTGGTGATATTCTTACAAGATAGGGTAGTCTATAGAGCCAAAAAGCAATCATACTAAAACTCCCAAAGTGTCCATGAGAAACCATAGGGATCACCAAGAAACTACTTGGGTTGCTGTAAGACAAATGGTGATGTGCTGTTTCCAACTTCTTTTGAGTTTGAAATAGGGAGGAAAACTATCTCATAGAGGACTAAACTAAATATACAGATAAAGGGATACCAGAAGATGACAATACTTCTCATATCTCAAACGAACCATAAATATGCAAATGAAGCATTACCCAAAGTTTATGAGAGAAAAGAAGTTTACCCTCATGAACTTTTGTTTTTGAAATTAATAAGCACAAAAGTATATCTCAACCATTGATTCCCCAAATCATATTATGATCTGCTAGGTCAGGAACTTCACTAGGACTTGAGCAATAAAAGATTTAAGTGCACCAGGAGATCTCACTATCCGAGAAAGGAAGTGTTTTGGATAGGAAAAGGAGATCGCAGCCGCAGCTATGAAAAGAGATGTGAATCAACTATATAGTTGCCCAAAAGGGTACACTATTAGAGCTTTGCATAAGCATTTTGAATGGGTCAATAAATCATTTGTGACGTCCCACATCGCCTGGGAATGAGGATGTGCTTATATGTATAAATGCACCCTATATGACACAACGCGTTTTAAAGCCGTGATGGTAATGAACCTATCAGAACTCCGCAGTTAAGCGAGCCGCTGCGAGAGCAATCCCAGGATGGGTGACCTCCTGGGAAGTCTGGTATGGGGAGCCAAAAGCGGACAGTATTGTGTCATTGGGGGTGGATCGTTACATCATTATTGTTGAATTACCATTTATTCCAAAAGTTTGAGCTGATAAGAATATGTAAATTTAATTATTTAATCATACTTTAACAATCTCTCTTACGTGTGGACTCAAACTTCATTTTAAAAGGTAAGGTCCAACACGTAAAATATTTTAATTAAATGGGGAGGTGAATTGACGGAGTCAAGGTTCAAACTCAAAACCTCTTCGCTCTGATACCATGTTGAATCATTACTTGTCCTAAAAGCTTAAGCTAATAGGAAGATGTAAATTTAATCATTTAATCATACTTTAACAATTATGAGAAATAAGATCACTCCAATTCAGACTACAAGTATTTTTGGTTTATAAAAATCAATTTTCATATCAGAAGTTTTTCTTCAATTTGAAGGATAGCCTTACATTGAGTAAACATCACTCATTTGGCCCAAAAGACTTCAGTGTGCACAGATTATACTCCTGTTCAGAGTGCACATACACAATCTTTCACACAAGGAATATTTCTAATTGTTGTGTTTCTGCCAACTTCTCACCAGACATTACATCAAAGCTAGAAACCTAGAGACGAACCGATCTTACACACAAATATGTTTAAACTAATAAGAACCATTATAACAGATGATTTTGTAATATGCAACAGAGAAAGTTGCACTCTAGCGTGGAGTTTCTCTTCTTCACTTTAGTAGTGACTGTAAGTATAGTATCATTTAGAATAATTATGATGTAACGAGTTTCAGTCGATTTCTAGAGCCGACGGATAGGTGAAAGCCCAAACGTCCAGCCCATAACAAAGGTTAGTTTCAGGGCGAGACTGGCCTTAAATCCCTTGTTTTTCGCATGCTTCTGGGATGCTCTCCAGCCGAAAAGATCACTTTTATGTATTTTATTTTGAGTTCAGTTGTCCTTATTAGACCCTATCTGTCAGCTGGAAGGGTCCTAGGTCCTAGTTAACTTAATACAGTCAATAACTATTCAAGCTTTATGACAATCTATGCGAAATGCGTTCAATCTCCATTAGACAGATAAAATGAACACTGAATCAATGTAAGCTCATTACTTATAGCACCTGAAAAACAACAGCTTCGATTCCAGAGACACAATCCATCGAACACTTACAGGGGTGCAGGACCTTATGGAGGACTCCTAGCATTAGAAGCGTGTCGCCTCCACGGAGAATGCCACCAGCCAGTTTCACGCCTTCAATGGCGAGATTAAGTTCATCTTGGCTGTAATACCTGGTGGCATCGAATGCGATGACAACATTAGACGGCGGGGCAGGGCTCTCCATGGCCATTGTTTCCTAGCAAAACCCACGAGTTATGGGCCTTGTAGACCAAGCTAACTATAGCTCGTTCCCTTATTCTGATGATGATCAATGTGGAGCCTATAGAATGGAAGCAGAAACGGGTTTTTGCTAGAGGAAGATTTGTAGAAGGACATTGGCATAATCATTGAGAGGAGTACTCTCCCAATGAAATTTACTTGAGCGTTATATATCATGAAGCCCAGAGATGGGAATAAAAAGAACATTCGGAGGATACGAATCCCATGAAAGATATGCTTTCGTATATTCGAACGATCGGATTAATGGCGCGAGTGTTGCCGGCTTCAACAGCAGTTGACCACAACGCTTCGACTGCTTGTGTTTGGCCCGACATCCTCAATCTCACCGAAACAGTGATGACCTGCGTGCTGACGCAATCCACCAGTCTTTTTGAGCCACGTCAACGTTTAGAATTGGTTGCGAACCGCATCTCGTGGCAGACACTGTATGCGAATTGTTTTAAAATCTTTCCAACCCAGTGTACCACGACATAGAGAGTCAATCCTCTATGGTACGAGCATGTCATCAAGCTGTACATTCATCTTTGATTAATGCCATACACTTCATTTTTATCCCACTCTCTGATGATGTGAACTTTTATCATTTAGTTTGTTTTTCAATACTTGATCGAATTCGGGGTTCAGCTTCACACAAACTTTACAAGGAGCTATTTAATTGGATGCCAAATTTACATCCATAAAAATGGAGGAATGCTGTTTTTGGAATTCTTAGAACAATTTTGAATTTTAACTCGTTAATTTAGCTAAGATTTTCTAAACAGGAACATCAGATGGGTAGTCTTGCGGATGTCTCCTGATGTTATCTCTTAGTAGTTTCTCTTGCTCTTGAAGGTTTGATGGTGGATGATCATAGACATCAGAGAACAAGTCAGCAAGTGGAGGTTTTTCTGTCTTCTCTGCATTTTGAATTGCTTGCAGTAGCTGCATGCAAGAAAGAACTGTATTATTAGAGGTTGTCCAATTTAGCGGGAGATTGAACAAAAAGGCATATATATGAACATGTATTGGTCACCTGCTTTCTGATGCTGCTTCGAAGCTCAGACTCCTCTGTGTCACTCCACCAGCCGTTCCTTTCTACCCATTTTCTAAATCTGTTTACAGGGTTTCGTGCCATTTTCCAGTACTCGATTTCTTTCAATGGCCGATATTTGGTGGAATCATCAGATGTGGAGTGGTGTCCTACTCTATATGTAAGGGCCTGAAAGTTCCAATAAGCAACAAATAAAATCACAATTATGTAACTACTTGTGAACTATAATAGCCAATGAGAAACCAACGTATATACACCAAAAGGAATTGAAGTTTAGTCCCACCTCGACTAATATTGGTCTTTGTTCACTAATAGCCATTTCACGAGCAGTCTGGACTGCATTATATACAGCAAGAGCATCATTCCCATCCACCCGGATGCTGCGGATTCCATAAGCCCGACCCCTAACGACAATACCATCACCTACCAAACATATATAATTACAGAAAGCTAGAAACAAACTGAAATAACATATGGGGAATTTATAGAATAGAGGTAATGAAGGGTACTTCGAAATTGCTCTTCTATAGGAGTACTGATGGCCCAGCCATTGTTACGAATAATAAAAATGAGAGGGGCGTCCAGAACTGCTGCAAAATTCAAAGCAGCATGGAAATCTCCCTGAAACGTCAGTTAAGACACTAATGAGGATATGAAGACTGATCATAAGCCTATTTTTTTCAGAGTTTATTATTGTGCAGTCACCTCGCTAGTGCCGCCGTCTCCAGAGAAAGTGGCCACACATGCCTTCTTTCCATCCATTTTAAGAGAATAAGCAACACCCACGGCTTGAGGAAGCTGTGTACTGACAAGCATGCAGTAAACAGCAATTAGGTGATGACAAACATCAACATGAGGTAATGAGGTGAAGATATCTTACGCAATAGGCGATGACACAGCGAAGTAGTTGTGATTCTTAGAGACATAGTGGATAGGCATCTGCCTGGCTTTTCCTGCATCAGCCATGTTTCCGAAGCACTGGTTCGCAAAGTCTTGTAGTGTGAATCCACGCCACAATAGAACTCCAGGCTCCCGGTACTGAAATTACATCAACCCGTTATGAGTCTTCCATTTTGTAAACTACAATATATATAGAAATAATCAAGGAAAGCAATGTGAAGTGCATTTTTGAAATTCTACACTTTTCTCTACAGATAAGTTGTAACCCACATGCATGAGTTTCCTCGGAAGCCAATCCCATATTGTGAAGATAAATTGCACACTTGAATGAATGAATTATAAAGGGGCTCACGAGTGATAAGTCACACAGTGGTTAAGTCTTAATTACTATGTGAGACTTCACTTCTTTAGTGATTTTAAAGGACTTTAACCGTAACTTGACTAATCATTTATTAGTGATAGTGCAAATGTGGCTTACACTTTTCCTAGCTCATTACAAACAGTATTAGATCAACTTGCAACGTAGTAACACTATGCCGCATTGAGGTGTTGCATGGGTTGGGCCCTGACGACGACGTTAGAGATTTGAGTAGGGATTGTGACACCCTAGAAACTTAGTCCTCACATTGGGTAAGTAGATTGCCAACATTGAATGAATGGATTATAAAGGGTTCATGAGTGCTAAGCTTCACAAAAAATTATTCGTGTGTCTGGTTTGAATAGTGTTGAGGCATGTGTATATATAAGATTATATAGATCAACCCTAATCCAATTTATTTAATTAAAAACGGGAGACAACAAGTTTACCTGAGGCAAGACAAGATCATCTGCAGTAAGTGCAGCCGCTGATGCAATGTTAAGTGCTTCTTCCCCCAATGTGGTCAAGTAAAAGGAGATTCTGCCCTGCCTCTGTGCTTCGTAAAATACGGTATCCATCATTTGAAGGGTGACCATGTCACTATACATCTTTAAAGCCACTTCCTTGCCTACCTATTCAACGCAATATAGCAAAGACAATCAAACTATTTTACTGCTGTTAAAACCAAACTTTAAAACCTCAAGATATTTCATTTTAACGTTGTTGGGCCCATATGTAGCTTGTTATTTTCAGAAAATGTTAGGTTTTTTTGTTCATGTTTGACCAGGTTAAAAAAATGATATTAAATACCAAGTTTAACATTGCAATACGAAGGTCAAAAACAGAAACAGAGCACATGCATGTAGTACTCTGCTTTAAATATGGGGGCCTTCTCACCCTGTTGAATTAGTTGCAGCAATTTAAGAGATACCTGCACAAAGTTGTTGGGCACAATTGGCTCTCCATTGCCATCAAGAACTCGATAACAAGGTACCCTCTTATCTGCAGACTCAGAAATGAAACTCATTTCAGTCGTAAATGCGACCTTCCCTCCAGGAAAATCCAAGGCCTGGGAAATAAAAAGTAATTATGCAAAGAATGAATTAATAATGAACTTGAACCATCTTGCAACATGTACCATTACATTATTATAGACAACTTGACACATAATTGCTTGAACGGACTCTTACGTGATGTAAAATGAAATTAACAGGTTAAGGTCGAGAGTCTGACCCATTTAATTAAATCAGTCAGGATATGATTGACCTATATATAATTTTATACTCATATTTCGACATGATTTAAATCCGATACACAAATACAAATTGTCACCGCTATATGCATAATGACAGTCAAATTAGAAGATGGCTTTAATTCCTAGGTTGGACTTTGGCTAAAATAAAATGGGGTTATCTAAAGCGTGGGTCCTTTAGGGATGGATTTCTGAGAGTAAATTATTGGCTCTTCATGTGGGTTGTATAGTAAATGCCATTGACGGGTCCACAAAGCCTGTAGCCTATAATGTCAGTATGCTTTGTCTATGCTACATTTCTTCTATTATTGTAATTTTTTTTTTTTTTAAGTATTCTATTATTATATCTTTGGGAAATAAAAAAACGAAGACAAATTTGCAACGTCCTACCTTAAAGTTTTAGTTTTTGCAATGTCCCTCCAATTTATCATTGAATTTGCAATGTTCGTTCCTCTTCTGCAATCCAAAATAACAAAAATATCTTTGATAAAAAATTTAAAAAATAAAAAATTAGAAAAAATGTTCAAAATTTTTTTGAAAAAATAAAAATAGGTTAAACATTTTTTTTTTCTAAATTTTTTATTAGAGTCATTTTGTTCATTTCTGCACGGGATGGAGACATTGCAATTCCAATGATAGATTGATGGAATATTGCAAAAATTAAAATATTAAGGAAACATTACAAATTTGTAAATAGTTAGAAGGGAATAAATGTAATTTCTGCTTGCCTTTTTTTTTCTTTTCTTTTTTTCTCTTGTTTTGGATGAATGAGTTTTTGGTTCTAATGGACGGATTTGGGATGTTCGAACCATTAAACTTTATTTAATAAGAGAGAATTCCCGATTATTTGTGCTATCTCTCGACATCATTGTCTCTAAATTAAAGTCAATATAATATCCACATAATCTTCCCTCCTAGATTTCCATCCAAAAAAAATAAAAAATATAAATATAAATTCCGAAAGCATTATCTATCCAGATTGAAGACAAAAATAGAGAAAGAAAGATAAAAAGATTACAAATGAACAAATAATCATTATTTAAATTCCTTTCCTTTCCTTTTCTTTTATTTAATCCTAGTACACTCTTCACTCTTGATGTACAAATTAGACACTAGCTAGCAGGAAAAAATAACATGGACAAAATATCTATGTACATATACATATCGAATAATAAAAATTAAAAAATAATTTAAAAAAAGAAAAAAGAAAAAAGAAAAAAAAGAGGCATGAGCATATAAGTGAGACTCCCCCTCATACCTGATTATCGTCGACCTCGTTGATGCAGTGCGACTGCGAGTCGTCGAACTCTCTTTCAGCTTCTGTGGATTTGAAACGTGGGACGGGAAAATGGGTAGCCGATGAGTTACCCAAAAACGCATACGGTCTCCCACAGTTGTGACCAAGTGGGATCGCCGAAGAAGTAGCATATTGAACGAAAGAAGAACTCTTGTCGGAAGCTCCCAAGAAACCCATCTTTCTGCTTAGATGATGGACAATGGTTCTTGACCTGATCATCACCGACGAAATTGCCATGAAAAATGGTGTCTGGTTCTTGCACAGTGAACGTACGTACTGATGACAAAGAGCCCAAGAAAGAAACAAGTGGATTGCGTTGGGATAAGTACGATTCTCGTTTCTCACACGTCTATAGCATGGCTTTTAAGGCTTTGTCTGTCCAGCATGACGGGGACGGGATCATGGAGCTTTGCTGGACGTCACTTTTTTCCATTTCATCCTAGTCCTAGATGGTGCCACGTCAACTTGATCCTGATCTTACTTTTTCTCCATTTTTTTACTTAATATTTTCTTTTGTTATTTAATTAGATCTTTAAAATAAATCTTGATTATGATTATTAAATAATGTCTATAATTTCCGTTTCACTTGAATGTTATTCCGATATTTGTAATAATTAATTGGGCTTTAATTGTGATAATTAATTGTACGTACGTTGAAGGAAGTTGCAAAACTTAGAAAACTCGCTGTGCACGCGAGGTTGATCAAGTAACCGATCGCTCTTCTTTAATTTTTTTTTTTTTTTAAATAACTATATATATGCAAGAATATACTTTATTTTTCAATTCTTATATTTATTTAAATAATTTAACTTTTTTCGTCATGAGAAAATAAATTATAAAAATTAAGAATGAATAAGTTTGATTATTTAATTAAAAAAATTATTATAATTTAAAACTAATTAAATCATGAGATTATTTACAAAATTTAAAGAATCTTGATCCAAATATAATATTAAAATAAAAGAAAAAGTTCTTTATATTGGATGGTTATTGAGTCGATCGTAAAAGAATTCTTATCGTCCGACTTGACTTACGTGCTGTAAAAAATTATTACATCACATTTTTATAATTTTTTTAACGGGCCAAATCTGGTTTCACTCTCTCTCTCTCTCTCTCTCTCTCTCTTTTTTTCATGAAAACTTGAAATTAAATTTTGATCGTTAAAAAATTACACGACATGTGTTTTTTTTTTTTTTTTTTTAGCACCTAAGCCAAATTAATTTTTATTGATGATCGTTTTAATGTAGCATTTATACCCTAAGACATGTGAGGTAAGCTAGGGAATAGGTTGGAAACTTATCGTTTATATATATGCAATTTATTAATGATAAAATAAATAAACATGGCTATTCTTCTTTAAAATATGAAAAGTTAGGCCCGATCATTACCAAGCTTGAAAAGCCATCTTGGCATTTTCCCTTCTCCAAATGAACGGCATATGGGGGAAGGTAATTAAATAAAATGCCTTCTTTTTGAAATAGCACACTCAAAGACGAGTGATATAATATTCAACATCTAGCTGTTTCGCATGCTAAAGATGTTACAGATATAAACATGAATCATCAATTTGAATGGCCATACAACTAATTCGTGGATTAGGATCTCCTGTAAATATCTCAAATCTTAATTGTTTATTTGTAAAAAAGAGATTTTTAGATATTTTGTTATTCGGGTAGTAAATGTGAAAGCTAGAGTTTATATACGGTTTACTTGTTTGAGTAAGTCTCGATTAGCCCGCCCACTTGTTAGGACAAGTTGGCCTCCGTGGAGGGTCTCTCACATATTCTGACTTGCAATCCGAACAAATAATAATAATATAAAAAAAAAAATTATTGGAGATCCGAATCCTCATTTGTAATGAAAAACTAAAAATATGTCATGTCATCGATACTTGGAAAAAAAAATCCAAAAAAAAAAAATGGTAAAAGGAAAAGAGTAATCGGTCATGCCATCCACAGTTTGGGAATTATTTAGAGGTGATATGCTGCCCCTTTGGACTGGTTTAGGGGTAGTTAATCACCCTAAAACTTTTTTAGGGTGGTCGGCCACCCTCATTAGTCGCTTTAAGGTTGGCTGACTACTCCGATAACTATTTTGGAGTTGATAGTTTTTTGGGAGCCAACTATTCTCATCAATTATTTTGAGGTGGTTGGTCACTCCTAAAGCAGCCAACAAAGGTGGCCAACCATCTAAAAAACAGGTAATGAAAGTGGTTATCCACCCCGTCAGCTGCTTTAGAGGTTACTAGCCACTCTCAAAACAGTTTTTTGAGTAATTGACCGGCTCCGAACTTGCTTTAGATGATATAACCGCCCCTAAACAGTTAATTGGGTGGTCGGACACCCCCAAACAATTCATGGATTAGTCAATCGCCTCTTTCTTTTACTTTTTGGTCTCTTTGTTATCATCAATTAATTCAAGTACATATTACCCGTTAACAGGGTTATTTTTCAAGTAGTATGTGGTAACAAATTTCACAACTTAGTCATGGTTTTTCACAGGGCAAGATGTATTTGAAAGCTCATCGATTAATGAAGAGACATAATCATAAACTCCACGTCCTTGACTATATTTAGTTGCAATGTTTCCCTTTCTTGGCACTGAGAAATAGGAAACAGCTAAATCTGGGGAATCTAAAGAGTAAAGTTAGGTGAAGCTACCATGAACTTGGAAACGAAAGGGATCAAATAAATCTTGGATTAATCTTGGTTACTTATTTATGGTTCAAGAATAATATCAAAAACCTTGTCGTACAATGTTAGATGTTCCTTCTAATCAGTGAATCTTCTCCACTCAAACGTGTACAAACAGAACAGCTTGCATCTGAGCGTCACTCTTTATCACACTTTTATTGATCAAGACTAATCAAAATATGGCAACAGCTTTAGTGGTGCAAGACCCACATCACAATGTGACCCCCAAATTCAGCCAAGAGTGAAGCCTCAAGTTGTCATAATCGGTGATACCATCCTATCAAAACCCTACAGGTTTCGTTGCTATCTAAGTTTACATGGTTAATAATTTGGAGACACACAGAGAACATATGGTCCCGAGCCCCACTTCGCCCAACCACTTAAGTATGGGGTCAGCCCAAGGTTCCACACGACTCAATAATTGTCTAACCCATGTTTGAGATAGATTGAAATCTTCTATAATTGGAGATTCAGATTCTTAATAATTGACTGTCCTTAGGACAAACAATTGTGAGAGGTTCTCAATGGAGCTCTCTGCCCGAACAGGGGGTGCTCGGTTAAGTGGACCATATCAAAACCTCTCGCAAACCCCTACAATCTAGACAGGGGTGACTCATTCAACAATAAAAGCAATCCAATCATCAAGATTGGCTGCAAAAACTCCCAGGAAATAGAAACGGGAATGCACAATTACCTCGATCTATAGTGCCAAATTGATCACACCAAGTTCCCAGCAGGAACCTAGACCAATGCCAGTAAGGGACCAGTAATTCAGTAAAACCGGTTATCAAGAAACAGAGTTTTGACAGTGTTTACCTCAGTTTAGAGAACACTCACTATTGTATACCGAGCAACAGAAGAATTTTTATCAACTGGGCGTGAATGGCTTTGGCAAAAATTAAAGACTTTAGTGAAAATAAAACAGGGATCTATCATGTTAGAGTAATAGGACAGCGAAGTTCTGCGGGGACCTTGAACTTGCGTTAGAAATGCCTGAAATGGGTACATGCATATGCTGCGACACTGCCTATTATATAGCTTGTTTCTTCTATAAATCTTCAAACAGAGACTAAAAGCGAATCATATCATATACATAAAAGCTGAGTTGTTCCTTAAAATGGCATAGAATGGTGACACGTGGCATGAACCTGTACTTTTTGGTGATTAAACCGGTCCTTTAAGTACTGAACCGGTCTTTTAAATAAAATTGAACCGGTCTATTTAATATCTCTCTCTTTCTCTATTAATGATACAATTAATCTTTCTCTCTTAAATAATGATACAAGTAGGACTCTTTTGTGGAGACACGTGTTTCTTTAGTATTTTATTTTTTTGGTTAAAATCTAAATATGTTTTTATTTTGTTTGTGAAATTTTTGGTTAAGTAATTCTTCATTATTTTTTTTTCTTCATTTACTTTTTCGAATATTCAGAATTATATAAGATTGAAATATAATAGGTATCACATCGACAATAATAAAAAATTAAAAAAAAAATCCTACTAATTTTCTATTTTATGCTTTGATAATCAAAATCATGGTTTTCTTCTTGCTATTTTTCTTCTTCATACTTATTTTCATTCTAAACTACATCTATGAGAACATAGATTTTAACATGTTTTAATTTATATAAATTAAACTAAAAATAAGGGTCTTGTGTTTTAATTCATTTAAATTTTTTATGGGATATTTGTTTTTCTCTTATGTGATTTATATGATTTTTACTTATTTTTTGGAAGTGTTATTATGCTTTTGAAAGCCAAAAAATGTAAAATTTTATTTGATTATTATGCACAAAAGGAAATAGAAATGCTTTTAAAACACTAAAGAGTTAATTAAGCATTAAATTTGAAATGCTTTTTTTTTTTTAATATTCAAAATTATATGAATTTTATTTTTATTGAAACATTCACACTAACAATATCATAGATTCCTACTATTAATCCTACTATTAATGCTTTGATAATCAAAATCCAGGTTTTTCTCTTATTATTTTGTTTTTTTCTTTACAATTCTTTCCATTTTAAACTATACTATACATATGAGAATATTTTAAATGTTTTAATTTATATGGATGAAAACTAAAATTATGGTTCTTTTAATAGTAAAATTTTATGTGATTTATATACTCATGCAATATTCTTTGTACAATTGAGAATTATGACACGTGGCGTGAACCCATAATTTTTAAATACTGAACCGGTTTTTTAAGTAAAAAAAAAACCGATGAATTTTAAAGGTTGAACCGGTTTTGTCATGATTTTAATAAATTTATCGTGCTTTAATGAAAAAAATCATGAATGTTAATTTTCATGAGACCAAAATAAAGATTTTTTTGCATTATATCATTAAGTGTCATTATAGCCGCGTTAAGTTGTGATATTTTTTAAAAAAAAATTAAAATTAAAAACATGCATTAATTCTAAGTGGTCGGATTTTTTTTTCTCCAAAATTTTATTTCAAAAATTTTCCTTATATGAGATATCATTAATTTTAAAATTTTAATGTACAATATTATGGTTTTGGAATTTACGACTTTCTAAAAGTATAGAGAAACAAAATTTAAAACTAAGAACGTACTACATTAACTACCCATAATTGACCATATAGGTATTGCATGCATTAATTTTAAAGAAACCGTACAAGTAAGCTGAAAAGTCATATTACTCTCTTCGATTAGTTATTTATACCTCTCTCTTTAGGATTTGAAATATCTTGATTTATGAAATCAAGAGCATCCAACAGCGACATTCAAGAGAAGAACAAAGTGTTGAAGTACATCATTTTATTTTGTTTATTTTGAAGGACTTTGCTTCTTCTTCTTTTTTTGGTTTTGTGGAGGTCGAAGGACTTTGCGTTTTATGCATTTTTATAATTAGAATCTAGATATTTTTCTGCTATTTTTTTTTTCGTTGTACTTTCTGTTTTCAACCATGTCTACCTATGGGAATAAATTTCATAAAAAAATGTTTATTTTTCTCTGTATTTTTTTTTCCTAATGTTCAGAATTATTTGTGTTTTATTTATATTGAAATATAATAGGTATCACACAAAGATTCCTACTAATTTTGTATTAATGCTTTGATATTTAAATTAAACTATGTATTCTTCTTAATTTTTTTTTCCTTTATACTTTTCATTTTAGACCATGTATACTTATGAGAACAAAGATTTAAACATGTTTTAATGTATATGGATTAAACTAAGATAAAAAACTATGTTTTCCGGAATTTTATTTTTTTCGTTTATGTGATTTACTCCATTTTTAGCCATTTTTTGAAAGTGTTTTTATGCTTGTGAAAGCAAAACAATGCAAAAATTTATTTGATTGTTGTGCATAAAAGGAATATAAATACTTTTGAAACACCAAAGAGATATTAAGCATTGAACATGATGTAAGGATTTATTTGATTACGTTAAATGTTTAATGAAAGATTTTGTTTTATTTTGTATTCATAAAAAAATATTTTGTTTAGTTTGTTCAGCATTTTTTTAAATGTTTATAATTAGTTGGGTCTTATTTGTATTTAAATATAATAAGTATCACACTAACAATATCATAGATTCTTGCTAATTTTTTATTAATATTTTGATAATTAGATTAAACTATGTTTTCTTCTTGCTATTTTTTTTTTTTCTTTATACTACTTTTTCGTTATAAACTATTCATACAGGCACAAAGATTTTAACATGTTTTAATTTATATGGATTAAACTAAAATTAAGTGTCTTATTTTTTAGTTCATTTGAATGTTTTATGGAATATTTTTGTTTTTGTTTGTATGATTTATTCGATTTTCAGGCATTTTGTTTAGTTTGCTATGTATTATTTTTTAAAATGTTCAGAATTATATGAGTTTTATTTACATCGAAATGTAATATGTATCACACCAATAACATTAGAGACTCCTGATATTTTTTTTTTTATTAATGCTTTGATAATCATAATCTACAGGTTTTCTTCTTAAACTACTGATATGGGAACAAAGATTCTAACATGTTTTAATTTATATGTGAGAAGATTTATTTGATTGCATCAAATGTTGAGTGAAAAAATTTGTTTTATTTTGTTGGATTTGGCTTAGGTCCTATGAAAAAAATTACAGCACCATCTTGACCATTGAAAAAACTACAGCACATATGCTGTAGTATTTAGAATTTAGATTTTCTTTTTGCTATTTTTTTTTAATACTTTTTTTCGTTATAAACTACACCAAAGTGAACAAATATTCTTAAAAATTTGACCTTTTTGGATGAAAATAAAATTAAGGGTCTTAATCTTTATTGTTTTTTATTGAAAGATGTGTGATAATTTTTTTTTTTACAAGCATTTTTTAACTTATAATAAAAAGTACGATAAAAATGTGTTTAAATTCTAAAACTAAATTATAATGAAGAATCCTGCACATAGTGCGGGTTGGGTTTTGAGATAGATACATAACGATTCTGGCTTTGGGCTCTGCTTCTTCTTCTTGTTCCATTTGCTACAGCATCCAATTGGGAATTGTTTGAATATATAAAAAAGCGGTGAGTAAGAAAACCACATCAAATCTATTTGTGATCCGCTTATTTACAAGCTTGAGGCTCCCTCGTGATTCTTTCTTTTTCCTTCTTTGCCCACTGTGTTACAAAGTTTATTTGTCATTTCCATATCATGGAATGTCTCTGGAGTAACAATTTATTCATCACTGAAGTGTAGAGTAGAGGAACCAGATTATGAGTGAATGAATAACCTTAAAGCAGTGCCAGAGAAAAAGCTAATTCAATAGCTACTACTTTCTCCGCTTCTCATTCATATGGGTCTTGCGTTTCAAGCGATGAATTCTTCTTTAATTGCTCTACTCGTATGAAGCATGCTGGCTGTACGCAGAAAATCTCATCAAACCGTGTTGAGTTTAACAATTAGCCCAACTGCAACCAGGATTCTTTTGTATTTGCTTATATCTCATCAAATTTCTAATTTGTGCTGATCCTTCCCAGTCTCCGGATTTGGCACATACGCTAGATAACTGCACATAAGCGCCTGAGTTCTCAGGATCAAGCATAATAATTCTCTCTGCCACCCTCTTCCCAAGAGTCTTATCTCCATGAGCGACACAGCCTCTCAACACCGATGACCACATGCTTGCATCAGCCTCAAGAGGCATCTGTTCTATAAGATTCATTGCTTCCTCAAGGCAACCAGCACGGGCAAAAAGATCCACCATGCAAGAATAGTGTTCAATCCTTGGATCAATATCATAGTCCAATTTCATTCTATAAAACCATTTCCTTCCGTCTTCGACGAGTCCGCAATGATCACAGGCGGAAAGAACCGCTGTAAATGTAATAGCAGTGGGTCTAACACCAGCTTGCCTCATTTCAGTGAACAGAGTTAGTGCTTCAATTCCATGACCATTAGTAGCATAACCCATCAACATTGAATTCCAAGAAATTTCATCAGATTTTATCATCCCCTCAAATATGTTTCTTCCATTGTCAACAAAACCACACTTGCAGTAGAAATCAACAAGGGAAGTACAAATAATCTGATCAGACTCAAGCCCGATGATGGTAGCTCTAGCAAAAACCTGCTCACCAAGTTCAAGTGAAGAGATGCTAGCACATGCACTGATCACACTGGCAAAGCTAAACATGTCCATTCTCAAGTCCATCTCATTCATCTCACAAAATAGATCTAATGCTTCAACTGGACACCCATTTTGACTAAGAGCAACTATCATTGAATTCCATGATATCAAGCTTCTTTTTGGCATAGTTTTGAAAATCAATTTTGCGTCTTCAATTTTTCCACAATTTGAATATACGGTGATCATAGAATTAAGTAAGATTGTGTCGTAGGCTTTGAGTTCACTAAATAATTTGCATGCATCATAAGGGCTTCCACCCTTGGAGTATGCATCAACTAGAGCACTAGCAACGACAACATCATCAATTACCCCAACTTTACAGGCATGTGTATGCATTTGTCTACCATGTCCAAGAATGCCTAAGCTGCTGCTGGCGCCCAGAACACTTGCAACTGTGGAGGAGTCTTCTTGAACTCCTTCTCTCCGCATCTTATTGAAGAGAACCAATGCTTCAGTTTCCTCATTATTATAAACACACCCAGAAATTATTGAATTCCATAACACCACACATGGATCACATTTGCTATCAAATATTCTCCTTGCATCATTCATTCTACCACAATTTGCATAGCCTGAAATCAATGCTGATAGAGAGAAGTCATCCGGTTCCTTCAACATATTCAGAACATGATTTGCACTATCCGGATCACTACACTTTCCATACATATTAACCAGAGAACTACTCAAAACCGAGTCGAATTCCACTTCATCAATCACAATGCGTGCATGAATTTGCTTGCCATAATCAAGAGCTGCCAAATCACTACAAGCCCTAACAACCGTCGCCAATACAAATGTATCACGATGCAATACTTCAGAAGGGTCCGAACTCAAATCCTTAAAAAGCTTCACCGCCTCTCTTGCACACCCATTTCGAGCATAACCATGAATCATCGAACTCAACGCAACCCCGTTCTTCCTCGGCATATCATTAAACAAACTCCGAGCAACCTCTATCTCGCCGGCTTTTGCAAACCCCGAAACCATCACGCTCCAGGAGAACTCGTTCTTGTAGGGCATGGAGCCAAACAACTGCAGTGACCTGTCCTTATTCCCTGATTTCATGAACCCCTCTATCATAGTATTCCAAGAGAAATAGTTTCTCTCAGGCATATCCTCGAACAGTTTCCACGCATCACTCAAGCCGCCGCACCGCACGTACATCTGCAGAAGGCGGTTTCCGAGCGTGAGACCGGAGTTTAGAAGACCCTTTTTGAGAAAGAGGAGGTGGAGCTGTCTTCCTTGTTGATTCGAACGGTGGGTATCACAGGATTGGAGTAGGCGGAACAGGGAATGCAGATCAAGCTCCATCGGGAAGGAAACTACCGGTCGTGGTCTAGAAATTAGAAAATAGACGGTTGGCACAATGGCATTGGCGGCATAATTTTAGTATATTTAAGCTATATGTCACTTTTAGCGATCTAACTTCATCAGGCACCAGTGGTCTAGTGGTAGAATAGTACCCTGCCACGGTACAGACCCGGGTTCGATTCCCGGCTGGTGCATTTGTTTTTATTTCTTTTTGACTCTTTGTTCTCAGGAAAACAATAAATACACAGAAAATAGGGAGCCTAAAAGGAACAACTATTTTTTTTGGGGTTTTTTTGCCATCCATCGGCCCGCACTAAACTTGGCCCAATTTTTATATTTAACCATAATTTCTTTAAGATCATTAAATATTACGATGAATCATTAGATATTACGATGAAAGTAACCTCCATTTATGAAGAGAGAGCAGACAAGGAACGAAGACTTTCTTTTTGGCTATAGCAGCTTTAAGGTGCTACAGCTCTACCAGCATAAACAGCACATCTTTCTTTTGGCTAGGAAACAAACCAAATAACTGCCTATGGTCTTGTTTGATATAAACTTTCTTCAAACCCTGAAAACATTAAAACTTTAAAATTAAAATTAAAATAATAATAAGAAGAAGAATGAAAAAGTGATCGGGTAGCACATATAAGTGACAAGTAAATAAATCTTAGAATGATGATTAAAGTAGAAGTTCTATCAAGTTTAGAGAAACCTGACACACACCTGTTTGTTTCAAAAATATTTTTTGACGTAAATCATTTTTGCCAAAAACATTTTTTCGAAAAAACTAGTGATTTCCTGTATTTAGCTGTCCCAAAAAAAAAAAAAAATTGAAAATATATTTCGCTTCAATAAAGTGACAAACTGTGAGCAGAAAGTGGCGCAATATGTGCAAAAATGAAGGGCAATCATTTAACACTTGCCTCAATATAAAGAAGCAAAGCACACATGAAAACCCACACAACCAAACTCAAGTTGAAGAACCATTTCTTCCACTCTCAAACTCTCTCACCAGACCATCCTATTGTTCTTCTCTATACAGCATAGAGAGAGAGAGAGCCATTTGACATTCTTTGAAGAGCTTCTAATTAAGCAAAGAGGAAGAAGAGATGGCAGGTGCAAGAAGGGAAGTGATCAACGGAGGTAACTTGTGTAGGAGGTTTTCTGGCTGTCCGATCCCCAAGGGAGGCCAGGTGGCAGTAGTGTTGGGCTTGGTTCACTCTTCTTCTATCTTCTCTCTTAGTGGCCGTGCTGGACGACATGGTGAGCCAACTTTTATGAGTTAGAGAGAGAGAAAGAGTTCATGTAACTGTCATAGAAGAGGATGTACAAGGTGTCTTGTAGTTTGTAGATTTATATGAAACTTGGATCTTTTGTTTTCATCTCTTAGTATGTTCATATCTTCTTTAGTAATACATATGCTACCTTTCGAGGAAATAAAATTGAACAAAATTTACCAATATATGAACTGCAGCATCCTTTGAAGAAAGTATGGAAGCAAATGGCTTTAACTCTATCTACAAATTGCAATTTAGGACTCAGAACCCAAAATGCGGGAGCAGCTCCTTTAAATCTGCAATTACAGTAATTACTATCTCTCTCTATCCATAATCTGGAATTTTAACGGAATTGAAGGATTCAATTCACTAAGTCGTTCAGCAGCCCATTCTCCCAACCTCAAGTACCCATATTTTCTACAAGCATGGAAGACTCTTGTTAACATTGGAACAGTGGGTTCAAATGCCATACTCTTAACAAAATTCTCAAGCTCATCCATGTGCCCAGACCGACTATAGAGTTCAATCATACACTCATAGTGCTCCAACCGAGGCATGACACAATACTCATTGCTCATTGAATTAAAATACCGCGTTCCCAACTCAACTAGGCCTTCATATGTACAAGCTAGCAAAATACCTTGAAAGGTGACATGGTCTGGCTTTATACCTTCCTCCTCCATTAATCCAAACAATTCAAGTATCTCCCTACCTCTTTGATTGTGGCAACATCCAAAAATTAAGGAGTTCCAAAGAATCAGATCCCGTGAAGCTGTCTCTTTAAAAACCGTGAGAGCATACTCAAGACAGCGACATTTTGAGTACATGTCTACTAACACCCCTCTGATCACAATATCCATCTCATAACCATGTCTAATCATAAATCCATGAATCTGTTTGCCATGCTCAAGAGCAAAAGTATTTGCACAAGCTGCCAAAAGAGTTCCAAATGTAAACTTACTTGGTCTTGTCTCCCACTGCATCTCTGAGAAAATTGTCATAGCTTGTTCACTCAAGCCATGACGAGCATAGCTGGTCAACAAAGCATTCCAAGAAACACTATCCCTCCATTGACATATTTGATAAAACCAAACCCTGGCACTTCTCAAGTTCCCACATTTACCGTACATGTCAAGAAGGGCATTGCCAACAACAAGATTGGAAAGGAAACCATTTCGGTAGACAAAAGCATGGACCTGTTTTCCCACTTCGACATCTGAAAGGGCAGCACACACGTTTAGTATCAACCCAAGCGTGACATGGTCAATGTCCTTAGTTGAATTGCGCATCAAAAATACAAAATTCAAGGCCTCTTCCCATTGGAGGGAACGGGTGTACCCTGCCAACATAGCATTCCAGGAGATCACATTGCGTTCAGGCATCTGATCGAAAAGCTCCCTTGCCTCCCCAGTTTTCCTACTCATTGCATACGCCGACACAATTGAAGTCCAAGAAATCAAATCTTTTGAACCTGGCTGTTCAAATACCCCACGAGCATTCTCTAATTTCCCACACTTGACATACATATCCATAAGAGAGCTTGAAACAACCTCATCATTTTCAAAACCCATTTTAATTGCAACTCCATGAATTTGCTTCCCCTCCTCTAGTGCAGATATACTTGAACAAGCAATAACTGCATTAGAGAATGTAAAATTCAAAGGCCGAACAGCGGACCGAAACATACGGAAAAACATAAAAACAGCCTCTTTTCCATCACCCATTTCCAGGTACCGCCTCACAATCACATTCCAAGAAACAGCAGTTGGATTCTTGATCTCATCAAACATTCTGCGTGCGTCATTAATAAACTGGCATTTCCCATATACATCAACAAGTGAACTCTCCAAAATTACATTCCCAGAAAACCCATATTTTATAATAAGCCCATGAATTTGTCTCAAAAGAAAAAGTGCCAAAACCGCACCACAAGACCCAAGAACACTGGCGAACGTGACCTCACTCGCAAATACTCCCGATCTATTCATCTCTGAAAACAATGACAAGGCCTTCTCAGGGCACCCACCTTGCGCGTACGCTGTAATCATAGCATTCCAAGACCCACCATCTCTTTGAGGCATTTCCTCAAACAGCCCCCTTGCATCCACCAAACATCCACATTTGCCATAAGCCTCGATTGCCCGGTTCAAGAGAAAGACCGGCGCCGTGGGCGAGAACGTGACCAAATGGGATTCGACCTTCCGGACCTCGACGATGGCTTGATTTATAGAACAGATTCGGAAGAGATGCGCGTAAAGGGGATAAGAGAGTGGTACTGGGGCAGCAAAGAGAACCGAAACGGCTTCTCGGAGACGACCCGCTTCGAGGTGAGTGATGATTGTTTTGGTTAAGGCCTTGGCGCTGCCGGGTTGAGTTTGGACCTTCTGGGTTCTACTGTTCAGAAGACGGTTGAGTACAGAGGCTGCACTCACACCCATGTAACAGTTAAAAGAAGAAATGGCTGGAAATTCAAACATTCAAATGCTGGAACATTATATAGTTGAGGGTAGAAAGATTGAGTGGGTCTTGGCCCTTTAGTGTTAACGCATTGCTTCAGTTTTTATTCAACTTTGACGGTGCATGATGCGACCGATCTAGCTGTTCTTACATGGAATTCTACTAAAAGAACTTCTATCATGTAAATTTTTCCAAATCACAACTATTTTCTTTAAGTTTTGTTACTGGATTAAATACAATTCACCCCTCGAAGTATTCTCAATTTGACTATCAAAGTTTAAAAATTTGTAAAGTATTCTCTCAAAATTTCAAAAAAATTTAATTCAGGCATTCCATCTGGTAACGGAATTTTAACCACTCCAAAAAGACATTGTTTTACCATTTTGGAGATGCTCAGTAAGAAGTCAACACTTGTCCATTAAAATATATATATAATCTAATAAAAATAAATAAAACAAAAATATGTGTATTTTTTTAAAAAAAAAAAGAAAAAGAAAAAAGAAAATACTAAGGGCTGGCTCCCGATTGGGCAGCCACTCCAAAAGGAATTTAGGGGTGGCCTTGGGTTGCCGCACACCACCCCCGGCCACCATTGGGGTGGCACACCATAAAAGTTTTTTTTTTAAAAAAATTAAAACTTTGTAATTAAAATTTTCAATTCATCCCCTTTAAGGCAAAACGATGTCATTTTGAAGTGAGGGTAAAACGAACAAATTTGCCTAAAAAAAGTCACGTGACACGCACATGATCAAAATTCGATTTGGTTTGATGGTCAAACTAGACTGAATGCCTGAATTGAAACTTTGAAATAGTACATTACAAATTTTTAAACTTTAGTAGCCAAATTAAAAATGGTTGACAACTTCGGGAGGTGAATTGTATTTAACCCTTCGTTATATTAATATTTTTTGAAAAGTCTATATACTCTCCTCAAACTACCAATCAATGGATAATGTCTTCCAAACTTTCAATTGGAACAATTCCTCTTCAAATTACTAAAACATTGTCAATATACCCTTCAAGGCCAACAAAAAGGCCAGCAAATTACCAAATTTCTTCTTTGTTTGTGGTGCATAAAAAATGCAATGCAATGAAGAAAATGGTTTCGCAAGTCTCAACTCTCCAAGATACGTTTCAACTCTGATAGTATTTTCTTGCCTTCCTACCCTAAATACCTGATTCTGTTATAAATATTCTAACAGAATTATACAGCTCATTTGATTCCTTCTGGAATGCAGAAATTACAGAAGAAAACGTAGCATGGACGCATACTGTACAACATACCAAAACGCCTAAACCTATAACATAAAACGCATACTTAATTGAAAAGCAAAACGCATAACATCTTCACATAAAACGCGAGTGGTGGCCGGGTGCCATCTCATGGTCTTCTCGAATCTTCTACTATCTTCTTGTACTCTCTCGCACTTCATGGCCATTGTCAAGCAACCCAACTCCACTCTACGCCAGACCCATAACACCACTGTCCTTTCAATTGCCACCGACAGCCCACTGCACGCGCCTCCGTCGATCTCTCCTAAGCGCCGCCGTTGCCTCCATCACACGCCAACATTCGGTGCCATTCGCCAAATGTTTTTCCTCTCCTGTAAGATGCGAAGACCTACATGCTTCTTCACTTCTTCGTGGCTCAAATGTCGACCAAAGGGGTCTTCTTTTGTTTGGATAGATTTTGGTTTTTCTTTTTCTTTTAAAAAAAAGAAAAAGAAAAAAAAAACAATTGGAGAGAAAGGTTTGGTTTGTGTGGCATGTATACTCTCAGGAATCTAGAAACAAAATCTAAACCCTAACCCTATTTCAAAAATACATGTTTGTTAAAGAACATACATTAAAAAACCCTAAATCATCAACTCTAAACCCTAAAATTTTAAACCCTCAGCCTTTAGGAGTGTAAACCCGAAGCTGATTTCTACAAATTGGGTAATAATCGGAACCGGCTAGGGAGTTTCCGGTTATTGATTTTCAACAACCGGCTCTAGAACCAAATACCCAGTTATTTGCTTAAACACTAAACTAAATGAAAAAGACTGAAAATTTTGCACAAGTATCAAACCAGAAACTTATAGCTGAATTCACAAAAATACGACAGCTTAATACAAAGAACTTTGGCACTTATAAAGCTAGAGGGTGTATAGTATAGTCCTGAAAGAAAAACCCAAGTCGATCCCTATGATGTTACAAACTGTTTCTGTATGTGTATGTGTATTGTTTCTTCTACCTTTAATTCATCTCAACTTTCTCTGTTTGAAGATGCACCAGTGAGCAGACACAAACAAGAACAGAATTCATATTATAAAATTGTAAATCGTGTATTAATCATAATTTCTGCTATTTTCTTCTTTCTTACACTAAATTACCCACCATTTATTCATCCAAAAAACAAAAACTAAACACCGTTTACCCACCAGCTTTTTATAAGTATGATTTGTGTTGAAAATGGTTTTGTCGGATCCTGAAATTTACCGAGGACTTGACTTGGCCATCTCAACCCGAAGCTTCCAAGCTTATTGTCCAATGACTAGCAAAAAGGGTAGGGGGTAAATTATTATTTTTAATAAATTAATAGCCCCTAGCCGGTTATTCGGTTATAATTGAATTTTTTGAAAATCAATACTCGGCTCGGGCTCTAGGTACCAACCCGAATTTTCGGTTTTCCGGTTTTCTGGCCGGTTATAACCAGTCCGAATTTACACCCCTATCAGCCCTAAACCTTAAAACCCTAACCATAAACCCTAAATCTTAAACCCTAAAACCTTAAACCCTAAATTGACACTATTTATAGCCCACTTCATACTAGTTTTTAAACACACTGATATTTTCTCCTCTTCTATGTTTCTCAAAATCCTTATGTAGTTCTAAAAATTATTGTTTATCTCCTTGTTATAATAGAAACTTTGAAGGTATTCTAATTTAATTTCGTTTTTGTGCAAAACACAATTAAACTTGAGAGGTGTTTTGGGCTTTATTGTATCGTGTAGAAGTGTTTTATATAACCTAATGCACACCAATTGGCCAAAATTGGTGAGGAAAAACAATTTTTTTTTTCAGGAAAGCAACTTTCTAATGCACCTTAAGATCATTTATTTTTCTTGTTTTAGATCTTTGAACTAACAATCTTAAGAAGTTATTTATGTATCTATGGCACGGCGATCTGAAAGAACATTGTTAGTAACTTCATCAAATTCAAGAGGTTCGATGTCTTTCAAAACATGACAGAACAATAAGCATTTCCTTCTTCCTGATCTCAAGGTGGCCTATGCGCTAACCACACAAACTAGCTTCATATGACAATGAAACCTTGTCGAGACTCGAGCAAGAATGATGTGGAAGTAGGACGATTACGAGTAATGCTACATATCACCCTTGTGTCCACCTTTTGTCCTCCCATAATTGATGTAACTTTTAAAATCATCATTAAATTTATGATAGACCACTAATGAATTTTGATTTAATGGTGATTTTAAGAGCCACATCAATTATAAGAGGACAAAAGGCGGACATAAGGGTGATATGTAGCATTACTCGACGATTACATCTACAAATGTCACATCTACAATGCAATGGACAACTCTCTATTTGATATAAAGATACGCTACTCATCTATCTCTCATTCATCTTCGATTCATTTCATTTTCAAATTTAATGGTAAATTTGAAAAACAAAATATAGATAAAGATGGATATGAGGTAAAAAAAATAGCATTTCTCATTTGACATATACAAGAGTAAACTAATGGTCAAAGACTTCTGACATGCCCTCGAAGCAAAGTATATGTTAGAAGACGGAACAAGTAAAGAATATTTTGCCTCTAAATATATAATCTATAAGATGGTTAATGCTAGACCTGTAGTTGAACAACTCAATAAAATATGGATTGGATTTGACAAAACCCAATAATAAAATATTTGAAGAAATCTAGACCATTTATGATCTATTAGAAAATTAATGTCCAATAGAAATGACACTAATCTGGCTATCAATTTATAATGGAAAAGGATGTCGGACAAGGACTAAAGATCCATTCTAAATTATTGCTCCAAAGAAAATCTTTTTTTTTCTTTTTTGTTTCCTCCTCCTATTATTATTATTATTATTTTTATTGCCACGATGTTGACCAGGACAAAAGAGCCGTTGCCTGTAGATCATTGCTCCAAGCATTATCATTTATCATGACTTTTTTTTTATTTTTTTTTTATTTTTGTATCTATCTCAACTTTTCTTTGGCCATACTCTTCTAGATAAATATATTTCACGTGGAACATGCACCTGTATGCAACAGGAATTTGACACCTAACAGATACACTGTTCTCCTTGACTTTTCGAATCCTGGCTGGTCTCCTTGACGTATGGTAAACTAATCTAATTAATTTTGAGTTGAAAGAGGGGTCTTATTCTTGTAGACCATCCGACACCATAAAATACTTCAAAGATATTCGCTGCACGTATTGTTGCCCCCACATCTTTTATCAGGCTGACGTAGTTACTTGAATTTTAGATATGAGGGTGCTAAATAAATGACATAAATTTCTTTTAAATTACAAATTAATTTTTATTAGTGACGTATGTTTTTTTTTTTTTTCATACGAGAAACATATATTTTTTTTTATTTTATATGTTTTCACATTTGTTTTAATAGATTAAAAGACACATGTCGCTTTTAAAATTAATTTGTCTGAGTTTTCGTATAAATTAATTAATTTGTAAAAAATTTATGTCTATAAATAAATATATGGATATTATTTGAACTCTTGAAGAGCCTTCTTTAAGTATGATACTTTGAACCTTTAATTACAATCCCCACGCACGTTTCTGTATCCAAATTAAATAATCATGGTTATTGGTTAGCCTTTTGTCCAAAAGGATAAGGATACTCTTCTTTTCAAGTATAATGAGAAAGAATCATTTTATGATTTAAATTTTATATTGTTGCATTTAATGATATATATATATAATGTACACAATGTTATATTATTTAAAAAATAATAATCAATAACATGTCAACATATTCATCAAGAAAATAAATCTGAGAGGAGGAGTGAGCAGACATGCTCCATTCTATTCCTTTCTCTTTCTACTCACGGCACCTACCCTCCCATTTTCATTTTGGTTTTTTTTTTCATTTGTTTGTAGGTGTTTTCCGACCAAATCAGCAATTTTTGCTGCTCTGTTATGCATCCGTCCATTTACTTCCTTGTTATGCCGTTTATCTCCTCCCTGGTCACTGCTACTGTTTGCTAGTTGTGTTTTTGCATTGAATAAAAAAAAATTTCTCTTTAGATCTGCCCATGGGATGAAGGTTAATCAAGTGTAAGAGGTTATCTCTCATGGCCTTGATAGTTTGGTGTGAGAAGTATCTCTCACGGCCGGTTTAAATAAACTTTTAGAATATTTGGCTATCATTGTTTTAGATCTAGTCTGCTCGAAACAGATCTGCTCTTTAACTATTTGTGCATATGAGTTAGCGAAAGATGAAAGTCATAGATAGCACTTTATTGTAAGAATTTTATTTGTATCTATGATTATGTAATCTTGTCGCATGTGGCTTTGATTTTACAAAGTTTTATGCTTTGTGAAATAAGAGTTTTATGCTAATGATCTTGGATCAATGAAATATTCCGATCTTTCATTTGGAAAAAAAAATAAAAATAAAAAACATATTCACCATTAAAAAAAAACCATATGGACACATGTCACCATCTTATTGGTTTGACGTGGCGCTGACATGGCATTTAAATCTGTCAAATTTTTTAACAGAATTTGACTTCAGGGGATTGATTTGTAATTATTGCTTACCACGAGGACATCCCATGAACTTTTTAAACCATAGGGAGTGAAAAATAATTATGGTAAACCACATAGATCAATGATGCATTTATCCTTTAAATTTATAAAATTTAATTTAGACCAATAAATAACTCATCGCTATTTAAAGTTGATCCTTATTTGGTATTCGTTAGGTCCCAAATAATAAATCAACTACTCCTATATCACAATTTATTCCCGTGCATATGCGATTATTATTCAACTATTTTATGATCTTAATTAGATTTTATAAATTTATGGTGAGTTTGAAATTGCGATTTCATAGACAAAAATACTATTTAATTTAAACCAATGCAAAAAATAAATTGTTTGTGAATTACGTTTTTAAAAAATTATAATTTGAAAACGTAAAAAATTACTTTTTAAAATCACATAGAAATTGATGTTTTTTTGAAAACGCATAATTTTAAATACTAACCTGCGATTTTAAAAGCTAAATTACATTTTTTAAAATCGTTATTTTTAAATCGCAAACTCAAACGGACCCTTAATAAGGTATTGTTATCGTATAATAAATATGTTATTACATCATATGTATACCATTAAATAAACAAAATAAAATTTCAATCATAAAATAATCCATCTATAGATAGAATCTTGTTTCCGTGAGGGTGATACCCCAACTATTGATATATTTTATTATGAATATCTCCAAAATACAATATTGGCAGCACTTGCAGTTTATTTTGTTTAATTAGGAAAGACAGCTTGAATAATACAGGAAATGATGTGAAAGGTACTGGGGACCCAATAAATAAATTAAATAAAAGCTAATTAAAACCAAACCCTAGTCTATTATGATTGGAAAAGAGAGAGAAAAGATATCGTTTGGTAAAACGATCTTTACCCCGCAACCCCACAAATAATTGGATCGAAATCCACTGATAAATTGAATGATTCCACTTTACAAAAGCATGTAATTGATCAATTTTAGTGCTTTTGTTTTTGGATTTTTTCCGAGTCCTCCTAAGAGACAAATGTCATGTCTTGTTGCAAAGTTTCTTAAAGGATCAAGATAAAGTATTGCACCATTTTCAGTACTCTTAAAATTTAACTCTCAACCAATCGTTTAAAATGAACCGTTCCAATCATACCAAGTTATTTAAAAGTTAAAACTTTATCTTTTCTACGCTCCTCACCAATCTTACCAACTTTATTGTTATCTTTACCCGCGTGCAATGTCACTACTAGTCTTCCATCACCACCATTATTGGAGTACGGCAATCGCTCCCCCACGCACACATGCACCTTACAGTTGCTCTGTGTATAACTTGACATCTTTAACTAGCATTTGGGGTGGTCGAGTCGTGACTAAAAGAGATGATTTAACTACTTCTAAGTTTTAATTGGAATATCTCGAACACCCTCAAAGTAATGAAAGGGTGGCCGACACCCATAGTGACGGTGGTGATGGGAGATTGAGTGTGGCGTTGCAGCGAAGAGGCCGGTGGAGAGGCCGGTGGTGCACCAAAGAGGACGAGACTCATACCCATTAATCATTACTCACCAACTTTTTACTATTATGTTTTTATGGGCCGGAATCAAGCAATAGCTTAGCTGGACTCGTCTTTAATTATTCGGTCCCAAACTGGAGCCATTGCTTCAAGTGTGACTCACACTTGTGGCTTTCTTGTACATATATATTTCTTGGCTAAAACTACAGGTTGCATCTGGATATCATTGGCTACAACAATCAAATAATGAAGCAACCCACTTCAAAGACAGGGTGGACCATGCACGCTGAACTTCACTTCTAATTCAACCAAGTCTAAATCAGTAACTGCACTTTACTTTCAGACTATCAGTACGGTTCCTATAGCAGTGGGTTTGCTTTTTCCACCACTAGTTTTAACAGTGTGTCGTTATCCTCTTAAAGGCAGTGCTCACAAACTCCTGATTTCGTAATAGCGACGGCAACCCAACCATTGATTGTCACCATAAGCGGCTAGAGTCTTAGCCGATTTAGGTGGTCGTTTATAAGCCTCTAATTAATAATTATATAATAAATATGTTTTTTTAAAAAAAAAAAAAAAAATTAAGGCTTAATTTTTTTTTTTTAATTTAGACCCTCACTTAATAATTGTACAATAAATGTTATTTTACAAAACACATTTTAAGACTCTAATTAAGGCACTAAATCATGATAAAAGTAATTACAAATTGAAAGTCTAAAAAAAAATTAATAAATTATGGAAAAGTCTCACTTATTTATTATTTTTAAAAGCTTCATTTTTACATTCATGAAATTAGTCTATCGTGCATAATTTTTTCTCCAACGTTTATTTGAATTGAATGTTTAAAAAAATATGAGAAATCTTCAAAATATATAAATTTTCATTGTTTGCGTTGTGTATAATAGAGAGAATTACACTCTCGATGAGTCTTCAACGTCCAACAATTTTTTTTCGCATTATATTCTATTACAAATCAATCGTTATATAACTTATTTCCATTTTTCTCCTTATTTTTTTTTAAAAAAAATCTTCTTATTTCATGTCTTTAAATAAAGTGATAAGTCATTCTATATCTAATAAGTTATAAAATAAAATAAAAGTTTTAAAATACATTTTACAAATAGATGAAAGTGTTCTAATTGACATATTAAATAAAAAATATACATAATATAAATATTAAAATAAATTTAATTTAATCAATATTTAAATATAAAAAAATAACTTGTTACCTTAAGCCTCTAAATTTATCGAGCCGGCGCCGATTGTTACCCGAGTCATATGCTAAATGATGGAAGGGTACCTTATTTCATTTCTTAATGCTTCCTATGGGGTAATAATTCCAGTCAATTTATTTTTTTGGAAACAAAAAAAGTTATCGCTTGACTATAAAGTTTTGGAAAGCGGCAAGTAAAAATCAGACAATATAATTAACCATCATGGGATCCCAAAATCCCACAAACTTTTGTATTATCTTTCCATGCTTAACAATTAATTAAGCATTAAGCAACCACCCCCGTCGGATACGTTACCAAGATATTTTGCGCTTTGCAGAAAAGTCGCAACGTGGAGGGGGACATGCGAGCCTTTTGCTTCCACATAAAAAGAAGACAAAAGCCAAAGCTCGCCATTCCTCAAAAGACAGGAAAAAAGGGAAGGAAAAAAAAAATAATTGAGAAAGAGCTGGCCGTCCATCTCCATCTGCTTCATCTAGAACATCTTGACTTTATGAGCCTAAACACCCCCCGTGACTGTGAGGGCCTGATTAAAAGCTTGGTTGCCAAGAAAATGACATGAAGACCATAAGGGTCGGTGATGATAATGCCCCTCAACCAACCTCTTCCCACAGAAACCAGAAACACGCACCCTTCTCTCTCTCTCTCCCTCTCCCATTTCTTCCTCCCAGAAAAAGCCATGCTTGATCCTGGCACAAAACTACTACAAAATCGTACTAGTTCCTCGAATCATATAGGACAAGGAAGTGACAGTTATGTCGACAGTTATGGTTCCCGGGCTCGAAAAACCGCCCAAAACTACGCTAAATATAATAGCTGGAATGGGAATGGCATGGAAGTGCGATTTGCACCAGAAGTGAAGGCGGCCGATGACTCCGGTATTTGTTCGCCGCCTTTGTGGACAACAAGCCCGCCGAGAAGTCCGCCGAGAAGCCCGCAGCACCGGGCAAACCACTACCGTAGCCTCTCTCCAGCGTCAAGGACCCAAGCCATTGTCAGAGGCCAGAAGGAGCTCATGGAAATGGTGCGGAACATGCCGGAGGCGTGCTACGAGCTTTCGTTGAAGGATCTTGTCGAGCAGCCTTTCGTTGATCAAGCTCGACAGGAAAGCGTGCCGGAAGAGAGGGCTTTGTATAGGAGGGAGAGTAGCAAGAAGATGAAGGATAAGAGAACACAGGGGAGAAGAAGTACTGGAGGCATAGATGGTGGAGGGCTTTACCTTAAGATGAGCTTTCCGTTGTCTTTAGGATCTTGGAAGAATAAGCAGAAAAATGAGTCGTCGTCTGTGACAAATACAAGTGCAAAAGTTTCTCCCAAGCCTCCGGTAACGGATGGATCTGTAAAGGGTGTAGATAAGGAGTGGTGGAAGAAGACGTTTTCGGTATCCGGAGAGAGTGAAAGTGGTGGGTCGAGTAGCAATGGAAGCATGAAAAGCAGTGGCAGCAGCAGCAGCAGAAGCAGCAGCATCAGAAGCAGAAGCAGCAGCAGCAGGTATATTACAACTCAAAAATTTGACACTAATTTATCTTTCAGTAACATCTACTACTCATAAATTTCTATAATTAATATGATTTTCGAATAGATGACCCCAAAAATGCTTCAATCGAAGGCTTTGAATTTTGGATCTTAGAGAAGAGCAGAGGAATCCTGTTTTTATACATCTCATTGATCAATTGCTTATGCTTTTGCAAATTCTGGTTTAGATGAAAATATTTTCTAGAGAATTCCATGTCATATGGTAGAACATGGGTCAAATTAGTTCTGCTTGTACAACTTGTAACTGTGATCAATCGGTTAGATCCTGCTCTGGCCAAACCCATTGCTCTGATTTGCTCACCGAATGAACAAATTTATAATGTGGAAGATTTTGCCGTTGGCAATAATTCAGACCATAGATAAGGTTCAGGGATGATGATTAAGTCGGTAAAGCATTCAAAGCTAATAAAGCTTGTCGGGTTTGGTTTAATTGGAAAACTCAGGTAGGTAGTAGGAGTTATATCTGTCGGGGAGATTTATTTGTTAGAGGGTTTTTTTAATTAGATCATATTATAACATATCGAGACACCACTAGACCTAAAAGCTGACATTTAAGTTTTTGAATGTAATATGCAGGCGTGATAGTGGTGGTTGCTTGTCGTTTTTTTGCACCAAGAAAAGCAAAATCCAGACGCGGAGTAAATGAGCTGCATGGAAGAAAAACAGGAGTACAATATGAATTTTAATGTAATTGTCACTGCAATAATGTTTAGGTACAGTGGAGGGAGTATACAAGATTATCACAACAGAAGTTTGCAACTTAGTATAATTATACTCTTTAACAGGTTTTCAAAGTGTGTATCTTTTTCTCCTTTTTCAGTTTCCTATATTGTGAAGCGAATAGATCGATGAGTGTTGGTTTTGGTTACAGGGCTCCTTTGTTCTTGATCACTGTCTCTGATGAGTTCAAATAGTTATTGAGGGCTGATATTTTTAAGATCCACCCCATATTGTTGTCCTCTTGGCTAAAGAAAGAGTCCAACCAAATAACCAATGACACTTGTTTTGGCTACGCCCACCCGGCCATAAAGAAAACAACCCATTGTCAAAATTAATGACCAAAAACCGAAAAGAATTTTCTTGCTAAAAATCAAAGTAATTTTATTCACGGAGTCTGATTGAGAATCTCTCTTTGTATGAAAAGAAAGCTTTTACATGGTCTTGTTTGATAAAACTCCAAAAAAAAAAATAACAGCACCTTTTAGAGTTTGAAGAACCTGCAAAAAGTGCAAATAGAAGATTTTATTCACAGGTTGTGCTGACATGGCCTTGTATGAAGATGGATTCTAGTTAGGGTTCATGGTCTTTGTATGAAAGATTTTACAGTTTGGCTTGGTTGAACCAAAACAGAGAAAGAGAGAGCCAGAGTTTGCAGAGGAGTTAACGTCATTGACATTAACATGACATCCTCCCATTTGAACATGAAAATAAATCCATTCCTTCTGGTAACCTACCTGATCAAGAAGGCAAAGCAAGCCATTGTCTTTCTTCTACACTTTTGTCTAATCATTTTTAAAGGATATAGCTTTTGATAAATTTGAAGATACGTTTAGAACAGCAATGGATTAAGATTTTTTAGAATTTCTAGAGTATTCTATCTAGTAGATATTTCTAACTATCAACCATTGTTTTCAAATTAAACCTTCATTATTTATCATAACGACGATCAAATACGTACCCGATGACACGTTTGGCACGCAGAAATAGATCTAAGAATAGAATAGCTATTATGTTATTTGGTTGCGCCACCATGACCGAAATAACTATTCCTCAAGCCTACTTGCAAACAGCTTCTCTCTCTAAACAAAAGGGATATCCATGTGCCCTCATGGGAAGGGCACTTTTGCTTAGTCTCCGTGGTTCAATGCTAGGAAATTCAGGGAGCCGTTGTAGTTGGTCTTGACTCTCAAGTCTGGAGTCCCACATGGTGAAAGCGAGAAGAAGGAAAAGCGAAACAGAAGTATATAAAGCAAAGCAAAGGGTTTGGTCAAGCATACCTTTCTCGGCCTTTTGGCTAAGATCAAGTGTAGTAATGGTTCTTATCAGTTTAATATCTGATACGTGGCCCATTGGGCCACATGATATTAAATTTATTTTTTTAGGGGGAGAGCCCACCACAGTAGCTTGCTACTGGGCCGCTTGAGCATCTGTTTAATATCTGATATGTGGCCCATTGGGCCACATGATATTAATTTTTTTTTTTAGGGGGAGAGCCCACCACTGTAGTGTACACCAAGTGTAGTGTCTGTTCTTATCAGTTTAATATCTGATACGTGGCCCATTGGGCGCACCCCACCCAAATCAAGTCAGCGTTTGTACCTTGCAATCTTCTCTCCTAGTTGGAGAGGTTTTAGTAATGTTGAATATGTTGGTGGCTAAAATGCATTCAGAAATTCATACCTAAAAGGCCTTGGCTAATTGAGCTGAATGTATAAACCCGCAGGAGGGCCCAATGGTCTTTTTCTCCAAGATTAGAGTAGTGCTACATCTGGGCTAGGCTGATATGTCCCATTAGGTTTTTTTTTTTTTTTTAAAATGCTTAAGGTACTTACAAACTGACATGGCATGTGTTACGACATTTTATTAATTAAAAAAATTCATTTAAACTCATTTTTAAAAAATAAAATAAAAACACTCACCACCTCTTACCAAATCCGGCCGGAAACCCACGCTTTGGCTATCGTGGGTTTGAGAGATCTAGCTAAAAACCCATGATTGGCTAGATCTCGAATTTGACCGAATCTATGATGGGGTGGTCGGCAAGATTCCGGCGACCCTCTCTCAAATCCCGATCTCCGGCTTTTGGACCTCTCCTGGAACAACTTTCCCAACGAGATCATGGCGACCTGACGAGTCGTGAGGTCTAACGAGATTTCAACTTTTTGGCTCACTAGGTGTAACCTCGTGGCCTCGTGGGTGAGATTCCGACGAGTGAGAGAGCAGAAGGGAAGGAGGAGAGAATAAAAGGTGGGGGGCTATTACTTAAAAAATTAAAAAATAAATAAAAATTCTACGTAGGATTCCACGTCAGTTTGTAAATTTTTTGGTAAGCTTCTCTTTGTACCTATAGTAGCTCTCTTTTTTTTTAGCAAGGGCGGATTACCACACCACTATCTCATTATGTTGACGTCGTGACATTTGTTAATTTACTATTAGATCAACCCCTGTGTACATGGTTCTGATCTTCCTTGAATCCCACATGCACTACTGATCTTCTAGAGTATTGAAAGAATGAGGTTAAAGGCAAGAATAAAGCCTGGTTAAGGGTGTCGTTAAAAGCAGTACAGCTTCCTTTACACCATTTTCTCCTTCCCTATCTAATTTAAGCATCTTTTATTTTGTTTTGTCCTTAAAAAAAAGAAAAAAGAAAAAAGAAAAAAGAAAAAAGAAAAAAGAAAAAAGAAAAAAAGAAGGTCAATGGCAAGGACAGTTGTGAAGCTAACAATAAGTCTAGAAGCACTGATCAAGTGGGGGAGCAGGCAGCTTTCAAGCTAAGCAGCAGAAAGTGACTCTGCCAAACCATAAAAGAAAAAAGAAAAAGAAAAAAGAAAAAGTGGGAAAGCCAACCCGGTTTGGTGAGCTCGGCAGAGATTGGGCTAGAATTTATTATTTTATTATGATCAAATAATTAGAGATAATTATGATCGAAGAATTTATTATTTTATTATTTAATTAATTTGTTATGATAAAAAGTCAAAACAGGGTTTGCTTTTGAAAAATCATGTAAGAAGTCTATATGATTATATATACACCTTTGACACGGAACAACCACTGAATAAATAACAATTGGCCAGGTGTCATAGGGAGGTATTTTCCGTGATGGCATTTTGTTATATAATTTTCTCAAACGAGTTGAGAAATATTTTACGTCATTTTCAATATTTTTTCTGAATTAAAATGAGGCTCAGCGTATATCTGATTAGTCAAAGATTCTCTCAAAATTGTCTAATATACTTAATTAATGCCACACTATTTTCCTCGTGATGATGCTAAATTATTCAACGTTCATATAAAACGACGTAGAATCAGCATGAATATTACTCTTTTTATTCCATCTATTATCGATTAATGTTTATTTAAAATTACGTCAATAAAATAAGATAAAAATACGATGTATAAATGTTTATGAAAACTCATAATCCTTTCATATCCATTTCCAACATAAATATTTATCTTTATTTAAAAATAAAAGATACATATACAGGTGTATCATTCTGATTTGATTCATAGAACGTCACTTTTGAGGGACAACCTGGGAGAGAATTTCACAATTTTCCATTCATTTGACTAGATTGTCCGGCCAAACCTTCAACGGTATCTGAAGCCCTTTCCCATTGCTGGTTCTCGGTAATTCGGTATCCACGATCCATCCAATTAAAAAAAAAGTCGTAGATTTCACACGTGTGATGCAAGTACATTGGACCAGACTAGGGACTTGTACTAATTTCTAATTTCTCCGTTATTCTTTCGGGTCGGACCCAGTCAACCGATTCCGGCTGGAGTTGGGGTTCATTGACTTTTCAGCCTGAGCTCAAATACAGCACAAAAGCCAACTCCACCAGTTCCCACATAGACCTTACGTTGGGCCCCGGTCGGCCCTCCATGAAAACGCGGTTGAACGGCTCAAGATTATTTCCCCACCCATGAAGAGAAGTCAGAATAGGAAAAAAGGATTACGATTTAAAGAAATAATGAGAAACTTTTTTTCTCACAATAATAACCTAACTGATTAACTGGTGGTTATTTAATAGGCAATGGACACGGTGTAATATCCTAGATTCACATTATAAATATGAATAATTTACCTACAATAATGAGTAGATTATTAAAGTACTCGTACGTGGCTATGTGCTAAGAATTACACGATTTTTCATTAGGTGAGATTGAAATTTATAATGTCCGACCCCATAACATATGGTGGTCGGAGATGGTAAAAGATCGCTAAATATGGTTGCTGTCCGGTGGTTGATGGTGGTTGGAGAGGGTCGGACAGTGACCGATAGTGAGTTAGGCTGGATAGGGCAGTAGCAAGTGATGAGCTCCAATTTGGTGCTTGTGACCACTAAATTCACGGTGATTGGAGGTGGCACTAGCCAAGACGGGGTGCTATTCCTATGTTAATAATGTAATGGTATTTTAGTTGAAACATTATTTCATTTCGGTTTTGTTACCAAACGAATGGATATGAATCGATTCTTTCATTTCAAACTTTTTTTGTTTATGACAATACACATTCCAAAATCAACATTCTCATGTACCAAATGCAACCAAAGGTTTAAATTTAAGTTAGTTTTCATAAATGTGTTTATATTCTGTTTTTATTAGGTTTAGAGAACATTTATCGAAGATATGACTATGTTAAGGAACACCTGCATGCACAGGTAATATGCATTTAAGCAAACCTCATCTCATCCAGATTGTAAATCTGAATAAAATAAAAAGGACTCACTCAAACAAAAAGACAAAAAAAAAAATAAAAAAATAAAAAGACATTGTAGCACTTGTTAAGCTTCTCAAGAAAAACTAAAAGGTCAAAAGAAAAATTGGTATGTTTTTGAATAATCAAATTCAGAGCTGTTTAACCAAGCTGTTCTCAAATGAAGTTTAGGGTGCGTTTCAGATTGCGATTTTATAGATGATAAATGCGATTTTAAACTAAATTGCAGAACATAAATCGTTTGAAAATTATATTTTTTTAAATTGCGATTTGAAAGCGCAAAAAATCTACTTTTTCAAATCGGAAGTAAGAATGTGCTATTTTAAAAAGCAGAATTTTAAAGGTTAAACTGATATTTTTCAAAACGTTTAATTGCATTTTAAAAATTATTTTTTAAAATTACAGATTTTAAAATTATTATTATTATTTTTAAATCACAAATTCAAACATACCTTCGTTCTCAAAAGTATTATTATTATTATTATTATTTAAAATTTGGGGAGTAGAAAGTCCAAGTTTCTGAACTTTATTCTAATTTTAAACAGTGGGCGCTGACGCGAAGAAAACACCACCAACCAAAACACTGCAAACAAACGAACCCACCACCTAAGAAGAAGAAAGGCATAATAAAACCACTCCTCAAACTCATCTCTCTCTCTCTCTCTCTTCTAGACCCTTTCTGCACATACACACCGTAACAATCGCTTCTGATTTTCTCATTTATTGTGGGCTTTGACAGGTAAGCTCTCCTAAGATCCCATGCCTGAGTCTTCCAGATTTTGTTTCTGATTCCATCGTTTCCTTTTGATCTTAATGTGAACTGTGGGGGTTTTTGTTTGAGGGTTTATATTTTAAATCTAGGTAGTCAGATAATTGAATTTTGGTCGATGGGTTCAAATTCTCGTGGGTTTTCCGAGTTGTTCTGGTTTTAATTGTAATTTGTCGATGATCCGAGCTTCTTGTGCTCTAATCGATTTAGGTTTTCGTTTTTGATCGTGATATTTGTGGGTTTTTTCTTTCCTTGGATAAAATACAGTTATTTGGCGTCAATTATCATCTGGGTGATTCATAATTCTCTCTTTAAATTGGTCATATTCGTGCCTAATTGATGTGTTAGCATTGAATTGTGATCCGTTTGATTTTTTCATTGTGGGTTCGTTGTGAATTAAATTTTTCAAGAATTAGAGGACCGAGGAAAATTGTGACTATAGATAATTAGCCAATACAGGGTTGTGGACTGAGTTGATTAGGTTGAGCTACTTCAAATTTGTGTAATGGATTGACTTATGAATTGAACTCGTGGAGCGTTTGTGTTCTTAGGAATTTGGAGGGTAAAGGACTTTTCTGGAGATGGCTAGTAATGCTGCTGCCTGTGCTGAGAGGGCAACAAGCGATATGCTGATTGGTCCGGACTGGGCCATTAACATCGAGTTGTGCGATGTTATTAACATGGATCCTGGGTATGATTCGTTTCCCTTCTTAGTTTTTATTTTTGGTCGGTAACTCTTTTTGCAAATTCAGGATCGGGTAAATTTTTTAGAAAGCGTGAAATTGTTAGTGTAATTGAGTGCTTGTTTAAAATGAATTGCCTACTTGGCAATTCTATATATTATAGAGACTATGTGTATTTAGATTGATTTTGTGCTTCAAAAAAAAAAAAAAAAAAGATAGCTTGATTTAACAGGCGAACAATTTTAGATGAAGTTTTAGACCATGGAATATTGGTAAATAACATAGCATAAAAGTACTTACAGCTGGTTGACTTTTTCTTATTTTTCCTTGTACAAAAAAACACAAAGAGTTGGGAATGCATGAAACTGCTCAAAAAATTAAGCAAGACGTTTTCAGACGGAACTAACAATAATAGCTTGTTAGTGTTTGGGGTGAATATCGGTGCTTCACTAGGTTAAAACTGACCTTAACTGGTCTATTTAGAATCTTGTAGTTGCATGGTTGAGATATTCCTAGTCAGCGAGTTTCACTCACAACTACTATATCACGAAGGCATTGTGCTCTTTTCATAACATGGCTGTAGCCAGTTGTTTACTTACTCTAATGCAGGGTGAATTGGCAACTTTACCAAGGGAAGTTGTGTTTTATTTACGCAAGGTTTTTTTTATTTGCATCAATTAAAGATTGATTCTGTCAAATGTTTGAATGTGATATCTGTTAATTTTGTGGACTGAATTTTTTCCAGTCTTTAATTTTGGAGCTCCATTCTCAATAATTTGAAGCCATCATCATGATTTTGTTTTTGTTATACTTTTTTTCCACAACTTATGGTAACATTGCGCTCATTTCTATTTTTTCTCTGGAATTTGGTTGATAATTGCAGGCAAGCAAAGGACGCCTTGAAGATACTCAAGAAGCGCCTAGGCAGTAAAAGTCCGAAGATACAACTTCTGGCTCTTTTTGTTAGTATTTTTTCTTTCATTCCAGACTTTTTAGACATTTATTTTTGCTTGATTATTTTGATTCATAAAATTTCCTAGATTAGGGTAACTAAGTGGTCTAAAGTCGCTGTCTATTATGTATATGCTGCAGTGCCGACACTTGTCAAACATGTTGATTAGTTTGCATTAATTGTACGTTATGCTATGTGCAAGATAACAATGAACCAGTATAATCTAACATTGATGTTTCATATTGCCACCTAACTTTGATGCTTTGTATTTGGATGTTCTGAGCTAGGCATTGGAGACTGTCAGCAAAAATTGTGGCGAGAATGTTTTTCAACAGATCATTGAGCGTGACATCTTACACGAAATGGTTAAGATTGTGAAGAAGAAGGTGCACAATAATTCTCCTGTCTGGTGATTTATATTTACCTTATGTTTTTCCTGGCTGCTGCTGACTTGTTACCCAATACCCTTGACCCCGTAGTCTAGGACGCTTGTTGTTCACTGTATTTGTAATTCAATTTTGCAGCCAGACTTGAATGTGAGGGAGAAAATACTAATTTTAATAGATACATGGCAAGTAGCTTTTGATGGACCAAGAGGAAGGTATCCCCAGTACTATGCAGCATATAATGAACTGAAGGTGATTGCTTCATCATATTGTATTGATTTTTTTGTCAAGCTCGTATGTATATATTGCAAGCGGCAGTTGTACATAAAGACAGTATTTTCAAAAGCACCAGGGAAACTTAAGCACTGAGTCTTCATGGAGCCTAGCTGCCTAGGTGCCAAGTGCAAAGCGCAAGAGCACGCTTGATCGAAGCGAAGTGCATATTTTTAAGTTCATGTCCAGTCATGTTTGCCCTTTGGGTCTGCTTGATAGGCATACTACCATGCAAGCTCTTTGTTCTGAATCCTCAGCAAGTAGAATAACATATAAGCAAACTGAGTACATGTATAACTTACCAATAATTAAAAAAAAAAAAAAAATTATGACATAATCAAATAAAATTATGGGCCTGTTTGGTAAAGAGTTTGTTGTGAGTTTTTGTTTGAATAGTAATAACTAATAAGAAGTGATTGATGTGATATAAAGGCGAAATGAGATTTGAATTTCTTGTGAGAGTAGAGTGAAGAAAGTTGTTTGGTAATTGGACTTTTTTTTAGAAGAAATGAAAAAAAGAGAGGAGAGGAGTGTGTTGCCAAACACGCCCATATTTCTGAACAATGAAGGCAAATATGTCTAGTCTAGTATGTAGAGGGTAGGAAATGCAGGTGGTGCCTTTTGAACTTACCACCCCCCCCCCCCCCCCCCCCCAAATTTTGATGTTCTTGGATGAGAGTCAAACCATGTGACTCGCGAGACTAATAGAAATATACTAAAGAGAGGATTCCTTGACATGTGATATAGATGATTAGTTTTGAAGTGAGTTGGAAAGTTATGCTGGGGGTTTTACCCATGAAACTGGGTCCAACTGGTCAGATCTTCATGTGAGCTTGGATGCCTTCACCTGTTAGACTATCAGGAAAAAGTAAAGATAACCATTTTTACAAAGTAGGTATTTATTCTGATTCAGGTTTCTGCAGTCAGTTTGACATTGCATGCAGCAGTAGCTGCTTGTGACCTAGGTTTTCAATTCTTAGTCCATTATGGAATAGATTTCCACTCTCTTCCCATATTAGAGATGTATGGACATCTTCTGCCTGAATGAAACCAGTGATTGCAGTTTTGGAAGTGAGTTTCAGAGTTGTTGCTGACAAGTATCATGAGTTTTGGCTGGTTGTTTCTTTCTTCATGCTAAACTTTAATGGTCGATTATATCATGAGCTTTGGCTGGTTGTTTCTTTCTTTCATGCCAAATTTTAATATTCAATTGTATCATGAGCTTTGGCTGGTTACCTGAATTTTTAATTTATCTTCCTTCTTGAAACGTAGTTCACATTGGGTTGCTGCATTGATTTACTCCAAATTTTTAGTTTTTGCCTATCCTTCATTATGTAATCTTTCTTTAATTTACTCCAATTTGGTAATTGACAGTCTGCTGGAGTTGAATTTCCACCCCGGGAAGAGAACAGTGTACCATTGTTTACTCCACCCCAAACCCAGCCAATAATTCATCATGCTTCAGCATATGATGATGCTGCTATTCAAGCCTCTCTACAGTCTGATGCTTCTGGCCTCAGGTACGATTTGAGTAATATCCCGTGTCCCATTTCTTCAGCTTCTTTTTATTTGTCATTGAGAAATATTCTTGATACTTGAATATCAAACTTTTCTTTTTTCCCTTTTGAGTTCCTTGTTCTTTTTAAATAAATTTGTGTCAAACACACCTAGAATACCAAATGGAAGAGCTGAAAGACATTCCTAGTTCACTAATTATATCACGGGAAAAATTCTTATTCTGTTTGTATGTGTTTGTGAATGAGCAACTTTTCTTATCAATTAAACTTAGTACTGCTATATGGATTCCTCTACATAAGGCAAGTCTGCAGATTTAGTTTCTGAGAGGCCACTTCTTCAATCATGTTGAATCGTTGATAGCCATGAGTATTATTCTTTGGAACTTTGAACAAACATAATGAACTACCTATTGGGCTTTAGTTGGAAGATCAAATTTACAGCTTCAATATAATTGGATGACTGCAGCCATATGATGTCATCAATCTCCTAGGAGAGTTTGTATTGTGGAAGAAATTAGGCTTTGTTTGCTAACGATTTTAAATTGTGTTTTTTGCGTTTTGATTTATTTATTTATATTTTATTTTTTTAATGTGATGGAAAGTTGAGAAGTGTTTTCAGTGGGATCCACAATGGAAAATTACTTTTTGTGAGGTCCATAGGAGAAAATTATTTGGTAAAATTTTAGCGTTTAGTACTTATCTAAAATTTATTCTTATAAAAAAAAGACTTAGTGCTTTGTGTTTTTAAAGAAACAAACACCAAACATGCTAATTTTAAGAAAAGACATGCATATTTTTTTAGGTGTCGTGGCCGACTTCTTACTTATTATTATTTTTTTTTCAAAAATAGAGAGGTGATCAAGTGGCCACCCTTAGCTAAGGAGAGAAGGTGACCGTGAGGCCATTCCTATTTGGTTGGGGTGGCTGCGCGGGCACCCCCCTCTTCCATTGGGCTCTAATTTTTATTTTTATTTTTTTTAAAGTAATAAGTCAAGTTTCACACCTGAAAAACTAAACACTTGCTTTCTCAAAATATTCCTATAAGAAGGTGTGGAAAGTTGTCTAAAACGTGTCTTGTTTTTTTGAAAAGTGTTGGTGTTTTTTTTTTTTTTTGGAAAATTGTTTGGTTATTAAGATTAGTGTTTCACAAAGAGTGGCCCATGCTTTCTATCTATATTTCTGTCTTCACAATTCATTGATATATATATAAGAAGAAATACAATATTTTGGAATATGGACACCTCACTATATGATAACTCATAAAGGACACCTCATATGAACACCTCACCGACAACTCATAGGGACACCTCACTAACTTCTAGAATTGGACAGTTGTCCCTTTCTTTCTAACATGTATTTTGTTTTTGAAAAGTGTTTCTTTCAGTAACGATTTTCTGAAAAGTGTGTTTTTGTGTTTTAGAAGTAAAAATTGTTTTCAAGATGTTTAGTAAACGTGAACTTAAATATTTTACTTCATTCCAATTAATGAAATGAGTCAAAGTCAAACATATGTTCTGACATTTTACCTGCTTGTCATGATAGAATCTATCAATTTGTAGGTCCTGTCTCTAGTAATTCCCTTGCTGCAAATGGTGCTTTCTCAGTCTGTAACTCAACACAGGTGTCAAGTTCAATAACCATGGTTTATAGATATTAAAAGGAAAAACTATTCTATTATTATTTGTGGATGAATATTGCCATAGTTCTGGTATTGTTGCACTGCCACCATGCATATATAAAAGACACGCAAGATAAACCTCTGCTATTAGAAAGGTATAAAAAATCAAAGAAGGGACAAATTATGGAAAATCTCCCACTTATCTTCATCCAAAATCAAATGGTGATGTTAAAAAAATAAAATTGAAAGAAGTCTTCTGGGATATAATAGATTTCAGTATCTGTTGGATGTCCTGGCATTCCTTTCCCTCTAAATAGTTCAATGGGACAAACTGGAATTGCATTCCAGATTATACTACTACAGTGTTTACTGTAACAACCTTTCCAACATCCATTAAATCCACCATCGACTTAGGCATAAGTAATAAATCCACAACAAAGAAAAACTAATGGCCATAAATTTGTTGCTACCTCAAATTTTGTCTGAAGTGATCCTTGGATTTCTAGTCTTTGATGGATTGATGGTTTATATTTGTGGATCTCTGTCACATATACCCACCTGAAGGAAATTAATGTTCTTTGTTTAATCTGAAAGAAATTTGGTCTGCGTTTAAAATCTTTAAAATTGACTTAAATGCATTTAAATGTCAGAAAAAAAACTTTTTGATGAATACTAAAGCAAGGTAATACAACTCAGGTTTAAACTTATTTCTGTCTTTGTCCATTTGTGTTTACTTTTATTGGCTAGATCATTAGCAGACGACTTAACTTGCTCAAGTAAAGGTACCAGTTTGAAATGGCTTATTAAACGAAGAAACCATAAATATGACATAGTTTGATGATGGGCTTTTTTTTCTCCTGCATGTATACAATATGTCATCAATTCCACATAATATCTATCTTTACATATGTTAATCTTTAGACCTATTAGCAGTCAACAAATATAAGACCCACTTAGTGCACAGGATATATTCGTCAAAATTTGCCCCTTGGATAATTCAAGCATGCCCTTTGCTATCTGTACAACAGATGCCTTTCTTTTTTCTTTTTTCTTTTTTTTTTCTGTCATCTCTGTTTATTTTTTATTTTTTTGGTTTATATAGGGCACACTGGCCCAGTTAATTGTTAGTTAATTCATGCCAGATTCTATCCAAATTAAACTTTGTTTATTGGCAGCTTGTTAGAGATCCAAAATGCTCAGGGGCTAGCTGATGTGTTAAATGATATGCTTGGTGCTTTGGATCGCCGTAATCCTGAGGTGATATATCTGATTTTTCCTTAGCTGAAGATTATTAGTGGTCCTTGTTTAGCCATTTCTCTTCTGTTGCTTGTTTATTAATTATTTGTTCCAACATGCAAGATGCTTTTTCATATGCTTTCTTTTTACATTCGTGTGAAGGACTCTGGAATTTTAGTGGCTACCAGAATCTCAGATTTGGGACTACTACCACAATAGAAACCTAGATCTCAAACAAAATTTGTGTTTTCCGTGGTGGTGGTTCCCTCTATGTATGTGCACTTGAATAATTTTGCTTACAGAAAAAAATAATGTAATTGTAATTTGGTGGAAAGGAGAGATTTTATTCAAAGAAAAAATTACTAAAAAAGCAATTTACTCTGTGAGAGAGAGCATTTCTGTATTACCTCTGAAACTTCTGGATAGTTGTTGGCACTAGAAAAGACAAAACATGCCGACTCATCAATCATCTATGGCATCTCATGGTTCTGGATAATATGGCAGGGTGTGAGGCAAGAAATAATAGTTGACCTTGTTGACCAGTGCCGTTCCTACCAAAAGCGTGTCATGCTTCTTGTGAATGATACTGTGTAAGAATTTGAATAAAAAAAAACTGTAGTTCTTTTTCATTTTGAACCGATGACTGTGACTGACAGTATTTTCCATTCAGAGATGAGGAGCTTCTTTGTCAGGGATTGGCATTGAATGATAATTTGCAGCGTGTAATTCGTCTGCATGACGATATTGCAAAAGGAACCTCTTCAGTAGGAGTTAGAGGAACGGAAACACCAGTTGTACCACTTGTGAATGTGAACCATGAAGATGAAGAATCTGAAGATGATTTTGCCCAGCTAGCTCATAGGTGAGGTGACTATTTTAGAAGGGTCTTTTTCAGATTTTATTCATGTTCATTCTTTTCCTTCTGTACCTACTGAGCTCATACGGCCATTCTTTAGTTGATTTGCATGTAACTTAAATTTCCACTATGCGCAGGAAGCCAGCATTTACAAAGACTGAACCAGTGCGGGTCAGTCCAGTTCTTCCCCCTCCACCCGCATCAAAGAAGCCCATTGCCACAGAGACTGGCATGATCGATTATCTCAGTGGTGATGTCTACAAGTCTGAAGGATCCCATGAAACATCAGAACCAACATCCTTTTCAGTTCCAGATTATTCCAACAGAACTTCCGCCCCACCATTGACGACTCCAACACACTCTTCCTCTCCCCCTCCCTCTCCCCCTCCCCCTCCTAGCCATCTCGTTAATCCCACTGCATCAATGCCTGAGTTCACTGGACGGCCTGTGTATGATGGACCAGCTCCCTCAAGCAAATCTGCAGACCAGCTGCCTCCTGCTCCTTGGAATACTCAGTCTTCTCCTGGCAGCCTTCCACCCCCACCTCAAAGGTATAACCAGAGACAACAATTTTTCGAGCATCAAAGTTATCCGGGTGGTGCGGGTCATTCAAGTAGCGGGTCCAGTTCCTCTTATGACAGTTTAGTGGGGCAGACTCAGAATATCTCTCTTAATAGTCTTCCTACCCCAACCAAGCAAGCGAAACCTGAAGATGCTCTTTTCAAAGATCTGGTTGATTTTGCAAAAGCCAAATCTTCTTCTTCCTCTTCCACCAAACCCAATCGCTCATTTTGAGTGATTTGAGTGTGCATTGTGTTGGTACAGCTTATGAATATTGTTTTTTTAAAATATTTTTTTTTTCAGGTTTTTCATCAGATTACGAGATTACTTGTTAAATAATTGTTGTTAGGGACTTTGGCTTATGGTTTGTCTATGATGTTTAGCTGGATTATTTCTAGATGACCTGTTATTGCATATATCCCAGTATATTGATGTACCCTATTTGTTCTATTTATTCTGTAGTGGCTCATGTATTCAGTGTCTTTTTTACTTTTCCCTTTTTGAACATATGTTGGGGCAAGACCGGCAGTTTTTAACACGAACTAAATACGAAATTAGCCGGTTAGAATGGTTTGACTCGTTTAATTAAGGAAGTCGGGTTAAGGTTCATATAGCCATATACTTATGTTTCAACACTATCTAACCTCGACATGTGATATCTAAGAGCACTTCTAATGGCTTATGTATATTTCAATCTAGAATAGCTAATCAAAATTCACTTTATCTAGTTTAACTAATGGGTTTTAAAAGGTACCATACATCTGATTATCTATTCTGAACTTTATATTATTTTTTTTATTATTTTTCATTAATTTTTTCATTATGGTATTTTTTTTTCAAATGGGTCCCGCTTGATAACTCCACTACTTTATACACTTTCCCTTAGATCTCCGCTATAAAGGAAGAAAAAAAAGGAAGAACATGGAGTCATGGAGGGAAAAGGAAAAAAAAAAAAAGAAGTGAAAAAAGTGGAAATAAAGAATAAAAAAAATACAGATAAGTGAATAGTATAACTCTACTCGTAGAGTTGCACTATTTATGGAATTAAGAAAAATCTATTTTAGAGTTGGAATACATATGCCGATGGAGTCTCTTTTTAACACTTTTGTTATATATTCTAGCTTAAAGTTGTAAATAGATAATTCATTGGGAGTGCTCTAAGACTTAAAATTTGAAATTTTTTGACATGACCCGCTAATCTAACATGATATTAGTTTGTTAGAGTTGAGGAGTCTGATAAATTTGATTAAATGGATTGGGTTAAGGTTAACCTATAATCTTATAGTCATTCATCAACACAACTCGAACTTAAAACGTTAATACGAATTGCAACTTCTATGTTGGGGTTGTATACTTGTATATTCAAATTTTTTAGTATCCAAATTTATTTTCAATATACATATATATTTTATTTAGAAGAAAGCAGGCGATGGAGTCCAACTATGCACACAGTCCCATAGGACATTAATAAGAACCAATGTGGTTTACACTAATCAAATATATGGAGATTCTCATTGCGGAATTCAAACTCATGCCCTAATGTGTACCTAACCAATTTGGGAATTTCTTTGTGCCATTAAACCACCATCCTAGATGGTGTATGTGTGTGGGAGTTTAGGTTTAAGGTTTATGCTCCAATTTAAATTACTTTTTGGAGAGTTACACCGATTAATACCTATTATTGAATTAATGGTTAAATAATTTGAGTCATTTGACGGTTGGATAACATGTTTTCCTCATACTTAAAAATGCATATTAAATAATTTCATGTCAATTAGATATTAGTTACTCATATATAAGAGCACGCATTCTATATAATTGAAACTATAAATGCTAAAATTATACTTACTCGGTAGAGATCCACGATTAAGAGATCCCAATTAAGAGATCGGTCCATGCACAAGCTTCTCACGCTAATTAAGTCCCATCAGGCTATTCTTCACTGTTGATCCACTGCGGCCGCCGTATCCGACGAAATCAAGGAGAAGAAGCACAAATCAAGCACCTCGATATCTCTATCCCACACATTAAGAAATGTTTTTTTGTATATACTTTGTACATTTTTTTTGTATACACTTTGGTTTTAAAAAAATTAAAACAAAGTGCCACATAAGACTTTGTGTGGGAAGTGTACGTGTACAAGAAACATTTCTCCCCACACATTTTCCATATAGTTCTCTTTCTCTCTCTCAAATGGCTTTTCTTCGGAAACTGCTTTTGGGTTTGTCCGAAATCGCCTCTGTAGACCACCATTCGAAACCAGCATATGGCTAGACATACGATCGAGAAGAACAAACTTTGATTGATTCTTTATTATTTGGTCCAAGAATTAATCAAAATAAGCCGAAAATAAAATAGACACAAAGATTTGATGATAAAGTGAAAATATTTTGAAGAACTCTTCAAAAGTACTAAAACCACTCTAGGGGGCAGCCAACCAACCCCAAATATATATATCACTGCCAGAGAGGTCTTCAACTCTTTTCTTCCCGCTTGTTGCTCTTTCTTCAACCTTGTCATCAATCTGCGAGCTAATGATAAAAGCATGATAATTAAGAATAATAATTCGAACGTTGCCTGAGGCAAAACGCACAACTAGCTTAGACCAGAAGAACACCAAAACCGAATGTCAAACCAAGGAAAAAGGATGCGCGCCATGTTCTTATTAAATTGGAACGTTGATGACCCTTCGATTTTCTTTCCTAGCTACTTTGGACAATTATAAAGGAGAAAAGAAAGCGTGGACCTCATGAAGCTTCGAGAAGGAAACTTGAGTTGAGATATATATATAAACTTGGCATATACATGACTAGCTAGCTACTTTGAACAATTATATATCTAGCATTTCTTTTTCCTATTCAGCTTGAAATGATGAGTACAAGCATATATGCATATTCCCAAGCTGGAAGAAGAAATATTAAATCTTCCCTGGCCTGTCATTCCTAAATCTTTTCATCGATCTTATATATATATTCTGTGGCGAAGTTGGCTAACTTCAGCTGTGGATGTTGTCGCCAAGCAGGTAATGAAAGGCATGTTGGCTTGCAAGGTTCAATTGTTTATATAGGAGGACGAAAACCTTGCGCTTGATACTTCCTCTAGTAGGAGGAACAAGGCACCTCTTCTTCTTCTGACTGGCAGTCGCCCTTCGCGGTGCTAATCCCATCTTTTTTGCCTCCATCATCATCTTCCTAGCTAGCTAGTCCACTTGATGTGAGCCAAAAACACCAATGATGCCCAACCATATATATAGTGCATATTGTTGGTAGAGTTTGCATGAGACGTACGTAGTGATGATCAGTAATATTGCAATATGTTATTGTTGGGGGAGAGCAGCTAGGAACCTTCGTGCCACCTTCATGCAGTTTCCTATCCTACAAACTGAAATAGCTAGTGCAAAATGGTGCCAAAGTCGATCGCCACTTTTTGTTGTCCAAACAAGCAATTCCGTACCTTCTGGTGAGGTGAGGTGAGGTGAGGTTTTAGCCGCAAGAGTATGTATATGTGATTGGGAAATGATATTTATAACATGGTCCTGTCTCGTGTGAGTGTGTTGCGTAAATATTGTATAAATTGTGTTGTGTAAGGATCACTTTCCTGCACGATTTTATGTGACTCTCAAATTAGCTAGAATATGTTAGTATGCCATTATGTACAGCTAGCTAGCTCTATAGCATTACCTTAATTAGTTTCACACCTCTGACATTGGAATAGGAGTATAGGACCCCTGTATATATTCGTCCAAAATATTAAAAAAAAAAAAGAAGAAGGAATAGGACGGCCATTTGATATATATATATTGATAATGTTATGCGCGTGTATATATATATATATATATATATAGAGAGAGAGAGAGAGAGAGAGAGAGGGAGATGGATTAGCTTTTTGCTGCTTTGCACGTTATGTGTTACTTACATATAACCGCAAAGAAATTACCAGACTCCTCGTATATCACTTCTATGTAAATATTGTGTACTATCTGAATGAATGAGAATGACAGTTTATTCATCCAAAAAAATAATAATGAGAAGGACGGAACTACATATACACCAAGGGCCAAGGGGGGCTATGGCCATCCTTGATTTTCAAATTTTTTTTTTTTTTTTCTTTATTAAGTTTTATATATATATATAGGGGCACAATACCCTTCCCTGGCTCATTCACAGGGATTGAATAAAATTTTGGGTTAAATACCTTTAAGGTCCCTGAGTTTTGACAACTTTATTTTTTAGTCCCTGAGTTTCAATTCGCATCACAGATGATACATCAATTTTGGGAAATGATCAAATTAGTACCCCGATTAACTTCTCCGTCCAAAAATTAACGGTCCGCCACGTGTCAACCTCAGAAGTTGACACGTGGCACTATATAAAAAATAAAAAATAAAAAATCTTTAAAAATTAATTAAAAAATTTAAAAAAAAAATTGAAAAAACTAAAAAAAAAAAAGGGGTGGCTCAGCCACCCCCTTGGCCACCATGGGGGTGGCCGGCCACCCCCATTTTGGCCAGGGAGGTGGCCGGCCGGTCTGGGGTGGCCGAACCACCCCCACCCCTGGACAGAAAAAAAAAAAAAAATTGGGTTTAGGGTTTTGCCCTTGGGGGTGGCCGAACCACCCCCAAGGGGCACGGGGGTGGTTCGACCACCCCAAGGGCAAAACAGAAATTTTTTTTTATATTTTTATATTTTTTATTTTTTTATATAGCGCCACGTGTCAACTTCTAAGGTTGACACGTGGCGGACCGTTAATTTTTGGACGGAAAAGTTAACCGATGTACTAATTTGGTCATTTCCCAAAATTGATGTATCATCTGTGATGCGAATTGAAACTCAGGAACTAAAAAATAAAGTTGTCAAAACTCAGGGACTAAAAAGGTATTTAACCCTAAATTTTTTTCATTTGGAAGGCCAAAGTATAAATTAATGAAGAGATAAAGGCTTAAAGCCTAATTTTGATACTGGTCCAACCTAATTTTAAGCCTAATATATATATATATATATATATATAACATGCCCAATTCTTTAATCATTTTGATCGGTCTTCTTAAGTCCAAAAGATAGCACTGTTGTTCTTGTAAGCTCATGCGAATCCAGGACCACTCGATTTGCCATGTATCTAGCTTCAAACTTTTAATTTGTACAATTTTCCTGCTTAACTAATAAATACCCATTGAACTGCTTTGAGATAGAATAAAATTAACTAATTAAGACATACATAGAAATAAAGACATCAGCCATTTTCTGATTTATCAAATGAAAAAATAAAAATAAAAAATGGTCTCAGTTACACAAGAATAAACTGTCAATATTTCCGATTGAACATGTATTAATTGTAAAAGAATCAATTGAACCCACACTCTTCATGTAAGATGAGCTTAATTGGCCTTTGTCTTTTCCCAAAGAGGTTAAGAATATGATGTATCCTGCTTTTGGCTCAGCCACCAAAACATTAATTTCAGTCCTTGTGGCATGAAGATCCAAAAACCCTTTGAGGTTAAATTGCCTCTTAAGTTCCACTTTCAAAGAAGGAAAGCAAACAGGGCTTGGAAGATGGATTTTGGGCGTCCCCACTTTTCCCTCAAACCATCTTCACTTGCACTTAATAAACCTTGGATATGTTCCCCTTGTTTTCCCTGGGAAAGTAATCACTAAAAAGTTAAATAATACGACACTTCACTCTGTTCTCAAATTATATTTCAAGTATTAATTTCAAACAATCCTACTAGATTTCAAATAAGTGTTCATTATTGAATATTGACATTTCTATTACACCTTTAGAGTATTTTTAAGACGAGATTGAATGTTGTTAAAGTATTAATTTAAATAATTAAATTCATCATTTTCTATTAGGTTAAGTTTTTAAAATAAGTGATGATTTGACGCAGCATCAACAATTACCCTTCATTTATAGTTAAACACATGAAGGGAGTGTTAGGTTATTAATTTAAATAATTAAATATATCATTTCTTATCCGTTGAAGCTTAAACTTTTGGGATAATCTTGAAAGACAAGGTAACCATCATGAGGAAATTGAGTACAATTTGTGATGAGTGATTTTACCTCTGCAGCATTCTTGAGAGGTCCCCAACTTTCAGTCCGATTGTACTTGGGCGAACTGGAATGGAAATATACCCTAACTAAAGCATCCAGTAGCTCAGGATGCTCTCTGAAAAGTACTGAATCTCCATGCAGCACAGCTTTAAGCACCTGCCTTCCATCAACACGAAGATCATAGCCATACAAAGTTCATTCAGCCAACTAGCAAACATTTTTGACAATGTTTTTATATAGCATGGATGCATGGGGAGACAGAAAGGGAGAAAGATATGCATTTCAGCAATGCCAATAATGATGAAGATGATGAGTTAGTGTTGTGCAAAGGACAGATGGTTTCTGTGCCAATCTCCTTTTCTGTGGAAAGGAGAATTTTAACATAAAACATAATTGTTGGATACATGATAGGCATACATTGCATTTTTATTAACTTACAGTAGCAAGGCATATTAGCTCAGCCAGAGTTCCATTACACTTGCCTCTCATTTGGTTGTAATGTCAAACAGATTGGGATCCGCAACAAATAGTTGCACAAATTGCTGTGGATAGGGCAATTTGTGCAGTTAATTGCTGTGGATTCCCATCCATGTCAAACGTGACTAATTGATGTGTCCTATTTAATCTAAGTCCCTTCAACTTCAAATGGGATATTGCAGGTAAAAAAAGTATAGAATTCAAACTTACCAAAGGCAATTCCTTTGAGAATATGTGGTATCTAAACTCTGCTGCCAGGTCTAGCAGGGGATTAGGGCCACTAACATAGCAATGGACATGGAGACACATTTCATCTTTCACTTTCTTCCATTCTGCAACTACATCATCCTTGTTGTACCACCCATTTAACTGAGACGAACAAGTGGACAAACAAAATTATATGTGTACTTGTTTGCCTATTTTGCAATTTTAGACATCAGGTGATTAGTACATAATAAGAAAGTATACCTGATCAAGGTTGATGACATTAGAGATAGTCAAGGTTAAGTTAGCTGTAAAGTCACAGTGGGATAGGATGTAGGTTCTTGGAATAATTCCTGAATACTTGGCCAACTGTTCTCCCATGAAAACCACTTTCAGCTTTGAAGCTTCGAATCTTGCGGGAGGACCCAAAAGTCTGACGGCCTAGCATCAAGAATATGCCACCTAATTAGGCAATAAAGAATAACAATGATAACTGTTGCAAAATGGTCTTAACCATGTTGTGTTTGAGCTGCTGCGAAAAAGCAATGTTAGTTTTGGATCAGAAAATCCAACCTGAGTATTCAGAGACATTTGCTCATGTTAAAACTATTAAGCTTTTCTCTAGTGTATGCAAAATGAAGGGATCTGAAGCTGGATCAAATACAATAATAAATATGATATTTGTCTTCATTAAAAGATATCCAGAAGTTGTCTTAACCCACTTAATCCAGATCGAGAACATCACTTCTCTCCCTACCTTTCTACTGTATGAATACAATATTAAGAGGCTATAAGCATAATTGGGAGATATATATACAGAAGGGCTTACTAAAATTTGAAAGTGGGTTGAAACTAGAAATCTGAGAGAATCATAATTATGAACAATCCACCAACTACACATATTAGCTTCCGTGTTAATTTCAACATTTTGACTAAAACTTTCCCATTAGTCTCATAGCAAAATATTGTTCAGGGGACTAAACACATATCTATGACAGCAGTAAAAGATATTGTCCTGCACAAACTGACTTCAAACAATTAAGAAGTGTCTAAGAACCCAATTCTGAAATGCCTTCAAGCGATATGCACCAATCCAAGGATGGTCATATTACCCATTAGATATCACAATGTAAATTTGAAATTAATTACAATTTTCCTTTCTTCCATATAAACAAATACGAAAATTTGGGTATATATATGATAATTGTGCAGAGTAAAAAACTGCTCACTGATATCAAAATGCGAGTATCTATAGGTTCCATGATCCATAAACCCCTCATCTAAAGTGTCTCCCTTTAATGGCATCATATATATAAGGTACATTACATGTTAACATAGAGATGGGAAAGAGAAGAGCACCTCAGAGACCAGAGTATTGTAGGAGGCTCTGGTGCTGCTTATAGAAGAAAGAAGTACAGGTTTGGATCTTGCTGATGGCTTTAACTTGGTTTTGTTGACGAAATCCCTCTGTGGTGATAGTGAGAAAGCACAGTAAGCGCAATGGCTGGCCATGGAAGATGCATATATAACATAACCCTCCTCTTCATCTTTCACCCCCTACCATTGTCTTCTCTCAAGCTCATCTCACAGAGAGAGAGAGAGAGAAAGAGAGAGAGAGGTCAATTGTGTGGAGAATTGTAGTTCATAGTTTAGGTTTGCATGCCCCACAGTCAAAATCTCTGTCAAATCATTCCCTCCACACATTCTTCTTTTCTTTATTTCAAAATTGAAAGAAGTTGGAAGACTGGTGGATTGGTGGTGTAGCTAAATGTTGGTGACACGTCGTGACCAAATGCTTCAATTTTTTGATAAGTTGTGGATAACGTGTCTACGTGGCTCTTGTTGGGTCTATACTCGATTGTCCTTGCCCGGATTCTGCTCATATCATGTCCATGCTCGGACCGGATTCTTCTATCTGTATGAAGATCCTTCTACTTAGAAATTACATGATATATATTTTTTTTAATTGTTTTCCATATTAGGGATGTAACTATAGTTTCACATTATCTCTATTATTGATTTATTGGAAAAGTAGATGAAAGTCTTATATTGGAATTGACACAAAGTTCATGTCTTAAAATCCAAAAATTGAAAATTGGGGTTTGAAAATCGAATTTGAGTAAAAGTTCGAGAGGTATTTGATATAATTCCTCATTTCTTCCCTCTCTTTTTTTTTTTTTTAAGGAATTATTTCTTAGTTCAAAAAATCATTTGAGTAGAAGAACTCATTGTGAATTTCATTAAGTATCCTTGCTAACTTATTAAATAAAGTAGATATAGAATCGTTTTGTGTTTCTAATGTTCGTGCAGTTGAACCTTTTTTTTCATGATGATTTATTATAGACCTAGTGGCCAACGGCCAACCTCATGCTCAAATGCCAACCCATGATCATTTTTGGGATAAGCGGTAATTGCCGACATCACTATCATATGACACGACTAAAATTCATTAGTATGAATTCAAAACGCAATTTATAAAGAGTATTGAATTTAGGCACTCGAGGGCCAATCTCCGTCTGGCCCGAGGAAACTTTTGCATGCTTCCATTGCCTTTTGGGAGGCTTATGCCCTATAGAAACTGTCTACCTGAGACTGTCCCTTGGCCCATAGGTCTTGACACAAGGTTAAAATTCTAACTCTTCTAGAGTGGTATCTTACTGACGGCTCGGGCCCTCTCGGAACGAGGCCTTCTTTGCCCTCCACTTAAGTTGCGCAGGAAAGGCCCAAAGCCAACCCCAGGAAACAGTGAAGCTTCATAGGGTCTTTTTGTCCAAGTGCAGGTAGTCTACATCTTCACAGACATGTCTATTTCACCGAGTCTCTCTTCGAAACAGTGCCTAGATCGTTACGCCTTTCGTGCGGGTCAGAACTTACCCGACACCCCCCCCCCCCCCCACCACCTTCTCTTTTTCTTTTTAGTTTTAGTTTAGTTTAGTTTATTTTATTTTTTATGTTGTTCCATACTAAAGCGATTAATTACTTTTAAGGATGGAAATTAAAGAGAAAGGTGGGGGAAGCCATGCAACCCAAGTCCCTGTCTGCTTTCAAAGGGCTGAAAGAAAAGTCTTAAGCCCAATAGCAACCCTACTTAGAAGGTCCACTAAGTTGATTCGGCTGATCTAACTTTATTTGTCTCCCTTTGAAGTTTGAAGGTCCATTAAATGTCACTGATACATATAATAAATAGGTCTATAACCTACCCCATCAAGTCATTGACAAAATTGAGGGGATGCAGTAAAGGTGACAATTCGGATCCATGGCCGGGTTTGTATCATATCGGTTTACCGGTATGGGTATAGGCAGGGCGGAGCCAGCATCCCCATTTTGGGGTACCAAATTAAAAAAAATAATAAAAAAAATGAAAGGGTCAAAATTAGAAAAAAAAAAAAAAAAAAAAATAGGCATAAAATTTTAATTCTTATTTTTTTATTGTTTGGGAGAACCTTAGGGCTTGGGGGAGGGCTAAGAGCATTACTAGCAGCTTCCCTACATGGGTTCCCTTCCCTACATTTTAGGGAAAATTTTAAAAAAGTCATAAAATCTACACCACAGCAGCTTCCCTTCCCTTTCTCATTCCTTGGGAAGTGAACAGTAGTTCCCAATGCATTGGGAACTACTGTTCACTTCCCATCTTATTTTATAATCTTAAAAAAAAATTTCTCTCTCCTGTCACGTCTGCCTCATCTCCTTTCTTCTTCTTCATTCTTTTTTTTTTTTTCCCTTCGCCCAAATCCACCATGGCCGTTTTGTCCAAACCAACAATGGCCGTAAGTTTTTCTTTTTCGCCCAGACCACCATGGCCACCTCTCTGCAACCTTCTTATTCATTCTTTTTTTTTTTTTTTTTTTTTTTTCGCCCAAACCCACCATGGCCGTTTCGTCCAAACTACAATGGCCGTCAGTTCTTCTTCTTCACCCAGACCACCATGCCCACCTCTCTGCAACCTTCGCCTCCTCCGATGCTTCCGGTCACGAAAATCCCAGACCCACCAGCCCCGCCTCGGCCGATGTAGGTGACGCATGGCCAACTGATTTGGGACTGTGACGAGCACAGCCCATCAATTAGGTCGGTGACGAGCACCATCCTCACTGCCGGAGACCCCTGGATGACTAGCTGCTTATTGCCGAAGCTCTGGACGGAAAGCCCGCCGATGATGGCGGTTTTGGTGTGACAGATTGAGAAAGATGAATTCTGGGCGTGGGTGTGTGAGGACGGAGAAAACGAGAGAGGGAGAGAGAGAAGAATAAAAGAAATGAATAAAAAAACAAAATGAAAAAGTAAAAATTAATATTTTAATGATATAAGGAATGGTAAAGGGAAGCTGCTGTGGGGTATTTTTTTATAGGGAAGCAAAAAGTAATTTTGTTCCATACATGTAGGGAAAATAGATGGAAAGGGAAGGGAAGCTGCTAGGAATGCTCTAAGCCCCCAAGCTCCTTATTGGCTCTGCCACTGTATATGATAATATGAATTACCCAAGCACAATCCATTTAAGTAATGATATCAAACTTTTTAACCAAAACAACTGGCATGAGAGGGAAGCACATGGATGTCCAAGAAAAGGTGTTTTAAGTTCTTCAAAGCTCAGCCGAAGCTTCAAACCCGTGTGGAGATCTCCAAGGATTACCACCAAGAGATTTGCATGAGGCAGCTTACTGCAAAATAATTATTCCCAGTGATAACTATTTTCTTTTTCAATAGAATAATAATTCCGCAGATCAATAAGACTTTAAAGTTTTGATTTTTTTAAGGACAAAAATCTAGTTTAATTATTCAAGTTAAAGGCATTAAATAAAAGTTAAGCGGATTGACATGAATTTGACCCGTATATTAATATGTCCAATCAATTCAACTTAATTCTACTCGAATCCTAATATTTTAATTTCATATTATCTTTATATCGACCTCGCATATTGTGTAAAGAATTACTAGCTTTAAAAATTCGGAAAGGATGGCAGGCTTGCAAGTTACAGTAAAGGAGTATGCTATAATCACTTTTGGGCCTAATTCTTTTTGGATGCAGGGCCTTAGGTGGTGTCCGATGCCCATGTCACCATTGATTGGCCAATTTGGCCCAAAAACAACTTTTGGTAGGAAAGAGAAAGAAAGAGTTTTGTGTGCGTCGGTGCATGAAAACATCCCCATCGCATTTTACGGCGGTTTGGTGGGGAGCGATTAATGTGTGGGGACGCCTACTTCTCTACTCCCATGCTTCCTTTGATGCCATTTGGCATTAATAACAATTCCATGGAAGGAGGTCAGATTTAGATCAAGTTTGCTACATCCAAATGGCATAAAATTTGGATACCTTAGGGCTTGTTAATGTTTGGATAACACTTGTTTTTTTAATTATATTTTATTATTTTTTAAAAACATGTTTAGATTTTTTTTTTTTGAATTAAAATTTTACTTAAGTTTTATTCAATTTTTTTTTTTTTTTTTTTTTTTTTTTAAATTTTTTTTTTCCAAAGTTCTTTAAACCATTCAAACATAATTTCAATATATATATCTTCGGTATTCACAATTTTAAATATAATAAAGAAGAAAAATGCTAAAGCTCATTCTAATGTCTGTCTGGGTCCTTCTATGCTGAAATCACACTTTTTTTTCGATTTTTTTTTTTAAATAAAAACAATAATAAAAATCAAGCTGTAATTTTTTTATTATTATTTATTATTATTATTAAAAATAGGGTGTCATGTCAACATAGAATTACCTTAGAATGACACTAGAAAGAGCTCTAACATTTCTTAATAAAGAATAGCAAAATATAATACAAAAAATTACATACCCAAATGAGCCCTAGATTTTTGGAAAAAATCAAATTTAATTATTAGGTTTTCATGCGTCCTTAAGTTTTCAATTTTAACAATTATGTCACTTCAATTTTTCTCTCATTTCAAATAAGTCATTCTATTAACTTATTATCTAATTAAATAATATTATGTCATATTAGACTAATCAATTAATACCATGCAACTCTTATTTGACCTTTCATGTGCCAATTGTACGTGCCAAACGACACAATACTTTAAATTGTAAACATACCCTAAACAAAGGCATTATGTATAGCATTTTTAATTAATTGGTTTGATTTAGGGTATCGTTAGTTAATTGGACAATAAGTAAATAGAGAAACCTATTTGAAATCACATAAAATTTTAAAGACCTAATTATTGAAATTAAAAATCTAGATACTAAATTGAAATCATACAAAGGGCTAAGGATTGAATTTAATTTTTCCTTAATTTTTTATTTTATTTTTATTTTTTTAATTTCTTTTTATCCAAGTATGTTCCTTCCAGCTAGTGTGATCAGCAAGTGATGAAGTCATGTTACTGTCGTTGTCCAATTGGTTGCAGTCTTGCTCATACACCCGCTGAGAATTAAGAAGCGGTACTCCTGTCAAAGTCATCCTCTTTGAGTCCAGCAAAAGCCCATCATCTGTCGTCCAAAATGATCCAGGAATGGGTAACCCCATATATCTCACATTTACCCTTCCATTTTTCCTTTCAATCACAAATACTAAATATTTTTGAAAACTTTATTTAACCCCTAATTTTTATCAATCTATCTTTTTAAAGTTCAACTTTATTTTTTTTTATCATTATTATTATTTTTTTAATTTAGTATATCAAACTTTAAAAGTTTATAATATTATCCATCCCGTTAAGATTTGAGGTTACATCAGACCGCAAATGAGTAAAATGACTTTATATCCCTATAAAATCTATAAAATTATCTTAATTATTATTTCTTTTTTAAAAAATCTGTGGTATTTTTTTTCAAGGCTTCCGTTACGATTTAACTTCTCAAAATTAAATATATTAAATTAAATTTTCTAAACATTAAAAAAGTGATATTATAAAAGTGACGAAAATTGATTCAAGTTAAGCAAAATTCACCTTTTATAATGAAGATAATAATAAAAACAAAGAGCCATATTCCCTGTTTATACTATATTACTATTTCCCTTCTGCAAAATCACCGCAATTATAGATCTCCTTGGTATTCTAGAAATGAAGGGAAGCCCTCTGCCGTTTTGAATAGTTCCAGCTCTCTCTACTTTGCAAGTCTGCTTCACGCTTCATTCCATCTTTGTATAGCCTCCACAGGAAGAGAACAGTAAGAATGACCCAAGACCCATGATTTTTTTCACTCCGATCACTCACAGGAAAAAAGGGTAATCTCGAAATCCTACTCTCTATCTCTCTCCCCTCATAATTTTATCAAATTATTTTCTAGTTGAAATTTTTTGGCTAGCCGATATAGTTGTATTTGGACTCGTTAATTTTCATTTTGCAGCACTGTTTGGAGTGTAATGTAGAGCCTGGGATCGTTTTTATGAGTTCAAGTTTCTTATTGCAGTTTGTACTCCAGAAGTTATTGTTTGCTCTGTAGTTTTGATTTGGAGATGTTATATTGAACTTGGATGGTGAAAGTTTCGTCTTTTCTACACTGAAAGGTTTGTTCTTACACTGATGGGTGCTGCTCTTTTTCGTTTAAGCTGTAAGCTTTTTGCCTCTTTTTCGTTTAAGCTCTAAGCTTTTTGCTTTGAAGTTTCGTGTTTGACATGCCTCTTTCTCTTACTGTTTCGATATAAGTTTCGAGCCCCGTCCTATGGAATATATATATATATATATATATATATATATATATATATATATATATATATATTTTTTAGTTAATATATTATCATTTTTTGGACCGAATCTGTGAATTTTTTTGTTTCCCCTCTGAGATTTCAGCATTTTCTTTAAATGGTTACCACACATCTTGTATTGACTCACATTTGAATGGACTCTTCAAATTTCTGCTGAGAAGTTCTTGGTCTTTTTCGTAAGTCAGGTCTATGAATTAGTTGGAATAAAATCGTCAAAATATGTTTTTCTAGCCTATTGAAAAAAAATTCTTATCAAATTAAGAAAATGGATTTTGGAGAAAGAAATGAAGAACTAGAGATTTCAAAACAATCAAAGAGTTAAGTTGAAATTGAATTTCAGGAGGTTCGTTTTGTGGGTTTGCTGATTTTTTGTTGTTGTCCCTCCCAGGAGCATATATATTAGGGAAATCTACGCCTAGAAAACATGGCTCAGGGGAAGTATTCCCGAGTTGACGGGAGGAAGTCTTCAAGTTACTGTTCGACCGTATCTATTGTGGTGTTTGTTGTATTTTGTTTAGTTGGGATCTGGACTTTCATGTCATCCATTGTTCCGGTTCAAAATTCAGACTTAACTTCTGAGGAGGCTGTAAGGCAGGTGAAACAAATGGTAACTGAAAAAGATTTTAGGCAATTTAAGGACATTTCAGGTGGTTTGCTGGAGGATTCAACAAATGGAGATGGCAACACCAGAAATGACCAAAACATAGTCGAAAAGGAGTCTGGGAATACAATGAATGAAAATGAGGAAGAAGTGGTTATAAAGGAGAGCTCTGACAGTGAGCAGACAGAATCAGAGGAGAGATTGGGTGAGAATAAATCTGAGTCTGTTGAGGATGAAAAAAAATCGGAGACGAAGGAAAGTCAAGAGGGAACAAAACAGGAAGATAAAGTGCAAAGTCAGACTCTGGAGGAGATAATTGAGAAAAATCAGGATAAGCATTCAAAAAACAATGCTGCTGAGAATAATATGGAAATCCAGGAAAATGATCAGGGTTCAGATGAGGTTTTTCCTACTGGTGCTCAGTCAGAACTTTTGAATGAAACTACTACTCAAGATGGGGCTTGGTCAACCCAAGCAAAGGAGTCACAGAATGAGAAGGAATCACAACAATCTTCATTAACTAAGAACCAAAGTGGCTACAGCTGGAAACTTTGTAATGTAACTGCTGGGCCTGACTACATCCCTTGCCTTGACAATTGGCAAGCCATTAGAAAGCTTCCAGGTATGGGGCACTATGAACATCGGGAGAGGCACTGCCCCGATAAAGCTCCAACGTGTCTTGTTCCTCTACCTGAAGGATATAGAAGCCCCGTTAAGTGGCCTAAGAGCAGGGAAAAGGTATATCACATCTAGTCATCAATAAAAAACTACTTGTACTTTACTTGATGTTGAAAATTGTTCTTCTGGTGCCTGATGCAGATATGGTATTATAATGTTCCCCACACCAAGCTTGCAGAGGTTAAGGGTCACCAAAATTGGGTTAAAGTTACTGGTGAATATCTTTCTTTTCCTGGCGGTGGAACTCAGTTCATAAATGGCGCTCTTCATTACATTGATTTCATTCAAAAAGTGAGCCCTTGTTACTTTTATGTTATGCTCCAGCTGCAAGCTTTACATACCACATATTTGTTAAATCTAATTTCATGTTAGTACATATATAAGTGTATAAAAAAATATTAGGGAGGTAGAAAGCATTGTGATATACTGTGAATGAGGTACTTGATACTAATGCTACTGTCTTAGTTCTTGTGTCAATGGATCCTAATGCTACTGTCTTGGTCTAAATATGAACCTATTGCTATTTGCATTTTACGTGTAAACAAATTTCTTCAAGAGCTCCAATAATTGTTTCTTGCTGATTGTATGCTAGTACGGTTCAGTTCTCTAAGCTCAGGCCTGTGTACTTAAAGTAAATAGTTTGGTGCCTTTCAGATAGGGTGCTGGTTGGGGAAGGTCCTTCTTCCCCCCTTCCCTTGGCTAGCTCAATACGGCAAGATGAGGCTGTAAACACGACCTGGAGCTATATATATATCTTTTGTTGTACGCTATACATGAGTGTTCACGAGCGCATCTCTTATTTCTATGCATATCCAAGTTTGCTAAGGGAACTGTGAATCGTGCTTATAACTGTATTAATTCAGCTGAATGAATAAAAAGGGGGAAAAATAAAACCCTCCTATAATACTTCTTTTTCTCCTTTTTCTGATAGGTGAAAACACTCCTAGATTTACTTGATTTCTTTGTAGTGAGCATACAGGAAGATCCTTCTGTGGTTTCTGTTGGACTTACCAGGATTGTCTTAGTTTTAAATTGTCCTTATTTTCTGACTGAATGAAGCTTCTGGTTGTTCTATCAAATGCACTGGCCTCCACCCACGATTTTCCATTCTTGCGACTTGTCCTTGTCATTGGCTTCATTTTCAATATGTATGTGATGCTCTGTTATTTGGTCATATGACGCCCCTTTATAAAACCTTGACATAATCAAATTTCAGTCCTCTTTGAAATTCATCAAGCATAGTTTACTTATGTTTATATTCCTTTTTTTCTTTTTCCAAACTTTCTCTTTGTTCTCCAAGTCCAGCTAGGTTGCACTTTTGGTTTGGTGTTTTGGTTTCCAAATCATGATCTGTTGGTGAGATTCTGTTTCTTATCTGACTAGTATAATGCATAAATGGATATTTGTATGGACAATGCAGTCTCTTCCTGCCATTGCATGGGGGAAAAGAAGCCGTGTGATATTGGATGTTGGCTGTGGAGTGGCTAGCTTTGGAGGTTTTCTTTTTGAAAGAGATGTTCTTTCGATGTCATTTGCTCCCAAAGATGAACATGAGGCTCAAGTACAGTTTGCGCTGGAACGAGGAATTCCTGCCATAATATCAGTTATGGGCACCAAAAGACTTCCCTTCCCCAGTGCTGTATTTGATCTTATCCACTGTGCACGCTGTAGGGTTCCTTGGCACATTGAAGGTAATGTTTCCTTCTCTCTCTCTCTCTCTCTCTCTCTCTCTCTCTCTCTCTCTCTCTCTGTGGTTGGGTTCTGGATGTCCTCTGTTGTTTAGAGACAGAATTTGAGGTAAATTGCAGGTGGTAAACTTCTCTTAGAGCTAAACCGTGTCTTGCGACCTGGTGGTTATTTTGTCTGGTCTGCTACTCCGGTTTATCGGAAGAATTCTGAAGATGTTGGCATTTGGAAAGGTAGAACTATTTATTTCCATTGTTGGTTCCTCTCAAGAAAGATGGGCTTGAGGATTTGTTTTTTGATGCCTATCTTTTTTTCTTTTCGTGGTAATTGATAGCAGCAATGTCTAAACTAACGAAGTCAATGTGCTGGGATTTGGTGATGATTGGAAAGGACAAATTGGATGGTGTGAGTGCAGCAATATACAGAAAACCAACTTCCAATGAGTGCTATGAAAAAAGACCACAAAATGAGCCTCCCCTCTGCAAAGAATCTGATGATCCAAATGCAGCCTGGTATTTCCTCTTTTCCCCCTGGTTTGCATATTGGTTCCATCAGTGGACCTTGGTACAAATATTGGCTGTTATAAGTGGTCACTTAAGTAATAATTGGGCAATACGATCTATTGTTTGCTGCAAATAACTACAATAGAAAAGTCCACCAGATGGATATCTGTATATACCCGTCACTTTTTAGAGTACTTATCAAAAAAAAAAAATCTGTCACTTTTTAAGAGTAGGATATAAGATATTTGTTACCATCCTAAAGGAGTTCATAAAATATGAGATGCTGAGTGTCTACTTTCAAGAGTATAAATAAATGAAATTTGAAAACTCCTGTCTCTCTCTCTCTCTCACTTTTTAAGAGTAGGATATAAGATATTTGTTACCATCCTAAAGGAGTTCATAAAATATGAGATGCCGAGTGTCTACTTTCAAGAGTATAAATAAATGAAATTTGAAAACTCCTGTCTCTCCTCTCTCTCTCTCTCTGTCACTTTTTAAGAGTAGGATATAAGATATTTGTTACCATCCTAAAGGAGTTCATAAAATATGAGATGCCGAGTGTCTACTTTCAAGAGTATAAATAAATGAAATTTGAAAACTCCTGTCTCTCCTCTCTCTCTCTCTCTCAATTTTTTTTACAAGTAAAATAGGATTATGCTGCACCTTAGAAGATACATTCTTTTCTTTTAAGTAACATTCAGTTTCTCAGGGAAGCTAATATTCTTTCTTTTGAAAAACAAAATCCAAAAACATCCAGTATTTATATTTGAACAAAAATAACTTTTGACAAGTTTTTATATTTGAACTTCTATTCGTGACCTCGACAGAGGCGTCTTACAATAGATTATATATTGCACAGAGACGAAGGTTGTGTTTGGTAAAGGTTTTTAAGATGAGTTTTGTTTTTGAATAGTAATAAGAAGTGATTGATATGATATGAAGTAGAAAGTTTTGTTTTGTATTGGGTTTTTTATTTGAATAGCAATAAAAAATAATTGACGCAAAATTTGAGAGTCTAGAGGGTGGGTGGTGTTCGAAAGAGGTGTTTGGTTCCTTTGGAGTGGGTGTGTGGAAACATATTAGGAAGGGATGAGAGAAGTTTTGTAATTTTGTTCGTTTTGAGGTGGGGGATGGGTCATATATTAGTTTCTGGCATGATTGGTGGTGTGGGGATAGATCTTTGAAGCAGTGCTTTCCAGTTTTGTTTAGTATTGTGAAGAACAAAGATGCAATGGTGGATAACTCGGTCGTTCATAACGGAGTTATTCAATGGAATGTTCTTTTTATGAGGCAAATCCATGATTGGGACAAAGAGATCGTTCTTTCTTTCTTTGAGCGGCTTTACTCCACTTCGGTTCTACTTGGAGAGGGCGATAGGTTAGTTTGGAACCCCTCTAAAAGGGTAGGTGATATCCTATTATGGAGTGCTTATTAAGAAAAATGGCCCATCATTTCCGTGGAAGAGTATTTGGCGTGTTAAGGCTCCGACTAGGGTGGCTTTTTTTGTATGGTCAGCAGCTTTGGTTATAATTTTGACGCATGATAACTTGCGTAAGAGGAATGTCGTAGTGATTGAGTGGTGTTGTATGTGTAAGAAGAATGGGAAGCCTGTTGATCATCTGTTGCTTCACTGCAAAGTCGCTTGTGATCTTTGGAGTTACATTTTTCTCTTATTTGGGGTAGAGTGGGTTATGCCACGAACGGTGTTGGAGTTGTTGACTAGTTGGGGTGCGTCGGTTGGGATGGTCGTGCTAAAGAAGCCTGGCAGTTAGCTCCATTGTGTTTATTGTGGTGGGAACGGAATGCGCGGCTCTTTGAAGATGTAGAGACATCAATGGTGGATCTACGGAAGCGTTTGCTTAATATGTTATATATTTGGATAGTGTCCCATCATTGCTTGAATGATTTTACTTATGTAGACTTTTTAAATTTATTCTCTTCTTGTCCTATTTAGGGGCTCTCTTGTATACTTCCTGTGTATAAGGGTTGCGCCCCTCTGCTCTTTTAATGAATTGAATTACAACTACTTATTAAAAAAAAAAAAAGATTGATGTGATATAAAAAGTGAAAAAAATTTGAATGTTTTGAAGTTAACTGTTTTTGGGAGAAGTGAAAATAGGGGGAGGGGAGGGGAGGGGAGGGTTGTTTGCCAAACATTGCCAAAATCTCATGGAAGACAATAGACATTACTATTTTACAATGCATATGAATTAAATTAGGTTGTGAAGTTCTATGGACTTCTGATCAGTTTGAGATTATATGTCTTCTTGTTGATTTGATATTCCATGCTTTAGCCTTTACAAATCAGACTCATTTCCACTTAGTAGTAGGAGTATATTATATTCCTTGTATCTTTTCAGCAAACCACTTCTGATGGCCAGATTCCATTCTTAAAGGAAGTTTTCTCGTTAGTGTATTTGGATATCTCCAGGATATTTACTCAGTAAAGTGTTATTTAGTTAGCATTTGAGGATACTAGATGAATGTGTGATGTCCTTCATTAGAGAAAGGGGTAAAAAATAAAAGAAAAAAAAATCCTACAAACACTTGGATGCAAATTCCCTATAAACACCGCATTCAACAAGCTAAGGCAGAATAGAGTATTTCAGTTTTGCCTCTTCACTCTCTACATTGGGGGTAGATTACTTAATTAACTTGCACCGTCTGGATTGCTAAAAAGTTGTAGTTTATAAAAGTATATATTCATTATCGTAAAGGTTTGTAACTCTCTATCTTTGTAGAAACTGCCTTACCTTACTGTGGTGAAGGCTTGTGTATTTATTGATAAGCTATAAATTCAAATATACAGTTTTGATTATATCAGACTATACACAAGATAAACATCGAGACTAGAGACTGTCTTCTAGATGAGGTATGCTATTTGGTATTCTTTTGTCATTTTCCTATCTTTCTCCGCTGACGTGTCATTGTCAATCCTCCTTTAGATCAATCTCAATTAAAAAGAAAAAAAATCAACGGTGGATTGACAATGCTACATCAGCAGGGAAGGATGGGAGAAGGACAAGAGAATACATAATAACATTTCTCCTTCTAGATTTATCCCAAGGCAATTTGATCTTCTTGGTCGATGAGTGTTGATCTTTATCTTCAACAGATTCCTTGTTATCACTTGTTGGTGTTTGTTGAGTAATATCAGATATGTCCTTAACAATTATGCTGTGTGAGAAAAATACGTTTTCATTGGATTGGTTATGGGAAAAATTAAAAATAGGAGTATAGGAAATTGCTGAAGCAAGGGTATCATGTAATATTCACAAATGAGTTTATCCTTTTTCACATCTTGTATTCTTTATTACTTATACAAAAAAAAAATCTTGTTTTCTCTATCTCAGCAAGTTCACTAGCTCCAAAATTGCTTCACTTTGCCACTAAAGCACCTCTCTGCATTTAAAAAATGCTCTACGAGCATATTTATTAGTGAGTACTTGTCATTAAGTGTTTGCGTGAGTGTATTTGTTCAGGAATGTTCCAATGCAAGCATGCATGCACAAAGTGCCAGTTAATGCATCAGAGAGGGGGTCTCGTTGGCCTGAGCAATGGCCGCTAAGGTTGGAGAAACCACCTTACTGGTTTAATTCTCAGGTTGGAGTCTATGGCAAAGGTGCTCCCGAGGATTTCACTGCTGATTACAAACACTGGAAAAATGTCGTTTCCCACTCGTACTTGAATGGGATGGGAATCATCTGGTCTTCCGTAAGGAATGTTATGGACATGAATGCTGTATATGGAGGGTAAGCATCCTACATTTTATGAATACTTTCTTTCCATGAAAGTTATCTGTTTGTTAAAACTTTTGTTTTCTATTCTCAAAACAAAAACATTAACAAACAACTTAAACACAAAACACTCCTAAAAACACAAACAATTTTCACCTTTATATCACGTCATGACACTTTTTTAAACAAAAAACACCCATAAAATGCATTAACAAACAGAGCCCTTGGCAGGCCCTTAATAAAAAGTGGATATGATTTTGGCACTAAATATCTGATGATTTCCCATCAGTTCGAGCAGAATGTGGTTGTTGTTGGATAAATGATGAGGCAAATGTCATTGCTTTGGTTATGACATTTCCTTTTTCTAGTGTAGTAAGAAGCTTAAGATACTCATTTTCATTTTCTTTTTTTGTTTTCTGTGTCTTGATATGCTTTCCATGATGGAAAATTCTTTTAGGTTTGCTGCAGCGTTAAAAGGCTTAAAAGTGTGGGTTATGAATGTAGTCCCAATCGACTCTCCGGACACACTCCCAATAATATATGAGCGAGGTTTATTCGGAATGTATCATGACTGGTGTCAATCATTTAATACGTACCCCAGATCTTACGATCTTCTCCATGCGGACCATCTCTTCTCCAGTCTCAAAAAGAGGTTCATTATCTTGTATATTACATTCTTGATGTCTTATAGTCATACCTCAACACAGTTCTCCAATGATTGGTCTGATTAAGCCTGTTAATAAATTTCTGGCCACAGGTGCAACTTAAAGGCAGTGGTTGCAGAAGTTGATAGAATCCTTAGGCCAGAAGGAAAGCTGATCGTACGGGACAATGTTGAAACCATAGGTGAAATCGAGAACATGGCTAAATCTTTACACTGGGAAATCCGATTAATTTATTCAAATGCCAATGAGGGATTGCTGTGTGTTCAGAAGACAATGTGGCGTCCCACAGAGGCTGAAACAATTATGTCAGCTATTGCTTAAGCATGATGCGTCAGTAAGTGTCTGGCTGTCCCTGCCTGCTGTGCTGCTCATATTATTACTCCATTACATATTCATTTTTGGCTCAAGAATTTTTTAGTCATGGATGTAACGTAAATTATTTATACTTGATTAGTCTTCAGAGTCCCAGTTACGTTCTTCAGTATATTTATTCCATTTTTATTGTATCCTCATATTATCTTTAATATAAACGAAAAAATATTTAATGCATTCTTGAAGGGTGTGTTAATATCTGATTAGGAGCTTCTTCATCACAGAGCCCGAGTCTCATCTGTCTAGCTAGCAGCAAAAGCATAGTCTTAAGCAGGCGTATCCAAGTCCTTTATTATTATAATCTTACGTGTGTGGCCAATGTCATATTCTCAGCAGAACACCCTTCACCTTTAATAATGCAGAAGCGTGTGCATAATTATGGTGTATGAAGCTGTGTAAAATTCTCCGACAGCAAGACTTTTAAGGAAGATTTGAGCAGATATCCTGTCTTTTTGATTGATTTTTGGAAATTCCTTGACCAGTCTCTGATGCTTGGAATGTTTGCTACGCATGCATCCATTTCTTACTTGTGTGGCTTGCACAAGAGTCGATGAATATTTCTAATCACAAGATGTGCATTGAGAAGTTAAGATAGTAGAAAAATTGCTCTACAAGAATTACTTTTTAAGATGTTTATTCAAGTTGAAAATGTTGTCTGTCAGGGAAATTTTCTCGTGTAACTTGGAGCAAGTTGGCTATCAAACTCAACTACGGTAAGTGTGTGAGAGCTTTCTCATAGATCCATTTGAAGGAGTCAAATTTTATATTAAGTTGTGTGGATCGAGTTCTAGAACAACAGCGCATAACAGTTCATTTAGATTAAGGTTAGAGTGACAAATTAATCCTAAATTTAACCATTTAAAAAATACATATTTCTATACACATGAGGGCCCTTGCTCGCTAGCTGCTAGGCACCTTCTTTACCGGACAGCGGAATGGAGTTCTTCTGTGACGACTTTACCTCAATTGATCCATTGGAGTGAAATTTGGCAAATAAGACTAATTGCCTGCAGGTGTGCTTACCAACAGCCAAGCCTTTGGTCAGCTACAAAAACCGTCTTTTTTGGTTGCCCTATTTCTGGTCGGTGGGCCAAGAATTATTGGACCGGGTCATTTATTTGGCTTATTTTCGGTTTTTATTTGACACCTTATTATTGTACTAGGGAGCTTGTTGAGGTGTCACACCCATCTATGTTGATTTCTTTTTTTTTTTAATTATTTTTTCTGTTTGGTTAATTAAACTTAATCTTACCCATAAAAAAAATAAAAATAAAAAATGGAACACCTTGAGCAAGAATGGACCCACCACATTGAGAAAGAAGTGCATTGTCCACCTTCGGTGATTGGAAGAACCCAACTCGCCCTAATTACTGGATGGTAATAAAGTTTTTAATATCTTCCAAGAAAGCTAGGACCATAAATTGACTTTTGCTCCGTTTGTTTCCGTGCATAATGGTTTCTGAAAATGATTATGGCATTTTTTGGTGTTTTGTAGGGCGAAAATAATAATCAACCGGAAAATAATTTTCGTTTGACCAAAAATGCTTAGTAAATTTCAAAAAGCGTAAATCATTTTCTCCAATGGCAGACGCATTCGATCATCTTTTAAACGACGCAGTTAACCTTCACGTTCAAGTAGTTGATCACCGCCGGAATCTGGCCGGTGTCAAAATTCTACAACTTCCAGTAACTGTCGCCGGATTCCGGCCACCTTTCCTGGAATCCAGTCAGCCCAGATTCCGGTGACCAAAATGGTAAGATTCTGGGCAACTAGTTGTGATCTGGCTAGAACAGCCGAATTCCAGCCAGAACGCCCGGCTTCTGGCTTACTGGCCGGGATCTGGCAAACCTAGATTTCAACGAAATTGTCCGGATTCCGGTCTTTATCTCGGAATTTGGTGAAAGTAGCCGGAATTCTGCCGGTCAGTGTCAGAATCTCGTCACCGGTGATTTTTATATTATTTTACATTAATATTTCTATGTTGTGAATAAAAATTGATTTTTGTAAGTTAATACAATTGAATGAAAATATAAAAAATATTTGTGATTTTTCATACGTGCCAAACACCAGAAAATGTTTTCGGCGAAAAATATTTTTCTGAAAAATGACTTTTCTAAAACTATTTTACGACGAAAACCATTTTACGTCGAAACAAATGAAGCATTCATTTATTTATTACAACTATTATTTTTCCTGAACAAGTAAAAATGGTGGCGCCCCAATCACTGGCTCTATTCAACTGTAGGGGTACTGCACCATTATTTTAAGAGAGGTGGTGCCCCAATCACCGGCCTTTTCACAAAAAAAATATAATGATATCCCCGTGACAAAGCTGATAACCATAATATATTTTTTAAGGCAAAAGCATTTTATTTGTTGGCAAAATGGCATACAAAAGTGTCAAGATGCTTCTTTGGACTCCTTTCAAGTTTTCTCCACTTTTTGTAACTTGGGCTTGTTTGTCTTTTGAACTATCCTATCTAAAATTAATGGAAAAAGGGTACTCTCCTCATGTTTGCATGATTGAAAGATAATAATTATACTAGAGTTAGGTGGGGGGTTTCTAAACCATAGGCTTAATTAGAGGGATAAATTTTTATAGTTGGGCATGCTTCATCAATTTTACTTTAGAAGTGGATTTTACCCTTCCATGATAAGTATGCAGCCATGTAAGCTCAAAGAGGATGCAATGCAATATTGTATTGAAATGATTAGAATTGTCCAATTTGATAAAGTTTTTGAAAAGAGTAGTGCAAAAAACTACATTTTTATTCCACAACTATTTCACAATGTGTACTGACGTGCCAGTTTCAATCAATATATATAAATATATATTAACAAAGATTGAACAAGGGTTAGTTGAAACTGTTATGTCAGCATTGTGGGATAATTCTAAGATAAAAATGCAGTTTCTAGTATTACTCTTTTGAAAATGTAATTTTCTTATGGATTTTCCTTTAAATACGTCGGCAAATTATTGGCCTTTTTTTGCAGTTTTTTTGGCACGAATACTAAACGCTGAAATAAATTTGCAGCGTATAATAAATGATGGTAAAAGAACCACTACAAAATAAAGCCTTTCTAGGCGTAAAATAAATGCCTGGAAGCTTGGGGCCAATAAACGCCAGGAAACATTTTCCTGGCATTTAATTCTTGGCACATAAAAATTACCATTTAATTTTTGGAAATGTTATATATAGCATGGCGTATACTTTATATGCTATGCTATTCATATATGCCGAGAAAAAATATTAACGACACTACGTTGGTCGGCGTAAACTATACGTTGAGAAAAAAAAAAAAAGGCCTAAATTTAATTTTAGGCGTTTATTGGCTGCAGGTAAATGATTTTTTTTTTTTGGGTACTGATACTTAGTATATATTTAGAGACTCGATGAAAGGTTCAAGGTGATTTTTATTGATTTGTAAAAACTCTGGTACTAAACACATTATAAGCATTCTTCAAGTCAAGTATTGACATGCCTCGCATGAAATCTCAAGGAACCATGATATATATGTATGGAAAATATACCCATCAGCGAAGTGAGTAAAATATTGTTTTATGTAACATATTGCCTAAATGACATTTTACTGTATCGCCCCAGTAAGTCTGACAGCAAAGATTTCTTGCCAGACAGAAGATTAAACAATTATAGCACTCGACCTCTGAGGGGCATGGAATATAAAATCCCTCAAATTCCTCACTTGCAGTCACAGACACTGAACTTGTATCTCAATATTATATACTGAGAACAGCATGCAACATGAGCAGCTTAAAAGATTAGCATTATCAAATACCCCATTGTCTGCCATTTACTCATCTTGCCTCAAACAAACAAGTTGGCACTCTCCATACATTACTCAACATGTCTCCTCCAACAGTCTCTCTAAAGCTGCAAGTTTCGAGAGTTAAAGGAGCGCTCCAGGCATTTCCTGAGTATTAAACATGTTAGGTTCTTGGAGGCACAAGTGTTTGCTCTTCACTCTTCTTGCTTTCCTTCTTCTTTCAGAAGCATCAAGACTGCCTAAGGAATATTGGGAACAGATGCTGCCAAAGAAGCTTCCCTCTCCTTCCTCGGCTCCCTCAAAAGGCACCAATTCTTTAACTACATCCTCCTCCTCCACAGCCTGGAAGGCCAATAGAGACCTCCCTTCATCAGATGGAAAGGTCTAGTTGCGATTTGAGAACTTAATTCTAATTAACTGTGAGGAAATGTAATTTTAGAGTTGCACTAATGAGAAGGAAGCATGCAGAGTTTTTCAAACTAGTTTTTACAGTGATTGACATCAATCTGATGTGCTTAGTCTTGTATATTTGCTTCACTTGTTCAGCAGATCACAGTGATCTCTTGTAAATAGATGCATTTATTATGAGCACAAGAAGTTTACAGAAGGTAATTATTTCAGGATGGAGAGGATTAAACAGCCAGAACTTGATGGATATACTTTTACACTCCCAGAGGGAAACTGCTGGCAACGACACTAACAAATCACTTGCCATGGTGATAATCATTTTTATTCTTCAATGTAATGTCTCTTATAATCTGTAATTTTTTCAAAAAAAAAGAAAAAGAAATAAATGTATCAATGTTTGGTAAGTTGGTCTGTATGATTTGATACATATATTGCATTCAGTAGAGCAGTGGCTTCACATAAAAGAACAACAATATCACAATGCTTCATTTTTCCCACTTTTTTTTTTGGTGGCTTTAGTAGATTGCGCGTGGTACGTTCCATATGATCAATTTTCTTCTGGTAGGGTAATAATATCTTTCTGACAATATTCCAAACTCTCTCAAGTCAATTTGAGGAACATGCAATATGTGATGATAATGACAAATCTTTTGTTTATTTGAAGGAGAAGTGAAGATCTTGAACAAGTCTACTAACGGAATAGGAGTCATCAGACATGGTCTATGGGAGGGGAGACAGAAAATACAAGTATGAGCAGGTTTAGGCAGTTGCTTGATCTAAGGTGATTCAAGATGAGGCAAGACTGAATGGCTGAAATCTTTCTGGGGATGGCCTGGCTAATTAAGTACGTCTTTTATCAGATGCATTGCAATATATGGGACAACCAGACCTAGCCTTTGGAATTAATAAATTTGAGCATGGGCTGGCCCGAATTTCTGGTCGCTAACACCAGACTTGTGCACAAATTAATTCTTGAAATTAAACTTAGGACATCCACGAGTTGAAGATATTTGGGTGCTTTGTGGAGTTTGGTTTCTTCTATTCGATCTATGTGCTATATATTATTATGTAGAGCTACTTAGTAGTCAGTAGTAAATTCTACATATTGGCTAAAGAAAACTGATTCTCTTTTTCTAGTGAGAGAAGCTCTAACCTCTCTCTTAGACGTTTTTTTTCCCTCCTTGTGAGGTTCTTCATCGCCTCATGCGCGTGCTTTGAGAGAGGAGGGATGATCTTTTCCCCTCCACTCTGTCTTTTCCAATTTTTTTTCCCTCTTAGTATTTATGTTGGTTTCCCTACCAAATCAGTAGTATTCTCTTCCACCACCTCAAGCTCAGCTCGCCTCCTTTATCTCCGGCCTCCACTCTCAACCCAAATCCGTCTTCCACCATCAGCCTTCTCCTCCGACGCACTACCACCGTGACATCCATGGCCTCACCGCTGCTTCGCACATCTCTCTGCACCCACACGTGGGCCTCAAGCACCACCCCACCGCAGTACCCTTCCGCCAAAGCTGCTATTTTGTGGTTTTTGGTATTATTTTCGTTAATTGTTTTGATTTTCTATTGTTGTTATTGTTGTTGTATTTTGTGGGTTACAGTCACCCTATTCCTCATTGGATTTATTGGATTTATCTTGTTGTGGAAACTTTTTCAACCGTAGATCGTTGGTCCTCTTTGACGGCTCATGATCGGCAGTCACCAATGCCCCCCTTCAACGGAACCCTCCCGGTTGTTATTATAGTTGCTATCAAGTAGGATAAACTCTTAGCCTGCTTCATTTCCTTGTGCGGCTCATTTATTGGCTTTTAGCTTAAGATATATAGGGGACCATGCCATTTTTTGGGGTCCTTCCACATTATAGCTTCATTTGAGAGACATGTTTTACAAAAAGTGAGTTTATGATTAAATCTCTTCAAACTATACAAATTCCCAGCATGATTATTCACTTTTTCAGGGCCTTGGACGGTAAACCTCTATCTCAGAAAGTAGCATAAGTACTAGATCTTAAATGGTACCTATACATTGTGTGCAGGCTCCAGCGACGCATGTTCCTTTTCCCATAAATTGTTTCTGGTTTCAAAAATAATAGGCATACAGAAGTTCAATTGCACCTCCCTTTTTCATCACCTGGTCTAATTGCCTATAGCTAAACAAGAGATATATCAATAATTGATGTCATCAACTGATGCAGATATATAACCATGTGATATATGCGGGACAAACATTGATCACGACTATGCACTGTGAAATTGGGGCAAAAAAGGAGAAAGAAGTTAAGAGATGAAAGATAGAGAAGATAGAGCAGAAGCTAGAAAGAGGGGATCGAGACGGGAAAGAGAGAGAAGAGAGAAGAAGTTGGGGAGAGAAAGAGAGAGAAGAGGGAAGAATAGAAAGAAAAAGAGAGTGAAAATCACTTTCTTATAATTTAGTCCATCAAAGTTTGTCTCCATTGGAGCACAAATTAAAGTACATATGCTTAAATAGACTCACAACTAAACCTTAAGGCAACACTCTAGGAAACGTCGACATTTGTTTCCATTTATTGAATCACAAAATACCTTTGACTCTTGAAAATTAAAATAAACACAAATTAAAACTAATAAAACCAAAATAAAATTATAGGACCCAATTAACTCTTGTCATCCACATCACCATGGACTTATAAATTATCTACCATCACCCAATGGTTTCAGTACCTGGTTCGTCATGCTATCGTACCCAGTAGTAGAAGAACAACCAATACCAACATCAATGCTGAAAGAGCGTGTATGGCCGTTGAGGAAGAACTCAGTCTCTTCTGTGTGGAGACCAGCCTTTTCCCATGGATGCTTCACCATAATTGTCAATCCCTCCAACTCCATTGCCACTTCCTTCATAGTCGGCCTATCTTCCCCTCTTATGCTTAAGCATTTTTTTGCAAGATTAGCAACTTCCTTTAGTTCTTGAATATTGCCCTCATTCACAATGTTATCCTCAAGAATTTGAAGTAGGCGATCATCTTTTATTGCGGAAACAAAGTATAAAGCGAGATTCCTATCACTTTCGGGTCTATTGAAAGAGAGTGCCTCATTTCCCGTTAATAGCTCTGCAAGAACAACGCCAAAGCTATAGACATCACTTTTTTCTGTTAATTGGTTCGTATAGAAGTATTCGGGATCCAAGTACCCGAAAGTTCCTTGCACCAAAGTGGTTAATTGTGTTTGATCAAGAGGTACCAACCTCGAAGCTCCAAAGTCCGACACTTTTGCCATGTAGTTATCATCTAAAAGTATATTTGAAGTTTTCACATCCCTGTGTATAATTGGCATGGAAGTTGAAAAGTGTAAGTATGCAAGTGCTCCTGCAGTTTCTGCTGCTATCTTCAAACGCTTTTCCCATGAGAGTGAGGATGCTAGGCTTTTATTATGGATGTGGTCAGAAAGAGTTCCGTTTGTGATGAATTCATAAACTAGTAAGGGAACTTCAGTTTCTAAACAACAACCTAATAGCTTAACCACATTCCTATGGTTAATTTGGGTAAGCACAATCACCTCGTTTATGAATTGCTCAATCTGTCTCTGATCACTGATTTTGGACTTCTTAATGGCAACCACTTTGTTATTTGGCAACACTCCTTTGTAAACAGTTCCATAGCCTCCTTGACCAAGGACTCTACTCTTGTCATAGTTGTTGGTGGCCTTTTCAAGCTCTTCTACGCTAAAGATTTTATCCGTCTCCTTAGACCCTCTAGGACTTAAGAGTTTTTGTTGTAACATTAATCCACCATTTTGTTTGAAAAATCTCGTTTTGAGCTTGAGATGCTTTCTTCTTTTCAGTGCCCAAGATATCCACGAACCTCCCACGACCAGTGCTAAGAGGCCTATGCTGATACCTTCATATGTTCAAACATGTATTATGATCAATGAAAACGAAATATGTATTATATGATAATGATTCAATCAAAATTTGTTCTAAGGCGTATCTAGTGAAGCCTCGTAAGCATACATCTACTAGAATACCAAGAGCGAATTAATAATTTGATTCATTTCCAATTTATTTTATATATCAAAGTACATGGTTTATAAAATATAAGTGTACCAAAGTAGTTGTGATGGGTTCTAGCTTGCATATGGTAGTGAAAACTACTGCATGCATGCTGTAGTGAAAAACGGTATCGTTTTTCAATTAATGGTACCATTTTCCACTTAAAAAAATTTGCTTTAAAAACTTAATAATAAAAATTTATTAAACTTAAAATTATAAAAAAATAATAATTAAAAAGAAAAAAAATACTTTAAAAATTTAATAATAAAAATTTATTAAAACTTAAAAAATTAAAAAAAGAAAAAGAAAAAAAGGTGGCTGTTTGGACAAAGGGGTGGCTGGCCACCTCGTTTTTAGCCAAGGAGCTGGCTGGAGCTAGCCCCTTGGCTGATCTGTGGTGGACGAACCACCCCAATGTTCTTTGGGGGTGACCGGATCACCCCCAAAAGGCCAAAAATAAAAAAATAAAAAAAAATTAAGTTTTAGGGGTGGTCAGACCACCCCAAGGGCCTGGGGGTGGTTTTGACCACCCTTTACGGCCGATATGGAGGTGGCTGAGCCACCCCCAAGGCCTTTGGGGGTGATTTTGGCCACCCCAGATCGGCCATTGGGATGGTTCGTCCACCCCTTTGGCCAAAAATGGGGTGGCCGGCTACCCCCTTGATCAATCAGCCACCCCTTTTGGTTTTTTAGTTTTAAATATTTTTAGTTTTTTAATTATTATTTTTTTTTATAATTTTTAAGTTTCAAGAAATTTTTTATTATTAAGTTTTTAAAACAAAATTTTTTAACACAGCATGGATGCAAGCCAGATCTGCACATTGTGTTGAACCAAGTTTTGAGGTATCTTCGTAGAAGTAAAAAAATAAGTTATATATGCTCAATTGGGATAAATTTTTTAATTAATTAGATCGCGCTACTTTGAAATTTGATCATGTTTTCGGAGCGGTTCAAGGGATTGGTTTACTTTTGTACATGCCTCATTTGTTATGCCCTGATACTAAATAGTAGGGGAAAAAAGAAAAAGAAAAGGAGAAAGGAGCCAAAAATAATAAAGATCAGAATAATATATATGAAGTTTACGTGTGTATATATATATATATATATATATGAAGTTTACGTATATATACCCCTCACTATGGAGTCAAGTACTGTCTACGTATATTCATAAGACCACAAGTCTAGCTAGCACTAAATTTCCAGATATTTACCCTCACATTGAACTTTGATATTTCTCCGTCATTATGGATTCAACATTTACGTAAAGGGCCAGAGGACAAGCCTACGGTAGGGTATATCTCCACCACATATACATCTACCTAATTAATTAGCCTCTACGATTGGTCTTAAATTTTGAACCAAACCATACTTCCACGTACTCCAGCAAGGATGGACGAAGATGGGGTGTTATTAGGCTGCTGGAATTTTTATATGCATTTAAGAGGGGTTTGTAAAATGAGATAAGGATCTCTCTTAATTTTAAAGAAATTATAGATTTTAAAATTATTTAAATTTATGTTATTTTTTTGTATTGAATAATTTGAAAAAAATGATACTTATTAAAAAAGTTGTATGTTACCAATGAGAATTGTTTATATTTTCATCAGGTTCTTGTGTTTTATGTTGTAGAAAAGTTTTGAATCAAAAGTTACCTTCTTTTTTTTTTTTTTTTTTTTTTTTTTTTTTTGTTTTCTAAAGAAGAATCATCTCTTTAAAAGTGAAGAAAAAATATTTTGAAAGGAAATTTTTTTTTCGTTGCCACCGTAAAATGTCATCTTTATACTAGGTAGCATCTTGCTTGCCGTTTGATGCAATAAACGACCTAAATTTACATAATTTTAGAATATGCAATTTCTTTTTGAAATTGTAATTAAGGGATCATGATCCTGTAAAATCGATCGGTCCCAAATAGTATACTCTCCAATTCATTTTTGTAAGGAGAAAGATCCTCTCAAATGCATCTAAAATAAATAGGAAATAGTAAAAAATTTATATTTGATGCATCTAACAATGTATATGATGTCACATTATTTAAATTTTTTTAAAAGACATGTCAATTAACATTGGCATAAATCACAATGTTAGATCTACTAACTTTAAATTTTGACAATTAAATATATACTATTCATTTTATTTGAAATTGAGAAGATCTTATTTATGGTTTAGAATGTGAAACATATGTGTTCGGTAAAGGTGAGCTTCAAATTAAACTCTCTTCTCTTATGCTATCTAAATTTTTATGAAATTCAACAAACCTAATAAACTCCGATCCCATATATATGGGATATACTAGATGGAGTACTACGTGAATAAATTACCAAGCAAAAAAGAAGTAAATAAATGAATAATGAAAGTCTTAAGTACGTACCCAGTGCAAAAGAGATAATCTTAGATTGGTTCACTTTAGTACGGCAACTTGGTCCTCTCCCATCGTATTCGTACTGGTACCCCTCACGACAAGAACAGTTGAAATACCCAGGGAAGTTGCTGCATATTTGAGTAACATTATCGCAGCTCTCTGGATTTTTGCATTCATCAATATCTGAAACACAGTGCGACCCGTCACAAGGTAGCGATACAACCTTTATACTCATATTTTTAACAAGAAAAGGTATTTAATTACCTGTGCAGCCATCATAGTGGTATGGGTTCCCCTGAAAACCTTTGGTGCAATTGCAACGATACCCAGGACCGTTGGTGGAGTTGTAACAATAACTATACTTCGCCTTACATGCATAGCCTGTCATATTTTTCTGAGCATCTTCACATGTCTCATTTCCGACAGCCCAATCAAGCACCACGGGAACATACTCTCTGTTCTGCAATTGAAGAAGATCTATGGAGGAAAAGTTGTATGCTTCTGCTTCCACTAGAAAAGCAAAACCACATGGGTTGAAGCTGCGTACGGTGGAGTGGTTATCGTAGCTATTAACAGTAATAGTAAAATCCCATAATCCTTCGGGGATGGTAGTCTGGGAACAGCCAAGGCCAGAGCAAGACCCGTTAACCACACTGTCAATGCGGCCGCAGTATGCATCAAGTCCAGTCTTGTATTTTGTTACCCCTGAACCATGAAACAAATCGTCAAAATAACCTTTAATATACGCATAAGTGTCGCAACCGACTACAGTGAACTTGTTCCTCGTATATGAGATGACAAACTTTGCCAATGTTAACTCGGTAGAGATGTCGTCGACATTGAGCCCCGACTCATTGTAGCAATCACGGGCTACAAAGCTTGAGACTCGCAATTCACCTTCCAATAATGATATGTCGATGACATCTATAGTACTATTGCGCAGGAATGGTTTTGGAGTCCCGGACGAGTAGTTACAAGTGATGAGAAAAGATGGATCAAGGTAACAGCCCTCACTTGTTCCAAATGGGTAAGGGATGCTAACATTTCCACATGTGTTGTTGCAGCTCGAATCCGGTTGAGATGCGGCTGTTGCTGCTAAAATTAAGGCCCCAAGTAGCAGCAATTTTTGTTGCAAAAGCATTCCATGCAAAGCCATGGCTTGCCTTTTCTGGGTCTCTTATTTTGTATAATTTAGTGCTTGAATGGTATAATTTAGTGCTTGAATGGCCTCCTCTTTATAGAAGGCAAGTACCTCTTTAATGAGACTCGGTCTTTTTCTTTTTCTTTTTTTTTTTTTTTTTGTGTGTGTGTGGGGGGGGGGGGGGCGAGACTCAGTCGTGGATGGATAATTATTTTGGAACAACTAGGTATAGAATTAAAGAATAGGGTGAACTAGTCATGAAATTATATCAAGTCCTTTTCTTTTCTTTTTTTGAGCGAAAAGTCTTCTAAAGTCGTACTCAATAGAATGCTTCTTGAGAGTGAATCTTTGGCGGCGACCACTCGTGATGCTAATTTTTGGACCAACAGAATGATTAGATTAAAGCTTCTCCCATGCTTCTTGTTACTTCACTTGCAATTTTCTGTTTTTTTATCGTTGCTGTTTTTGTTTGTATTAATTTTTTTCTTTTTTAAAAAAGTAATGTGATGTGCCATAAAACATATGGCCCAGTCATTGGCCGTGCATGTTACGGTCCGGTGGCTGTTAAATAGTAAAAACAAAAATTAAATATCTTTTTTTGCCCTTATCAATTTTATTTTTTTTTCCAACTCGGTTTCTTGACCGGAGATGGATGAAAGCGGTATTCATGTATATGCCCATAAGCAACATATCACTTATAATAAAAAATGAAACCAAAGTTATTAATTAAAATTCAAGGAGCGAAAGAGATTTAACCCAAAAAAATAAGTACGGAAAAATTATAATTTAACCTTTCAAATTACCAGCTGTTTTGCAAATAGCTTCACGAACTGTTAACACTTAGACTTTAACCTCCAAATTACCAAAAAGTTTAAAAAATGCTCATTTTAACGGAATATACCTATAATACCCTAACTTGGAAATGCTCATTTCCGAGCCAGCTTTTATAATTTGGGGGGCCAATTTGAAAAAAAATTGGGGGCCCAAAACTAAAAGGAAAAAATAAGATAAAATTTTAATTTTTTTTTTTTTGAAAATCTTCCACCCCCACTCCCAAAGCCTCAAGTGGCTCCGGCCCTAGCAACACATGCATTTTGGAAAAAAGAAATGACAGACATGCATTTTTTATACGTTTTTTTTATACATCTTCATGTAACTAAGTTTTAAATTTATTACTAGATTTATAGACTAATGTGCATGGATCTCATAAATTTATTGGTGAAATTAAAAATGAGATATGTAAAAAACATTTTAAAGACGTATTTATATTATTTTTCTTTGGAGAATAATCAACCCATGCACTTTCTGACCAATTAAGTACTTGGTTTTATATATATATATATATATATGTCTGTTATAAAGTATTTTAATTAACAGACAATAATAGAACTACGTACTATTGAATGAATTAACGTATAATTTTGTGAAAAAGAAAGAATATGTAGATAGCATTAGCAACAATAAAAGAAGTTTCCATTAGTAAAAAGGTTAAAAGAAGTCTTGCATGGAGCAGCAAAGTGAACCAGGTGGATTATTTTTGGAGCGGGAAAATATATTTACACAACATTAATTACATAATTTTTATACAATACACTCACATGGAGTGAGATTCATATGTGCGGGACTCACCACATAGGCCTCACTACATGTGAGTGTGTCATGTAAAAATTATATAATTAGTGTAAAGATCATATCCGGATTGGTGATCATTGATCAGCTGAACTTATATATATATATATATATATATATAGAGGAGGGCAAAAAGAAAATGAGAAAGGAGGGAAAAATACTAAGATGAGATAAAGTAATCACTGCAGTTATCTTCTTTGATGGTCTCAATGGGTTTTTTTTTAGTCATTGCATGAAGTTTGTAAATCTATTACGGTGAACCAAAAAAAAACGAAAAAAGGAAAATAAGCAAAACAAGAAATCGGTGACTTTTCTGCGACCAAATACCTCAAGTCTAGGCGTCTAGCATCAAGTTAATTTCCAGATATTTAACTTTGAATAATCATTGCTGACGTCCTTTTTAATTCATGACTTTGTCGGTTTTGATATTTCTCCGTCATTTTTTATATGGATTCGACATTTGTCACATTTCCATCAAGGGGCCAGAGGACGAGCCTAAGGAAGGGCGGAGTAATTCTAAATATGTAAAAATATAAAAAAGTTTCTTGGACTAACTGTCAATTTAAGAATAGTCTCGTGAATTTATAAGTTGAAACTATTAAAGTATACCAAAAAAGTTATTTTTGTCAAAAAGAAATGATATTTTACCATTTAAATACATAATTATTGATATGATTATTAACTTTTTTTATTTTTTATTTTTTTATTTATTTTTTTTAAAAAAATGAAAAACACAAAATCAGACCCAACTCATTTACATGATTTTGTAATTATTTGTTTGAAAAAAAATAAAATAAAAAAGTCAATAATTATGTTAATAGTTGTCATGAGATGAGGGTAGAGGCAGGCCACCCCAGCCAAGTTTGAGAGTGGCTCCTTTTCTTCTTCTTTGTTTCTTTAATTAAAAAATTTTAATTTAATTTGTTGATTTTTCAATTTCTTTAACTTTTTAGTTATATATATATGTTGATAAGGCTATAAGTCCCGGATGAGACTATGGGACAAAGTCCTGTATATATTTTTTACATGCTTAAAAAATACATGATACTTTTAAAAATTGAGTTTGAAGAATTCTTAAAACCTAGTTTTGTAAAAATATTATGTCTTAAAGAAATTATTGTCCTTTAAAATGATAAATGTATAGAGGTAATTTTTCCATTTTACTTAACCTCAATAGGATATGCTTGAGTAAGTGAGTGACTCTTTGGAGAACTCATGATGATTATTTTTGTTAGATTGGGCCTTTGACCATTTTATTTAAAAATAAAGTAGTATCCAATGAAGAAAATCAAAGCTTTTTATGACATTCATAATCGCATCCCGCCAAGCAGTGACGGAGGAGTGGGGGGGCCGGTAGGGGCCATGGCCCCCCCTCAATTTCTTGAAAAAAATAGTTACGAGTGGGTGGTGGTCTGTTTTTATGTATTTTTGTTAGTTCCAATGTTACTGTTAAGAATTTTAGGTTAGAAGAGGGAAGAAGACGACTTCAGTGTTTTAGTTATTTTGCCAAAACGTTGCGTTTAAATTATACATGTCACTGAAACGATGCGTTTAATAGGTGGCCGGGTCTGTACTTTCTTCTCAACTTACCAATTACCAACGTCTGACTTTCTTCAAATTCAACCTTAAGGATGCATTACTTAATACATGTTGGCCTGTGGCGCCAACTTTTTCCTACAGACCAAGTAATTAAAAAAATTAAAAGTAATGGAACTAGCTATTAATATATCTCATATGTCATTTAGGTAAAGCCTTACGGGAATGTCGAAAAGTATATAATTTATTTAATTGAAATTTTTAATTTCAGTAAGAAGCTGAGAATTTATTTATTTTTATTTTCTGAATCTTTGAACAGAGATTTTCTTTACTTCTTTTTTTTCAAAAAACTTTCTTTTCAATTTTGTTTATTAATTTTTAATTTGAAGAGAATAATAAAAATATAAAACTAGGTTACGTTTAATTTACTTAAAATTTGACTTTATATATATACTTTAACCCTTACTCGGGAAAAAAAAAAAATGGCCCCCTCCCGTTAAAATGTCTGGCTCCGTCCCTGCCGCCAAGCATATTCTAAAAGCCGTCTATGTGAAAAAAGCGACACTGTTAAACCTCAACATGCAATTTCTTTAGCAACAGGAATGATTACATTGAACCTAAAACAATGAATCATTTTAAGGGAGCCGCTATTTATTGCCCACTTAAAAATTAACACTATCTTACTTGTAAAAAGATTTCATGCATGACGTTTACTTAAGAGGATGAACTTGCTTATTAAACTCACTTTTTCTTTTTCTTTTTTCTACTTTAGGGTCCGTTTCGGTTTGTAATTTCAAAATGTGCGGTTTAAAAATAGCGATTTAAAAATATGTGATTTGAAAAAGTGATCGCCGTTTGGCCTTTAAAATTACAGATTAGTCTTTAAAATTTTACGTTTTCAAAAAACACGCAATTGCTTGCGATTTGAAAAAGTATTTTTCTACATTTTTAAATCATAATTTTTTAAAAATTCAATTCCTAAATGATTCATTTTCTGTAATTTAATTTAATATCTCATTTTTTTTATTTACGAAATCGAAATCACAACGCACCCTTAGTATTAGTATGTCTACCATGGTTTTTTTTTTTTTTTTTTTTTTAAAAAAATCTGTTTTCTTTCTATATATTTATATTTATATTTATATTTATGAGATTTTTTATTTTATTTTATAAGCAGTAGATTAGAAGTAAAAATAATACAAAGGCAAAAAGATGAAATTCGGATGGTGACAAAGTCAAAGTTCTCCATATATATATATATATACCAAATCGACCCATAGGAAAATTACCTTATGACTTCAAGTTTTATTAGTACATTACATGTCTATCAAGTGTCTATAAAAAAATAAGGAGATTTTTAAAATCATCATTGAACATGTGATTGATCAAATAATGATTTTAATCAAATAATAATTTTAAAAGTTACTTCATTTTTTATGGACATTTAATAAATATTTAATGTACTGATAGAATTATTCACACTCTACACGTGATGACAAAGACTTAAATTAGTCAACCCCGTAGGTTACGGTCACAGATTTGGGAGAGATAAACATCCAAGTGTGATGTATTGATGTGTGTGTGTGTGTTTTTTTTTTCGGTAGATATGGCAGTCCAATCCTACTTGAATGCATGCTTGGCCCCGTTTGGTAATTCTCCACCCTTCCCCTCCCCTTTCCTCATGGGGAGAATTTTTTTTTTTTTTAGTGAAAATAAAAGTGATTGATGTGATATAAAGTAGAAATAATTTATATGAAAAAGTGAAAAATTTTGTATTGTAGTGAATTTTTTTATTTAAATAATAATAAAAATTGCTGATGTAATATAAAAAGTAAAAAATGTTAAAAATGTTTTGAGTTGATTTTTTTAGGAGAGGTAAAAATAAAGGAGAGGGGGAGGGGACGGGATGGAGTTATTAAACGAGGTCGTTCGTCGTGATGCCTCGATTTTCTAGCAACAGCCAAGACGGTGGGGCCTTTTCAATTATGGCGAAAGTCTCCTCCGATCATCATGACCACGTGTAAAACACCTCGCACAATGGCTAATTAGATCACAAACACCTCGCACAATAACTTATTATAAATTATAGGTCATATAATGTTACACAATTCTTAAATTCTAACTCATTAAATATATAATTTATAATAATGTAAATTATAATAATTTAGTTTTATAAATATGTATTTTTAATATATTAATTTTTTTTTAGTAAGATTGACCTAAGTCATTATTTTGTTAGTGTTGACGTTAACACTAATAGAATCGATCAAGAATTTTGACAGAATTTGATTTCAATGACTAAATTGTTATTTTTTGCCTAGTTACCTTGAAGACCTTTGAATTATTTTTATTTTGCAGTGAGCGATTTGTAATTTAAGCCAACCATATGGATTAATTTTGCATTTATCCTTTTTTTAAAAAAAAGAAAAAAAGAAAAAAAGTTTATTAGTTTGGTTTTTAGTTTTTAAAAGAATATGTGTATTATAGGAATATTTCGACAAAAGTGGTATTTTTGACACACTTTGATAGTTTGATGGGTCACGTTAGTACACTTGAAAAATCAGAAAACTATTCTTAAAGCAGTTTTTTACATTTTTCCCTTCTAAATATTTATCTTTCACTCTACTTTCATACTATTTAGTTGATGTGATGGTATTTATCAATTTTTTACTTTTTATTTTTAATAAAATCATATTAAAGGGTTAATGAGAGTGTATCTGCACCACATATGCATCTAGCTAGCTAGTTACCCTGTATTATTGGTCTTAAAGTCAATAGCTTTGAGTCAAACCATACTTTCATGCACACCAAGAAGTATGGATGAAGATCGATCGATCTGGTCCAATTAGGCTGCACGAATTTTTGTGTTGCTTAATTAAAAGAAATAACGATTAAGTTTATTATTCTGAATTGCGTAAGATGTGAAACCTAGCTATATATCCGGCGTAGGTGGGCCTATAACTTTTGGGAAATGCTGGTGCGTTTGAGAACAGAATAAATCAATATTTTGTTCGGATTTTTTTTTTTTAACCCGGAAATTCGGGTTGAACTTGGTTTCAACCCGGTATTTTATCCGAAATTCAACTCTTTTTCAAAAAAAATTCTTACTTTAAGCGTGAGTCCCACCTGACATCACCAAAAAAAACCCACTAAACACAAATAATAGTTTTTAATATTTTTTATAATAAATAAGTATTATTTCAATAATTATTCAACACTACTTTTTATAATACTATTTATTATATACAACTTTTCATATTTTTAATCATTTTCTACTATCAAAAAACACTAATTTTTAATCTAAAAAATGAACACCCAAACACGATTTAAAAAAAAAAAAATCTATTTATCATCCAAACACATTTTCTTTACCTCGAAATTCGCAAACAGAATAAAAATTTAATTCTGATTACAAAAATCCAACACCCAAACGAACAGTTTTTTAATTGTCTAAAAAAAAAGATTTTCAAGTGATGTATCACCATCGACCCGACGACCTCATGTGATTATTGTTTTAGTAAACAGAGGCATGACTGTGAGATGGTGACACAATATTACTTATATTAGGAAACAATTTTTTTTTTTTTTTTTTTTTTTTTTTGGGAGAAATCTAGCATTTCCCGTAACTTTTCTTTCTTAGGCTAACTAAATTTCTATGAATTTAAACAACCTAATAGCAATCCTATACATACACATGTATATATGGGATATATACTTGAATAAATTACCAACGAAAACAAAATAAATAAATAAACAAATAATGAAAGTATTTAGTACTTACCCAATGCAATAATGATAACCCTATATATATTGGTTCACTTTACAACTGCAATGAGTCACTTGTGAAGGAAAGTTATTCTATGCAAATATACCACATTTCATATATATCATACCCTTGATCTTTAATCATTGCCATATCAAACTAACGTGCCATAATGCAACAATCCTATAAATAAGGAGAAATGTTTGTTTTCTATATTATAAGAAATGAACAAATCTACTATTGAATATATGAGATCAAATGAACTCAATAAATAGTTTCACAGATTCAATGATAAATTTACAAAAGAAATTGATAAAAGATAGGCAAGAAATAGATGTATATCATCTCCAATAAAGAAAGGTGGTGAGCTCTATTTTGAGAGATGCACACTTTTCCCTTCTCATTCAATTGTTTTTTAATATCTCTTTCAGAACGCCTCACTAAGGCATCAGAAAAACTTTTGCCAGTTCTTTTGGAGAGTTACCTGTGCATGTTCTTATTTTTCCAAGTCTCCTTTCCTTGAATATCAACATGTGGTCAACTGTATGAACAATTTTGTTGATCAATTGAATATATATATATATAAAGAAAAAAAAAAAAAAAAAAAAAAAAAGAGAAAAAGAGAAGAGAGGAGTGAAAGGAGCCAAAGATACTAAGACGAGCTAAAGTACTCTAAGAGCCAGGGAAAAAATATACAAGAGAAAGAAACTTTGCCGAAAAACCATCAGCCTTCTATCCAATGAGGCAAACCATTTTTTTTGGGTTCCTGCTGTTTCAAGAGATTCAATGGCCTTGTTTACATATAGTCATTGCAAGAACTTAATTTGTAAATCTTTTATCTTAGTTTATGACGGTGAATTAAAAAAGGAAAATAAGTTAAATAAGAGATTGGTGACTTTTCTACTTGGAACAGACCTCAAGTCATCTAGCATTAAGTTTCCATATATTTAACTTTGAATCTTCAGTGCTGACGTCCTTTTTAGTTCATGACTTTGTCGATCGGTTTTTATATTTCTCCGTCCTAAATCCTAGTGGCTTTGCATATAGGTTTTTTTTTAAGGTAAGGAGAGAGAGCGTCGAGTTTTGTCTAGTAGTCAGAATATTGGAAGTGTTGAATTCTGATAAGTTGCTTTGCCATTAATTCTTGAACAGTAATATATATATATATATATATATATATATGTCTTGCCTTAATCTATTACGGTGAAATAAAAAAGAAAAAGAAAAATAAATAAAACATGAGATTATTGACTTTTCTACGATTAAAGACCTCAAGTCTAGCTAGCATTAAATTTCCACCGCATTTACATCAAGGGCCAGAGGACGAGCCTACGCCCTACGGTAGAGTGCATCTCCACCACATATACATCCAGCTAATTAATTAGCCTCTACGATTGGTCTTAAAGTCAACAATTTTGAACCAAACCATACTTCCACGTACGCCAGCAAGGATGGACGAAGATGGGGTGTTATTAGGCTGCGGGAATTTTTATTAAGAGATAAGGGGCTTTTTTTTTTTTTTAACAAAGACATATATAGAACAGAACATAACATAGTAATGTGTTATTAATTTTGAAATTAATAAAAGTTGATGATGTGATATAAAAAGGTGAAAAAATTTTGTTTTGTAGTGAATTTTTTTATTTGAATAGTAATAAAAAAATTATTGATGTGATATAAAAAGTGAAAAAAGTGAGAATGTTTTGATGTTGATTGGTAGTATGGAATATGAAAAAGTAAAAGAAAAAGTACATGAACAGTACACACATTCTGTAACTTAACAAACAACGCCAAGGATCTCTTTGGAATTTCCAGAGGACGAGCCTACAGAAGAGCAGAGTAATTCTAAATACGTAAAAAAATGTAAAAAAGTTTCTTGGACTAACTGCCAATTTAGGATAGTCTATTAAATTTATGAGTTCAAACTACAAAAGTGTACTAAAAGGTTCATTTTTGTCAAAGAGAAAATATATTTTACCATCTAAATACACAATTATTGATATAATTATTGACCTTTTTATTTTTTAATTTTCTATTTTTTTTAAAAAAAATAAAACATACAAAATCAGACCCCAACTCATTTACATGATTTTGTGATTTTTTTATTTAATAAAAAACAAAATAAAAAAGTTAATAATTATGTCAATAGTTGTCATGGGATGAGAGTAGAGGCAGGCCACCACAGCCACGTTTGAGGGTGGCTACCGAGCAGTCCCTTTTCTTCTTGTTTTTTCTTTAATCAAAAACATTTAATTTAATTTTTAATTTTTCAATTTCTTTAACTTTTTAGTTATATATATATATATTGATGAGGCTATAAGTCCAGGATGAGACTATGAGACAAAGTCCTGTATATGTTTTTTACATGCTTAAAAAATATGTGGTATTTTTAAAAATTGAGTTGGGAGAATTCTTAAAACCTAATTTTGTAAAAATATTATGTCTTAAAGGAATTATTGTCCTTTAAATGATAAATATATAGAGGTAATTTTTCCATTTTACTTTACCTCAATAGGATATGCTTGAATGAGTGAGTGTGACTCTTTGGAGACCTCATGATGATTACTTTTGTTGGATTGGGCCTCTGAACATTTTATTTAAAAATCAAGTTGTATCCAATGAGAAAAGTCAAAACTTTTTTTGACATTATTCGTAATCGCATCCTACAGAGCATATTCTAAAAGCCGTCTATGTGAGAAATGCGACACTATTAAACCTCAAAATGCAATTTCTTTACCAACAAGAATGATTAGATTGAACCTAAAACAATGAATTATTTTAAGGGAGCTGCTATTTATTGCCCACTTAAAAATTAACACTATCTTACTTTTAGAAGGATTTCATGTATGACGTTTACTTAAAAGGATGAACTTGCTTATCAAACTCACTTTTTCTTTTTCTCTTTTCTACTTTAGGGTTTGTTTGAGTTTGTAATTTTAAAATGTGCGGTTTAAAAATAACGATTTAAAAATATGTGATTTGAAAAAGTGATCGTCGTTTGGCCTTTAAAATTGTAGGTTAGTCTTTAAAATTTTATGTTTTTAGAAAAACACACTTGCCTCCGATTTGAAAAAGAATTTTTCTACATTTTCAAATCGCAATTTTTTAAAAATTTAATTTCGAAATGATTTATTTTCTATAATTTGATTTAAAATCTCACTTTTTTATTTATGAAATCAAAATCACAACGCACCCTTAGTATGTCTACCAAGGTTTTTTTTTTATCGACTCATAGTAAAATCCTATGATTAAATGTTCATTAAATGCCTATTAAAAAATGAGATGCTTTTTAAAATTATTATTAAACATGTGATTGATTAAATGATAATTTTAATTAAATAATAATTTTAAAAATTACTTAATTTTTATGAACAATTAACAAACATTTAATATAGTAATAGATTACTCACGCTCTACACAAGATGGCAAAGACTTAGACTAGTCAACCCCGTAGGTTACGGTCACAGATTTGGGATGTGCGTGTGTGTCTTTTTTCTTTTCGGTAGAAATGGTAGTCCAATCCTACTTGAATGCATGCTTGGTCTAATTCTAATCTTATGCCAAGACGGTGGGGCCTTTTCAATTATGGCGAAAGTCTCCTCCTATCGTCAAGACCACGCTACACGTGATGACACGGTGGGGCCTTTTCAATTATGGTGAAAGTCTCCTCCCATCGTCATGACCACGCTACACGTGATGACAAACGACTTATTAGATCACAAACACCTCGCACAATAACTTACTATAAATTATATTCATATAAATTAGAAAAAAAAAAAAAAAAAGCATCTTCAGTCATAGTAGCTAAAACACTTTTAAACTTTTTGCTACCATTTTTTTTTATACACTGAAATGAATTATTTACTCTACTATCTATTTTATGTAAAAATTATTTTTCAGATTTTTTTTATTGTTTTCTTAAAGAAGAAGACAAAGAAAGAAATAATCAATATTTTCTTGTTGTAGTTTGCAACAATGAATAGTAAAAAATGGTTATTTACTGTAGTACAAAAAATATTTTAACTAGTTAAACTCATATTAATTTTTTTTTGAAGGGTCATATTAATTAAATATAACTAATATTATCCGTTTAGCTAGTTTGGAGATGCTAGCAAATTAACAACTTTACATTTTGCTTGTTACTAAAAAAGTAAAAAACACCACAAAAACAACTTATCAAATTCAGACGTATCCTCTAATTTGGTGATTGCAACACATGCATTTTGGATAAGAGAAATGATAAACATATATCTCTTACACATTTTTATACATCTTCATACAACAAATTATTAAATCTATCATTGAATTTATAAGACTAAATGTGGGTTCCATAAATTTAATAGTAAATTTTAAAATAAAATGGGTAGAAGATATTTTAGAGATGTATTTATATCATTTTTATTTTGAGAAATAATCCACCCATGCACTTTCTGACCAAGTACCTTGGTTATATATATATATATATAAATTAGCTTAACATACAATAATAGAACTACTATTGAATGGATTAACGTAAAATTTTGTGAAAAACAAAGAATATGTTATATGTAGATAGCATTAGCAACAATAAAAGAAATTTACTTTAGTAAAAAGGATAAAAGAAGTCTTGCATGGAGCAGCAAAGTGAACCACACGAAGTCGCGGATTATTTTTTATCGTTGATCAGTTAAACATAAATAGGAGGGCAAAAAGAAAAAGAGAAAGGAGGGAAAGATACTAAGATCAGCTAAAGTAATCTCTGCAGTTATCTTCTTTGATGGTCTCTTAAGAGCCAAGCAAAAAATATACACAAGCTAGAAAGAAGGGAGACAGGAAAGAGAGAGAAGAGAGAAGAAGCTGGGGAGAGAAAGAGAGAGAAGAGGGAAGAACAGAAAGAAAAAGAGAGTGAAAATCACTTTCTTATAAGTTATTCCATCCATCAAAGTTTGTCTCCATCGGAGCACAAATTAAGTATGCTTAAACAGACTCACGACTAAACCTTAAGGCAACACTCTAGAAAACATCATTTGTTTCCATTTATTGAATCACAAAATACCTTCGACACTTGAAAATTAAAATAAACACAAATTAAAACTAATAAAACCATAATAAAATTATAGGACCCATCACCATGGACTTATAAATTATCTACCATCATCCAATCGTTCCACTACCTGGTTCGTCATGCTATCGTACCCAGTAGTAGAAGAACAGCCAATGCCAACATCAAGGTTGAAAGAGTGTGTATGGCCGTCGAGAAAGAACTCAGTCTCTTCCGTGCATGTGGAGATCAGCCTTTTCCCATGGATGCTTCACCATAATTGTCAATCCCTCCAACTCTATTGCCACTTCCTTCATAGTAGGCGTATCTTCCCCTCTTATGCTTAAGCACTTTTTTGCAAGATTAGCATTTTCCTTTAGTTCTTGAATATTGCTCTCATTCACAATGTTATCCTCAAGAAGTTGAAGTAGGCGATCCTCTTTTATTGCGGAAACAAAGTACAATACGAGATTTCTATCACTTTCAGGCCTATTGAAAGAGAGTGCCTCATTTCCCGTTAATAGCTCTGCAAGAACAACACCGAAGCTATAGACATCACTTTTTTCTGTTAGTTGGTTAGTATAGAAGTATTCGGGATCCAAGTACCCAAAAGTTCCTTGCACCAAAGTGGTTAATTGTGTTTGATCAAGAGGTACTAGCCTCGAAGCTCCAAAATCAGACACTTTTGCCATGTAGTTATCATCTAAAAGTATATTTGAAGTTTTCACATCCATGTGTATAATTGGTATAAAAGTTGAAAAGTGTAAGTATGCAAGTGCTCCTGCAGTTCCTGCTGCTATCTTCAGATGTTTTTCCCATGAGAGTGAAGATTTCGACTCTGCGGTTCATCTTCTTTCTTATCTGTATTGCCACATCCGCGGGTCTAAATATCCCCACTTACATACACACTGCGCTGCTGCTTCTCAATCAAATGCGACTCTATTTCTTCAATATGAAATGGAAGAGAGGTTATTAAAACTTGGGGTTAATACATGGGACATGAATTTCATCAAACAAAAACTCACCTTTCATGTTTAGAATGATTCTCCTTGTTACTTTTTCAGACATTTTCTTTAAAAAAAAAAAAAACCAAAAAAAACCAAAATATCAAAAAACCAAAAAAGAGTTTCGAACAAAGCTTCTGCAACTGCACCAATCAGCTATTTCACTCCATAAAGTATATGCCTTGAGGTATTATTTTTTGTATTTGTTTTGTTGTGTTATTTTTGAAACTATCAACCAAGAATAATGACAATGTAGAAAATTGTTTCGGTTGTTTTGTATACATTTACTATTCACATCTCATGAAATTGTCTACAGTTAGTTTATTTCAGTTGTTTGTTTACTGTTCACACCTGTTTTTCTGCATTATTTGTGCTTTGATTTCATCACTTTTCTTTTGTTACTAATTAAAAGTTCAATATTTTTTTTTGGCTGGAACTAAGTGTTTGTTTTTCTGTATTATTTGTGCTTTAGTTCCCTTACTTTTCTTTTGTTACTAATTAAAAGTTTGATTTTTTTTTCCCTGGAAGCCTGGAATTAAGTGTCTATTTTTCTGCATTATTTATGCTTTAGTTCCTTCACTTTTCTTTTGTTACTAATTAAAAGTTTGACTTTTTTTAGCTGGACCTAAATTAATTTTGAGATCAATTGTTTTTCTATTGTTCACGTCTATTTTTCTACATTATTTGTGTTTGGTTCCGTCACTTTTCTTTTGTTACTAATTAAAATTTCGATTTATTTTGCTGGAACTAAGTTAATTTTGAGAACATGCAAGAATTATAATTAATTTTTTAATGGGTTATTTGTTAATGATAGGATTATATTTTTATGCCAAAAAAGAATAAATAACATTACAAGCGATTCCTTGCAAAATATGAATACTCAGATAGATTGAACACCTCAAGTTGATATGAAATTTGATACCATAGAGGATGCATGGAAGTATTGAAAAAATTATGGAAAACAAGCTTTGGTGTGAGAAAAAAATTATAATTTATAAATAAAAGTAGAATGGAAAAGTAACATCAAGGGAATTTGTTTGTTGTAAGAAAGGTGTTCGAGGAGTAGACAAGCGGGATTATCTTCACACTAGTTGTCGAGATGAAATAAAGACTAACTGTCATGCACGGTTGTATCTTACATTATTACAAAAGACTGAAAAGTACAAGGTTTATAATTTTGTAGCCGAACATAATCATCTTTTGCATCTTCAAGAAACTGTACACATGAGGTTGCCTGTTGCCACTCTTGCCAACAAAGGCCCTTTCTGATGAGTTATTTGTCGCTTTCTCACCAAGTATAAGAGCAAGGAATGATGAGAAGGTTCAACAAACTAGCATATACAGAACATTAAGACTTCATGAGCCAAAGATATTTCTGCAAGCACAAGTAGAATGCTGATAAATGAATAGCACTTGAGATATTGAGAGAGATCAAGAATTCTCACCATTTCGTACATCTATTCTGGCTCGGCTATCCCCCCTAGCCGAGCCTAAATAGCAAGTATACCTACATAAAACGAATATTTAGATGAGCTTCGAGCATCAAGAAAGATACAGCATAATAAAATGCCCATCAAAATTAGATGCTATAAGTGATCTATAATGGTTATAATCACTATGGACGGCTACAATCTTCAAAAGTAACTTTAGCTCAGTAAGCCAAGAAATGCCAGAGATCTAGCCAGGTAATTGTAAGCGTCCCAAGTGCAACGGCTCAGTTTTATTGCCAAAAATTAAGTTTTCTTTTGGACCAACACCTCATCATTTTATTACATTCTCAAAGAGAAGAGAGGAACATTTAATTGGACACATTCATATTCTATTTTACAAGAGCATAAGAATCCAGGGAGATAGTTCAGCTTAACCAAAACTGTGACAGCCATTGGGGGCAAGCTATCTCAAAATATTGCGGCGCAGATTGGTGATTCAAATGACAACTAGCATATACAAACAGTTAAGTATGGCAATTACTTATTGGTTTTGAGATCATTGTGACCTTGGAATTTTTAAAATCCCAGATGTTCCTAGACGTCAACATAAACGTAACAAGGTGACTTCACAATTAACACTGACAAATGGGCGTAATATACTCAATGAGATTCCTTAGCATTGTATTACCTAAGGGGATGATAATCATCGACTTTTCTCTCCTGTTTAGCACACCAAACAGCAAGACAAAACAAGATTAGAAAAGAGAACCCAAAAGCATTAACTTACCAAGAAATCCAGTATAGTAGGAGAGAGGCGGCACATCAGTGTCGTGAATTTTAAACAGGGACTCAGTTGCTGTAATAAGACTATATTCTTCCTACCCAGTTAGTCCCCAAACCAGGTCACCTTTCTTGAAGTTTGGATGCCCAGAATCCAAAACTTTTTTTTTGATAGGTAATAAACAAAATAGTATAAAAAAGCGTAAAAAGCGCCCCTAAGCATACATGAAGTATACAAAAAGGACACCACCACAGAAAGAAAAGAAAAGAAAAAAAAAAAAAAAAAAAAAAAAAAACAACAACAACAACAAAAGAAGAACACCCGAAAAACCCAAAAGAAGAAATTCTACATCAAACCCCCAACTTCTTGCCCCTAACCCAGCTAGAACCCACTCCCCTAGCATCGAAATTAATAGAACATTCTATATTCTTGACCTCTCTTTTCCCCTTTTTCCTTTTTATCTCCTTAACCTTCTTAGGAGGGGAATCAGAGTCATAGCGCTCATCCTCAATCAAAGTCAAAAAATCCAGAAATCCCTTCTTATCAGATCCCACAAACGAAACCTCCATCGTGCGAAAACACGACCTACTATCTTTCACTACCCTGGGGTAAACAACAACACTTTCCTTTGGATCAAATCCCCTTTGAAGATTCCCCCACCTCAAAGACCCTAGATGACAAACCAGGTAACTGGGGGCACCCAAACACAGAGGAGAACGGCCTTGGCCACTGAGGAAACAAGACCCACTGAAAAGGGGGAATGGAAGCCGAAACCCCGGGAGGACCTCCAAACTTCCCAAAAAGAGGAACCCCACCAAAACTCCTTACCAAGGCAGGGGCATCCGAATGCACCACTGCCTGCCGAATGAGAGATCCTGAAGGAGCACCAGAAGCGACGCCGACGGAAGCATGCCCAGCACCGCCTGACGAGGCACCAGGCTCACCAAACTGAAATTCCTCAACGCCCGACCTTACCAAGACAGAGCCAGCCGACGGAAGAACCACTGACTGCCGATGGATGAGCCCTGAACCAAAAAAACTTGAAACCATAGAAGACCGCACCCCAGAAGGAAGATCACTCGAAGCACCGGAGGACGCAACACCGGGGCCGGAAGGGGGGGAAGAACAGTAGCCTGATTGACGTACTCGACCACTGGAACGAGCTGCCGATCCCTAGAACCAGCCCCGGAATGTGACAGACCCAGATCCACCCCAAGATCTGCCGCCGACGTCATGTCCGGTCGAAGAGCGCTCCCATGGACTTCGCCGAACGCTGAAGACACCCCGGACCCGATCCTTGCCCCGAAATCGCACCAAAAACCGAAGACAGCTTATGGCACGAAACAGCGACCAACTTGGCATTGGGCTTGATCACTTTAGCCCCAGTCCGAAACCCTTTAAAAACAGACTTAACCCTCTTAAGCACCCGGTCCGCCACAAAACCCACCCTACGTTTAAACCCAAACAAAGACTTAGAGCCCAACTTTTTTGAAAAGCCACATGCCCAAACCAGGGCCTTGGAGAAGCGGCCCAGAATTTCAAAAACCTTCTCGAACACTCCAAACACGCCATCCCCTTGCAGAGAAACGTCACCCTCAACAGTTGAATCCCTGGACACGCCAGCCGGTCTACAGACACAACCTCGAGACCTGAAATGATCATCTACACTATGGTCCATACCAGAGGGGCCAACCGCTTGCTCCTCCAGAACGGAGCAATCTCTCACCTGACGGACCGCCCCCATCTCCATTCCCCGCAGCTGCGTCTTCTCCACGTCGCACCTGATCGGCAAAGGCCAATCTCCATCAATCTTTGCCGCAACTCTATTTCCTGAGACGGTTGCTGCTGAACTCACCACCTCCGCAAACGACGGACGCCCTGTTCCTTTCCCCAGCTTAACGCTCGACGGAAAACCACCAGAGGAAGGTAGACCGCCAGAAGTTGAAGACCCAACCGTGGTCCCAGAAAATCCAGAATTTTGCTCAGCTCTCCGGAAACACAGCTCCACCCTCTCCCGTCCCGACCTTCAGGAAAGAGAATACGTCCTCTCCGGCCTCCGTCGAAAAAAGCTACCTCCAAGAACCGCCCAGACCTGTTTTCACCTCTCCAAGTGATGGTCGCCTTAGACCCCTCCCTAAAGGATTTAACGAAATCCTCGATCCCAGGATTACCCAAAACTTCTTCCACCCTCGACAGCATCCACGCAGTGCAGCTCAACCCGAAAACAGCAGAGCTTGAAAACCCTTTCCTCTTTTCCTCCACCCGAAGCTCAGCAGACCCTGTTTCCACCGAGAATCGGAAGGACTTCGCCTCCACAAAGAACCGGCTCTCCATCAGGCCGAAACCGACACCCCTACAGGCAAAGCATCCCTTCCGACAGAACGAAAAAATTAAACCCACCACCCAGGAAACTCCAAGAAAAGGCAAGAGAGAACGAAGGAGAGACAGATAGTTAAGAGAGATAGAGCCCCAGGCGGGACGCGCCTATATGCGCCACCGCTACAGTGAAAAGAAGATTAAGTAGCCTGTGCAGGGACTATTATCGTTCCAAATATTAGATGAATCCGTTCATAGAATGAAAAATCAAGGGCCCCAAGCAAATAAAGACTCGGAAGAATTACTAAAGAACAAATTTCATTTTCGTTAGGGGTTCCAATGCACCAGAATCCAAAACTTTAGACACTCCATATCCACCAATGGGTCGTAGGTTAAACATCAAGGAACAATCATTAAAATCAAAAGACTCAACATTTTCACTCATAGTTATACTTAACTTAGGATTTTATTTGGCTACCGGCCTCAAACTACTTAACTAACTCCTTATTTACATTTCATTTATTCGACCCATTGTTTCAAAAATTTGACAACCACTTGTAACTAATCATTGCAAATTTGATCTTTTTATTGGGTTCCAAATGTCAAGGTAAAGTAATAGCCAACTGCAAGGTGATCATTCAAGGCCACCAAGATTCACAGCAAACATTGCAACTTTAGTGAACAAAGTACAGACTAAAATTATGTGAAAAGAAAAACTGAAAATTGAATTAACTCCAGCCAGAGTATCAATAGAAACAGAATAATCCCCATTAATTCACAGTTTATTTTTTTATAAAAAAATAATCAAAGTGGTTCCTTTTTTTTTGTTGTTTTTCTATTCACATAAAAAGAGGTAGAAGAATCAAAACCCATCTATGATCGAGTCATTGCCTCCAAACCCAGAATTTCATTTCCACTTTTCAGGCAAACAAGTAGATTCAAAACTCTGAATCATAACATGGGACAGAGAATCCACGAGGTTTAATCTCTCTCAATAAACACCCATATTTCGACCAGAACCCAGAACAAAAAAAAAAAGAAAAAAAAGAACTGAGAGATATTGGGAACTATGGGCTATTTGAGTCTAAAATATCGTTGAACGCTCATTTCATAGTATAGAATATAGTGGTCCTTTGTTAGGTTGAACATCTAAGAACCATGAGTTAATCCACAAATTCAAATGCCGGCAACATCAAACTCAAAGCTAAGATTTTCCTATGACTCCATAGAAACCAACCACAAGGGCGATTCTAATAAATCAGACAAATCAGTTCCTTTTCTTTCTAAAAATAAAAAGTTTAGTAGAAAAGATATATTAAAAAAGAAAGCAACACAAAACCCATGACTAGCAAAAGATTTTCCCATGCTTTCTCAGCAACCAAACAGTAAAAGTAACAGACCTATGAGTTCTTCTGGTTGGCTCTAGTCGCGAATCCCACCGCTGCAAACCACCTCCGCCATATCGGCCGTCCCTAAACCGCCAACGCCTCTCGGAGGTCGCATTGTTCGCCGATTGAGCTAAGATTTGAGAGAAGGAGAAGAAGAGAGAGAGACGCAGACTGTATTTGGGGTATTTGGGAGGAAGAAGACGTGTTTTTCAGGGGGAAAGATGTGTATTTCTGAAGTTGGGAGGCAGATCGATGAGGTGTCCTCTTGAGAGCCGTTATTTTAAATGAGCGGGTCAGATTAAAAAAATTGTGGATGGGCAATTCTCTTTAGAAAATGCTATTTGGACTTCAGGTGCACGACAATGGTACAACACCCCCTCATATGCGGGTGGTCCCCACAAAAAATAATAAATTTACAACAACACCATAATAACTGCACAACACTCCCTCACATGGGGTGTGACCCAATGTTTGGATCCCACCCCATGTGAGGGAGTGTTGTGCCCATGTTGTGTACTTTAAATGCAAATAACAAGCCCCATTCTCTTTGTGTTACAAGCCCATAAGGGTAATAAAGATAATTAAGTTTCCTTTTATATATAAAAAAAAATTAAAATTTCATTTATGACAAAAAGAAAATAAAAAAGTTAGTCAAGGCTCTTTAACTAGGGGTGGGCGCCGGCCGGATTGGGCCGGATTTGCATGTTTTCCACAACCCGCCCCGCAATGAACGGGTTTGAAACTCAAGATCCGCAACCCGCATAGTGAATGGTCAACCCGCTGGGCATTGGGTAGTGCGGATCAGGACGGGTTCATGCGGGTTCGGGTATTTTTTTATTATTTTTTCTGGGCCCAAAACTAGAAAAATAATTCACAATCTTGTTAACCCAATTTAAAATTTGAAAATCCCAATTGAATCAACCTCACCAGCAAACAATAACAAGAAGAAAGAACCAGAATTACCAACAAACCTAACTGTAAAGAACTTTTTTATTCTTTTATGTGATTGTAGATTGAATAGGTATGTGTATGTGAGAATGTAGAGATGAAAGTGTATATAAGAATGTAATAAGAATATAGATGAAATGGATAGTGCAGAATTGAATGAAATCAAAGGTACACAATTTGGGCAATTCGTGACTCTTATAATTTTTTTGGGGAAAATTTGATGGTATGAGTATAAAGGGATTGCGAGGCGGGGCGGGGCGGGTGTGCGGGTTATTAAAAATTTAATACCGCAACCCGCCCCATAAATCACGGGTTGGCATATTTAGGGCCCGCACTTTTTTAGAAATGTCTTATATCCGTTATTGACGGGGCGGGTTGGTGCAGGGCGGGGCGGGTTCGCGGGTGCGGGTGGGTTTTGCACACCCCTATCTTTAACTAAGGCTCTAATTATGGTTAAAAAAAATAATATTATGACAAAAAAATGTAGTCAGTGATTTTTAATTGAGGACTTAATTACCGTAAAAAAATAAATACAAACAATTGAATTTCAAGATATTAAGTAAGAAAAAAAGGAAAAATAGACAGTAACATTAAACCCTTGAAACAGTTCCTAACTCATAATTTCAAATGAACTTAAAACCAAAATATTGACTAAGTTTTTTATTAAAATAATTTTTTAGAATAAAATTAAATTCTACATAAAAATAATTAATGTATCTCAATACAAAATATGATATATGTTGAAATTAAAAATCTTTTAACAAAAATGAATTTTTCAAGTCGTTTGGAAAATATAATAAAGGCAAAAAGCAAAAAGAATGATTTAAAATAAAAATTATTTAAATATAAAAAAGGTCACACCTAAGTTTTTCATCTTAAGCTTCAAAATCTATTAAGTCAGTACATCCTGGTTATAAGAGCATTCCCAGTAACTTCCTGATAAGCGTCGAATGTTGCACATTCAAGCCCCTTAACTTATATATGTTAATTCCTTAGCATTGTTATTTGTTTAATTTTGTGTTGTTTTAATGTTTTCAGGTTTTAAATAAAGATGCAATTAATTCCATTAATTTTGGGCTTAAAGCACACTTTGAGAAGACCTAGAAGATATGTTTAAACTTAACCAATCATAATAGAATACCTATGTGATGTGGTTAAGTTTAATCAAATCAAAGGAAGGACTAAATCGGAATTTCTCTAATAAGAGTCAAAATCGGATTGGATTCAAATTTGGATTCTGCATATGTCTCAGTGTTTAGATTATAACTTTTGCGTCAGATATCGGATTGCAATGAAATTGGTGGCGTTGGAAAGCTAATAAAATATTCAACGAATATGTCAGAAATAGCTTTCTCTAATTCGAACGTTTACTATGCTAAAATCGCGTCGCAATAAAGGACCGCAATTCTGGCCGAATTTGGAATCCTTTTCCTACTTGGATTAAAGTTTCAATCTCCTACTTGGACAAGAAGACTCAAGAGACTATTTTTCTGGAATTCCAAGGGCTTCTAGGACTTGTGTGCTCCCTATAAATAGACCCCTAAGCTTCAAGAGAATGGGGGCTTGGTGCTTGGTGCTTGAGCTTGTGCTTAGATTTAGACAGAAAATTCTTCTTGGAGGCCTAACAAGTTGAAGAGGAGAATACCATGGCAGGAGGCCATCCCAGCACCACGATGAGCAGTTAAATTCCTAATAGGATGTTGATGTAGCCCTTTCCAAGTAACAATGGTTTAATTGTATTTTAGTTTGGGATTTTCTCTATGCATGATGGTTGTATAACTGTGAAAATTGATTTTAATGTTTATATTCAATCATTATGAATTTCTTATCTTGTCTTAGAAAGTCTTTTATATTGATTGAACTCAATACTTCATATTTTCTGTGATTATGTGAATGATTGTTATACAACGGTTTTAATTGATATATGATTAAGAGGATTAGATAGACCATGCCTAGGGAAGACGGATTGTACTACACCCTAGTTTAGTGTAATTTAGGTAGACAGTCCGTGCCAACCGAAGATGGGTTATACTATTCCATTGATTATGTATATCCTATTAAAGACGTAGCTAGTCCATGCCTAGGGAAGACGGGTCGTACCGCATCTTAGTGGTTAGGTGGACGGTCCGTGCCAACCGAAGATGGATTATACTTATTCTTTAGAGGTAATTTCTTGACTACTCGAGTGAGACGAGCCCTATATCATGCATAGTATGAATTTTCCATATTAATTTACGATTGACCATTGCTATGCGGTGAGTGGTGAAATCAATCCCCTATTCTTTATCTCATCCCTACTATCTTTAAATTTATGTCTTTTACTTTTATGTATTTATTTTAAGAAAACAAAAATCAAATATCTTTTTTAATTAAGTTATTTTTAATCTTGATAAGCTTGATAATAATACCCCTGCAGTCCTTGAGGTTCGACACCCTCTCTATAGCCTTATCCTACAAGGATTCGTCCTATTGCGAGTGGTTATTTATTATTGATATATTTTGGTAAACAAAAGACCACATCAATTTTTGGCGCCGTTGCCGGGGACTGCAAACGATTATGTTATTAAGTTTTAAAGATTGAATTTAACTTGATTATTTTTTTTTATTTTTTGGTTTCTTTAATTTTATTTTTTATTTTTGTTAATTTTGTTCATGTGGGGAGGCATTCCAACACCCCATGGACCATGTTCACATTGCTGTAGCCCTTGTCATCATGTTAAAGATTGTCCTACTGTAGGACAAGTTTCTAACTATTCTTATGAGCATATGAACACACAGTTCTCCAGACCGAGGAATGAGCCGTACTTTGATTCCTATGACCCGGCATGGAGTAACCAGTCTGATATCCCATGGCAAGCTCAAGCTCCTGAAAGTTATGCTCCACAATTTCATGAACTGTACCATCAGACATATCCGCAGTTCAATGATCAAGCAGCCTATCCACCATCTAACTTCCATCCTCCCCACCAGCAATGGCAATCATCTCCATATTGTGCTAACTTTGAGGATAACTGGCAACCTTCTTCTCAGGCCACACCACCGCCTCGGTTTGATTCGGAATTTCGAGATCAGCTGTTGAAATTTATGAACAAGATGGATCAGATAGTGACCTCTGTCAGTCAGACATGGAACTCTCGCTCTGAATCCATTGCTAAGATAGATGCTGACGAAGAGGAGCCATCCCCCATTGACTGGTCTCCACAACAGCAGTACCATGCCGAACCACCGCCTCGGTTGGATTCGGATTCTCAAGATCAGCTGTTGAAATTTATTAGCAAGATGGATGCTCACGAAGAGGAGCCATCTCCCATCTACTGGCCTACACAACAGCAGTCTCAGGCTACACCATCTGCTCAGTCAGATTCTGACGTTCAAGTTCAGATGTTGAAACTTATGGGTGAGATCAATCAGAATTTGAAATCTCGAGGTCAGACATTGAACTCTCACTCCCAAGCCATTGCCAAGTTAGAGCTTCAGATGGAGCAGATGGCAAAGCAAATAGAAGAAGAAGAGTTTCAAAGACAATCAGAGGCTGATCTTGATAGATTCTATGTGATGGATGAGAGTACTTCTTATCATGAGCAAACCATCACCACAATGAATAATGGAGAAGTGGTCGAAATTCAAGGGGAAGAGAAGAAGAAGGAGAATATTAAGGCCCCACAAGCTCTACATAGGGCAAAAGGCGAGGAAGTGAGCACTGAGGCTCATTTATCATTCACTCTTATTCTCGATACGCCATATGAACCCCAAGCCCCTATTGCTTGTGATTTACCAAGAGGTCAGGAGAGTAGTTTGTTGGGGATATTAGAAGAGCAAAAAGAGACCATCAAGGTAGAAAACTTCCTTGTGTATTCTCCTCATTCTATTCCAGTTCATGATTCCCTTCCGGATGAGAAACTACTTAAGAATACTCAGAAGGATCTACCTCGATATGCGGGCATTCGAAATTATCTTTATGTAGGTAAAATTTATTCTCTTTGGTCAAAGAGAAGAAAAGATTGGTGCTTCAAATTTAAACTTAAAGGTCAGAGAGCACTGAGCGCATCAAGGATGTGGATTCTGTTGGCTTGACAGATCTCACATATTTTGACTAAATGAGTAAGCTTCATTGGTTCGAGCACAGGCCCTGTACGCTCGAGTCCTCTATCAGGCCAGGTATTTGGTTGGAGTATCACTCTCTTTTTCAAGACATGTGTTTTTACAATCAAGTTTGGGGGTATGATATGCCCCGCATCTGCTCATTCAGGTATTCCTATCCTCTTATTGTTATGTTTAGTTTTATACACACATTGGGGACAATGTGTGATTCAAGTTTGGGGGTATGGAAGAACGAAACACTGTACAATATTTTGCTATGTTATTCTTAAGCATGCTGTTGATTTTGAATTCTGATTCGTATTTCATTGGTGAACTTAATATGATGAACACATGATCACTTGACTAAGGAATTAAGAAGTTTTGTTATTTTCTTTGGCAGCATGAGATATTACTTGTTTCAATTTGATTTTCACAAGCACATTAGCACGTAGTTTGTGGGGTATGAAATTTGAAATCGGTTATGTCTGTTATCAATATCTTGGATGCAGTTGGGTAACTTGTTGGAGGAATAACCTTGGCATAAAAAAAAAAAAAAAAAAAAAAAAAAAAAAAAAAAGAAAAAGAAAGAAAGAAAGAAAGAGAATAATATTGATCACTTTGAACTTTTCGCTGAGTAACCGGATCTCTTGCCTCATTAAGCATTGAGTATTCGCGTCAAAAGGTGTAAGTTTGTTTTGATTGATAAAATGGCTAAGTTTGGCTTCGTAGCTTTTTTGACTCGAGTTAGTAAGTCTTTAGGGTGTTTTACACCTAGTGCCCTAAAACCATCTGGTTTGGGAGTCATTGACCTAACACTCGTTACATGAGTCAATTAGAAAACTTAAGGGAGCTAAGCATTGCACAGCCTGCATATATATAAAAATAATAATAATAATAAACATATATGCCTTGGTTGTTTTATCTAATGGGGAGTCCAGTGAATTTTGAGTGTTGAACCATTCATGATTGAGATTAGTTTTTTAAAACCCATGACTATGTGTTAAGTTCACTTTACACTAATTGAATCTTGTGATATCTCATAATGCCATGTTATTAGCTTAATTTTTAATTCCATGAAATTGTGAAGATGGAGTTTATTGTGTTAAGCTTGCTAATGAATGAGAACCATTATTTTTATGATGCTGCATTCTTGGGGATAACATGGTAGGAACAATGTTTGTGGGTATCATTTCTGGCAAACCCTCACGAGACTTCACTCGTCCACTAGGGAGTCCTAGAGGTTTAAAAGGCTTGTTGCATACGCTAAATGCAATCGTACATCCCACGAAAGAAGGATTTATTCTGTTGTTTTTTAGTTTTATTTCTTGTTTTGTATTGCTAAGGGACTAGCAATATGTAAGTTTGGGGGTGTGATAAGCGTCGAATGTTGCACATTCAAGCCCCTTAACTTATATATGTTAATTCCTTAGCATTGTTATTTGTTTAATTTTGTGTTGTTTTAATGTTTTCAGGTTTTAAATAAAGATGCAATTAATTCCATTAATTTTGGGCTTAAAGCACACTTTGAGAAGACCTAGAAGATATGTTTAAACTTAACCAATCATAATAGAATACCTATGTGATGTGGTTAAGTTTAATCAAATCAAAGGAAGGACTAAATCGGAATTTCTCTAATAAGAGTCAAAATCGGATTGGATTCAAATTTGGATTCTGCATATGTCTCAGTGTTTAGATCATAACTTTTGTGTCAGATATCGGATTGTAATGAAATTGGTGGCGTTGGAAAGCTAATAAAATATTCAACAAATATGTCATAAATAGCTTTTCTCTAATTCGAACGTTTACTATGCTATAATCGCGTCGCAATAAAGGACCGCAATTCTGGCCGAATTTGGAATCCTTTTCCTACTTGGATTAAAGTTTCAATCTTCTACTTGGACAAGAAGACTCAAGAGACGATTTTTCTGGAATTCCAAAGGCTTCTAGGACTTGTGTGCTCCCTATAAATAGACCCCTAAGCTTCAAGAGAATGGGGGCTTGGTGCTTGGTGCTTGAGCTTGTGCTTAGATTTAGACAGAAAATTCTTCTTGGAGGCCTAACAAGTTGAAGAGGAGAATACCATGGCAGGAGGCCATCCCAGCACCACGATGAGCGGTTAAATTCCTAATAGGGTGTTGATGTAGCCCTTTCCAAGTAACAATGGTTTAATTGTATTTTAGTTTGAGATTTTCTCTATGCATGATGGTTGTATAACTGTGAGAATTGATTTTAATGTTTATATTCAATCATTATGAATTTCTTATCTTCTCTTAGAAAGTCTTTTATATTGATTGAACTCAATCCTTCATATTTTCTGTGATTATGTGAATGATTGTTATACAACGGTTTTAATTGATATATGATTAAGAGGATTAGATAGACCATGCCTAGGGAAGACAGATTGTACTACACCCTAGTTTAGTGTAATTTAGGTAGACAGTCCGTGCCAACCGAAGATGGGTTATACTATTCCATTGATTATGTATATCCTATTAAAGACGTAGCTAGTCCATGCCTAGGGAAGACGGGTCGTACCGCATCTTAATGGTTAGGTGGACGGTCTGTGCCAACCGAAGATGGATTATACTTATTCTTTAGAGGTAATTTCTTGACTAATCGAGTGAGACGAGCCCTATATCATGCATAGTATGAATTTTCCTTATTAATTTACGATTGACCATTGTTATGCGGTGAGTGGTGAAATCAATCCCCTATTCTTTATCTCATCCCTATTATCTTTAAATTTATGTCTTTTACTTTTATGTATTTATTTTAAGAAAACAAAAATCAAATATCTTTTTTAATTAAGTTATTTTTAATCTTGATAAGCTTGATAATAATACCTCTGCAGTCCTTGAGGTTCGACACCCTCTCTATAGCCTTATCCTACAAGGATTCGTCCTATTGCGAGTGGTTATTTATTATTGATATATTTTGGTAAACAAAAGACCACATCACTTCCCCAAAATAATTTTATAGTTATTTTGATGTGCCAATTCGGGAAAAAAAAATGATGAATAAACAGAGCACTGTTTACTTACCAAATTTATTAAAAATTATTAAAACTTTATCTCTCTTTATTTTATTTTTTTATTATTTCTCTATCATGCGTTACATGTACATAACCTTCATTTTGGAAAAAAAATTATTTAAATGGAATAGTGATAATGGATAGACAAAATAGTGAGGCTGTTGAAAGTGATTTAAAAAAGCGAATAACTAAAAATTTAAAATAGAAAAAAATGATTTTTATGTATTTTAACTAATAAAATTTGATGAGGGTACAAAGATCATTCTTTACTACATAACATCCAGCACCCTCTTTTTTTTGAATATAACGTCCAGTACCTTTAAGAATTGTATATATTAAAGTGTGCTAAGAATTCCAAATGATCTTAATTATCCTCGTTAATTTTCAGAGTAATGCTAAAAGTTTATTTTGTGTTACTTTTGTGTCATTTCAAAAATAAGGTGACTTTTAAAATTATCATTGAACTTGTAATTAATTACTATTGAATTTTGATCAAATTATGACTTTAAAAGTCACTTTATTTTTTAAAGAAAACAATAATAACACACGAATAACTTTTAGAATTATTCTGATTTTCATTTTAGAAAAGCAACTGATTGGACCTGTCCACAAATTGGTCTGATCTTGTAATTTGTTAAATCCACTCCTCATTATGAATAAACTTTTATTTGTTTTAATCAAATGCTTCAAGAAACACCTTGCATGGGTCTTAATAATTTTATATGGACACGACTCCAGTTTACAACAAAAACCATATGGCCACTACTTAATTCCAACATAAAATTGATAAAATAAGATTCGTCCCATGGAATATAAATCGAGTTACCAATTAAACCTTTTGATTTACGTGGGAACATAAAATCGACTAATTTATATATAGTCGCATTCGAAATTAGTATGCAGGCTCTGAGGCTCAACATGAACGTCAAGTAAAATCGACTAATTTACAGTGTCAGCCTAGTTCATGGCTACTCTTGTCCATCATATCTCCCGTACAGCTCTGCTATTTTCCATATATCTCACAGGGTAAGTATTTTTGCACAATATAATTGTAAAAATTTTACGCAACACAAGACATATGGATAGAACCTACTTCATGCGTCTTGTGTTGTACAAGAATTGTGTAATTGTATTGTACACCAATCACAAGTCACAACCCTATCTCACATGTTTATTTCGCCAAGCCATCAACGGCTACTCGTCCACCCGAAGAATTTTTTACGGCTGTGGAAAATACTGTAGATGACTAGTCTTCGTCATCACGTATAGCGTGCTCATTATAATAAGAGTAATGATTCACCACTGCCTAATTATACCACTTTTCACTATTTTATCTATGTGGTAAGGTGGTCCCCCACTACCTTTTAAATTATTTATTATTATTATTTTTTAAAAATAAAATAAGGTAGGTGACCACTTTGTCACATAGACAAGATAGTGAAAAGTGTTAAATTTAAGTGGTGTTGAATCATTACTCTTACACGTCAAAAAAATGGCATTTATGGACGGTTTTTTTCTAAACGATTTCTAAAACTGTTTAGAAAACAAAATTTGAAGATTGTTTTTCCAAAATCGTTTGTAAAAAATTTATTATGAACGGTTTGATTAAACCGTCCATAAAATTCCAGACAGTTTTTTTCCGAAACCGTCTGTAAATGTTATTCCCAGATAATTTTATTGACAGTTTTTACCAAACTATCCATAAAATTTAAATTCTAGACAGTTTCAAAATAAACGATCTGAAAATATTTTTTTCCCACCATGTCATCAATCTGCGTGATGCCCCCAAATTTCCCCACATCCATCCAATTTTTTTCCCAGCCAAAATCACAACCATTCGTTTCTTCTACCTCCAGATCGGTGCAGTCACCCCAATGATTGCAACAAGAAAAGGACTAAAAAACCAAAACAAATGCCCAAATCTCGAGATCTCTCATCTCTCTTCAAAGCTTCAGTCCCTCACCAACAAAGTCCCAACACAGAGATCGACCGAGTCTCCAAATCCACAAGAAGCATACATCTCTCTCGCTGGGTCTCATGTCGACTACCACAAAAGGGGTCGAGAAGATTTGCCTAATCGTGCGGCTTAAGCAAATCGGTGGCTTTTGGATCGTGCCCCTTCGTCGAGCTTGAAATCGAACTGAGCAGCAAAGCCTCCAGAACTCACCGCCATTATTTACGAGGTCGAGGATCGAGTACAACGCCGGCGATCACACCACCGGCCATCCTATCAAGAGCAGTGCAGGCGACGCCATCATGTTACTCCGCTAGCCGTCGATGCCATCCTCTCCGTCGTCAACCCGGCCAAGTCCGATCTGCTGCAACTACGGTGGCATGGGGGGTTTGCTCAGGCCTCAAAAAAGAGAAAAACATAATTATCTTAACATTTTTGGAAAAGAAATAAATAATTAAAAAAACAAATATTAATTAAAGGTATTAATATATATTAAAAAAATTAATAATTGCACCGTTGGTCTTTGTGGTTTGTCATAATTATTTTTCACTTCCTATGGTTCAAAAAGTTCATGGGAGGTCCTTGTGGTAAGTAATAATTACAAATCGATCCCTAAAGTCAAATTCTGTTAAAAAATTTAAAAGATTCTGTTAAGTGTCACGCTAATGCCACATCAAACAAATAAAATAGCAACACGTGTCCATCTGAATAAAAAATATAAATTTATTAAAAAATAAATAAATAAACTTATTTTAAAAAGAAGAAAAAATAGAAGAAAAAAAAAAGAAAAAAGGGAAAGGTGGCTGGGCCACCCCCAGCCAATAGAGGTGGACGTCGGGGTTGGCCTTCGGGCCACCGATGGCCACCCCCAACCTCTGGGGAGGCTGCGGCCACTAGGACCTCCCATGAACTTTTTGAATCATAGTGAGTGAAAAATAATTATGGCAAACCACAAGGACCAACGATGCATTTATCCCCTAAAAAAACGAAATACATCGAGAAAAAAAAAGAAAAAAAAAAAAAAGAAAAAAAAAAGAGGGGCAGACTGTCCAGAATTAATTCTGGACAGTTTGGGCCAAACCCTCCAGAAATCCATTTCGCGACTTGATATTCCGGATGGTTTTAAACTGTCTAGAATAAACCATCTGGAATTGTTTCCAGACAATTTTTTTTTTTTTTTTTCAATTTCTGGACGATTTAAAACTGTATAGAATTTGCATTTTTTTTTTTTGGTAGTGAATTACAATGATAGTACATGTGATCGATGCAATGACATAACTAAGCCATAATTGACAGAAACACATTTTGTTGGTTATGTCACGTGCGTTAAAAGGATTACGCAAAATACTACTTACTACATTTGTACTATTATTATAAAGGAAGTAGTCGATATTATAATCAGAATTCTCGGAAGTCATTTATAAAACATAATGTTATCTAGTACTTAAGAAATTAACCAATGTTAAACTTACACCAATATATAATACCTTCACAATCTTCTCAGCAAATATGGGACATAACTTTGGAGTATCACATACTTTAGTGAGCTTGCAAGTTAATTATTTTGTAAATCTTGAAATAGATTAGGTGTTTTTATTTGACTTCCTGTATCATTCTTTGGTGTGAATCATATTTTCTGAGATTTAATTAAACTCACTTTTTCCTTTTCCTTTCTTGAGAGAATTATATATGTAACGACCCACCCTACGATATATTATTGTTTGCTTTTAGCTCTTCTGAATTAAGCTGTTTTTTAGGAAGTCACCCATCTTCGTTCTACTATTACATAAGCACACTTAACTGCAGAGTTTTGATAAATTCATAACCACTACGACTTTAAAACGTGATATGTTAAAAAGGGTAGGGTGCAAATATATATATATATAAAAGTACATCTTCATTCCCCTACTCAAATGAGGTGGAACGTCACAATCACCCCTTCTTAGGACTCAGCGTCTCCGTTAGCGACCCTTATGAGATTATCTCACTTTGGCGCGCGTCCTAGTGAGTGTCCTCTGAGGACCTGAACTTGTGCACGCTCCAATAATTTTTTTTGGCAAAGAGGTGGGGGCTCGACCACCGACCCCCTCTGGCCACTCTGCAAGCTAGTCTTGGGTCCTCCCAAGATTAGCCAACGGCTTTCTTCTTAGCATCCGCTTTGTGCTCAATTTCAGCCTTCACGCTCTCAACTCAAGTGCTTCTGGTGTAATCGTCTGTGCATCCCTCTGAAACAACTTGTTGGACCTGTTCAAATCCACAAACAAATATCAGTCTTAGAGTTGTACGTGAAGATCTAGTTGCAACTCTTCGCTCTCAACACCCAGTCTTTACAATTACTTCCCTAAGTGTAATGATATTTGCACAGCTTGTGCACAACAATCCTTATGTTTAATAATTTAAAAAAATGTTGAAAAATCATTAAACAGAAAGATTATTGTGCACCTAACACCCCTCCTTCCCTAGTATCAGTTTCGCAAATTTCAACAACCCTAAGCGTACCATTTTCTCATAAAACTTAGAAACCTGGTGGTATTGAGGGAGGGAGTAGGCGGTGGAGGCCACGGGAGACAACTGGGAGAGTGGAGCCCACGTAGGAGAGGGTTTTTTAATTTTTAATATTTATATATATTTTTATTATAAATAACACATGTCGTTATATAGTTGAATTTGATTTGGCACACTAATAAAATCATCCAAATTTTGGATCAAAGTCAAATGAAACTCTCAAAATATTTTTGTAGTACAAAAAATTTATTGCAAATCAAGATAAGTAAGGGTTGAATACGTATGCAATTAATATTGGCAGTAATGACATCCGCATTATTCAGTTATCACTTTTAGGTAATCACATCTACATAATGTAGTTATTAATCGCTATCAGCACGGTAATTGTGATTATTGAATGTAATTATTAACTGTTATCCACATATCACATAGTTAATATATATGCCTTTTGGGCTTATTTTAATCTTTTTAACTTTCTTTGCACTACAAAAATTTCAAGAATTTTGGACAGTTTGAAACTGTCTAGAAAAAGGTTCAGATCGTTTCAAACCGTCTAGAAAAATGGGTCGCTAATCCGAGTTATGGACAAATTAGGCCAAACCGTCCGCAATTCCAAACGGTTTGGCCCAAACCGTCCAGAACTAGTTCTGAACGTTTTTGCCCAAAACCGTCCAGAATTTGTTATTTTTTAAAAAATATTTTTTTTAATTATAATAATTATTACTTTGTTAATATAATTATTATTCTTTTATTTTTTTGTCCAGTGGTCAGAACTTCTATGTTCTACCGAAAATATCCACCGAAAATCAGCTCCGGTTCTACCGGAAATCCATCGGAAAATCGGGCTTCTTCGGTTCTTCTTGGGTTCGACAGGTCACTCCTAGCCTCCTTCGGGTTCCACCGAAAATCAACGGAAGATCCGGTCACTGGGTACATATCCCGGATGTCAAAAAATCCTTCACAAATCAAACCCAAAAAATTTCAAAACCCCGTCTTTCAACCGTTAATCATCACAATCCAAACCCAATACAAACATAAAATGTAATCAAACCTAAGAATTTCACTTACCCAAAAAAAAAAAAAAAAAATCCAGATCCATCTAGTGGTTTGGAAGAGAGCGGTGAAGAGTGATAAGTGCCAAATATTGCATATATGGACCCCTTAATTTGCATTTACTAAACCATTAGTTTTGTTATTTTTTAATGTTTTTGGTTAGTTTTGGTATTTTAGTATTTTACAGGTCATTGAGAGAAAACAATAGCTTTAAGGTGAAAGAAAGCATACTTTGAGAAACCTAGATGATGTGATTATGTTCAACCAAATCAAGGAGATGGCTAAATTGAAATTTCGTTAATTATAGTCAAAATCGGATTTGATTAAATTTCAGGTTCTGTATATGTCATAGTATTTTGGTCATAACTTTTCACTTAAGTATCGGATTAAGGTGAATCAAGTGGCGTTGAAAATATAACTCAAATTACTACAAATCATTGTGACATATAATTTTCTCAATTCGGACGTTTGCTATGCCAAAAGTGTTCCGCAGTAAAAGACCGCAAATTTGAACGAATTTGGAATCATTTTCCTTCTTAGATTGAGTTTTGAGTATCCTACTCAAACTAGAAGACTAACCTCCGATTTTACTAGAAATTCTAGGGCTTCTAGGGTTTGTTTTCTCCCTATAAATAGACCTCTAAGCCTAAAAAAAGAAAAAAAAAGTGTGTGAAGCTAGAGAGCAAATTTTCGTGTAGTTCGTGCGTCTCCATTCTTCTTGCAACGTTTTCTTTTTGTAAGTTTTTATTTTGATGTTTTTAATTAAAGTTAGCATGTTATTTTTAGTCATGAGAAGCTAACCATCAACTAAGGTTGAGGATGAAGCCTCACTTATGATTAGCAACATTATTCTCATGAAATGTAATATTTTTCAATTTTAATGAGTATGATTTTCCAATTGTTTTACTTCAATTTAATTTTGTAAAATGATTCTTAGATATCTTTTGTGATTCAATGATACATTTGATGATTTAAGAAAGTTTCATAAAATTGTTTGTGCTTGGTTTTCTTTGTTTAAAAAAATTGGATATACCTTATGATTTATTCTACGAATACAATTGATGTTTTGATTTATTTTGGATATCTTGCTGTGATTTATGGATATACTTGATGATTTAATTTAAAATGGATTTCTTTTGTGATTTGTGTAAATAATAGATATATGAGATGATTTTGATTAAATGTTTGAAGCAGAAGTAAAACATACTTAAAATTTTATTGTGAGAACTTTGTGAAATATTATTGATCATGAGAATATATGTTGCTATGAGTTTATGAGTGTGTATTCCGATACCTTAGTGCTTTTTTTCTATTTGATTACATTCACTCTAGCTAATTTTGTTTATGCTTTTGATTTTTATTCACAAAAACAATCTCTTAATTTTTGGAACTAGGTTAGGATTAGATTAATTTAGTCATAAATCTGTTTCAAAAATACAATTCCCTGTGGGATCGGTCTCGCACTTGCAATCCATTAACTGCAAACGATTCGTGTACTTGTGAGTACATTTAAAATTCACATCAAGTTTTTGTTACTGTTGCCAGGGAGTTGTTTGATTTTTGAAAATAATTTATTTCTAAATAGATTTTATCCTTCTACTAGTTATAGTTAGGGTTTTTATTTGCAATTTGTTTTTGTTATTCCTGTTTCTAATAAAAAAATAAAAATAAAAATAAAAATAAAAAAGGATAAAATGTTTTGTTTTTTTGCCTATTTTGCAGCTTCGGCGCAGCTTTCTATCGTAGCACCATCCAAACGAGCCACTACCCATAGGCATCATCAATAAGTTTAGTAGCTGAAACTTTGCCAAAAATTTATTTTTGGTCAATTTTGTGAGTTTTAGTTTTAGTTTTATTTTATTTTTACATTAGTTATTTTTATTTATTTTATCTTTTAATAAAAAAATAAATAAAAAATTTGCTAGTGTGGGCTTACGGCGCTATCCAAGTGTCTAGGCAAGTTCTAGTTAGGAAAGTCTTGGAACTTAAGAGTGTCCGTGTAACCCCCCTCACTTTCCTGGGAACGAACCTGGGGCCTTGGAGAATTCTTGTTCCCATATTTGCACTTTTTTTTTTAGTTAAATTTTAGTTTTTTTTAGTTTTTTTTTGCATCTTGTTTATGCTTGGGCGGAGATCTTTAAATTTGGAACTTGCCAATTGTGATCCTGAGATCGAAAGAATAGCTCGAGAGAATCTAAGCTTGCTGAAAAGTTCTGAGTTCGAGTCGGAAAAGCCTATTGAGATGGGAGAACCACTTAGGAATAAGGATCCACCCAAGACCCTCAGGGAACTATTTGCACCCATCACTACCAACACTCCATCCTGCATAGTGTTGCCTGTTACTAATGCTAATCATTTTGATTTGAAGCCGAATGTAATACAAATCATTCCCACTTTCAATGGTTTAGAGAATGAAGATCCTTACGCTCATGTGAATGAATTTTTGGAGAGCTGTAATACTTTCAAATTTCAAAATTTCCCAGATGAGTCAGTGCGTCTAAGGCTATTTTATTTTTCCCTAAATGGTAAGGCGAAAGCTTGGTTACATTCCAACCTGCCTAAGCCCATCACCTCCTGGGAAATTCTACTAAACAAGTTCTACAATAAATTCTTCCCAATCTCGAGGATTAATGAATTTCGTCGAAAGATTAGCAGTTTCAGTTAGGAGGAGGATGAGAAATTCTATGATAGCTGGGAGAGGTTTAAAGAGCTGACTATGAAGTGTCCGCCCCATGGCTTTGAGACTTGGAGGCTCATTCAATTTTTCTACAATGCGTTGACTCAACCGGAGCGTTACATGATCGAGTCCATGAATGGTGGCGGTTTCTTGAATCTCACAGGAGAAAAAGCATAGAAGACTCTGGATGATCTGTTTGATAATTCACAACGGTGGGATTTTTCAAGTCATCGGGGCAAATGTTCCACTACCACCAAGAAGGAAGGACTTTATGAGGTGATGGACAATGAAGATATCAGGGGGCAACTCAAGGATATCATGCGTACAGTTGAAGCCATTGCTCTGAACAAGCCAGTAACTGCAACAAATATTTACCAAGTTGATGTATGTTCTTTATGCGCCAGCCCGATGCACTTTACTCAAAACTGCCTATCTCTGTCAACAGGTGCTGAATATCCACCAGAACAGTTCAATGCCTTCAATGATTATAGAAAACCAATAAGTGGACCTTTTGCTGAGACGTACAATCCAAGATGGCGAAACCATCCCAACTTCTCTTGGAAGCAAAATCAACCACAAAATCAAGGAGGAACATTAACTCAAGGTCATAATCAATATCCTTCTGGATTCCTTTCACAGGCTGAAAATCAGTTTCGGTCATCTCACCAAGCCCAACCTCTTGCTTTTCAGCCTACCACTCAAGTGCCACAACCGGAACCATAATCATCATTTGAAGACACAGTCAAAGCATTCATACAGGCAAGTAGCCAAAATATACAAAGGCTTAACCAGACTATACAAGAGCTTAAGACCGCCACTATGAGCAATAGTTAGACTATTGAAGAACTTAAGAATGAGTTCATGGATTCAAAGCAATTCACACATCAAGCTATTGCCAAGATGGAAAAGCAAATTGGCCAATTAGCCAATCAAATGGGGGAAAGAGAAAGAGGAAAGTTCCGGAGTCAACCAGTGCCCAACCCAAAAGGGCAATTCGTTATTGGGAGTACATCCGCCTCTTCTCATGGACAGGAGCATGTGCAAGCCATCACCACTTTGAGGTCTGGAAGGCAAGTGGATAATTAAGTGGATATGCCTGAAGAAGCCACGGAGGTAGCTAAAGATGAGGAAAACCATGAAAAGCCTGAAAAAGATCTTGGACTAGACACTGTCGTTCCAATTGCTAAGGGGAGTCCCCAGAAGTTTGTTCCTAAAGCTCCATTTCCAAAAAGCCTTACAGCTCCCAAGAAAGGCTCAAAGTTCGATGATATTTTGGAAGTGTTTAAACACGTGCAGATCAATATTCCATTCCTCTATGCCATTCAGCAAGTACCTTCATATGCCAAATTTCTGAAGGATTTGGTGACCATCAAGAGAAGGACAAATGTTCTCAAGAAAGCTTTCCTAACTGAGCAGGTCAGCTCTATTCTGCAGTGCAAGATTCCTATCAAGTATAAGGACCCTGGTTGTCTTACAATTCCGTGCATGATAGGTGATACCAAGGTTGAAAGAGCTCTCTTGGATTTGGGGGCCAGTGTGAATCTCTTACCATATTCAGTAATTGTCCAGTTGGGATTAGGAGAGCTAAAACCCACTTCAGTGACACTTCAGCTGGCTGATAGATTTGTGAAAGTCCAAAGGGGAATCATTGAAGATGTTCTGATCAAAGTTGATAAGTTTTACTACCCTTTGGATTTCATTGTCTTAGACATAGAACCGGTTATGAATGTGGAGATTCAGATTCCAGTAATACTAGGGCGTCCCTTTTTAGCTACGGATAATGCCCTAATCAACTGTAGGACTGGAGTCATGAAGTTATTTTTCGAGAACATGACAGTGGAGCTAAATATTTTTGATATCAGCAGGCAGCCATTTGACTATGAAGGGGCCAGAAGTGCATGCGCAATAGAAGAGATAGTGGAAGAAACTGTCAACGAGCCAAGTATAGAAGACCAATTGGGAAAGAGCCTTACAACATTTGGAGGCGACATGGACCTAGAGACATTACTTGAGCAAGCTGACGCCTTGTTGGACTCAACTCCTGAGACAGAAACTGACACTAGGGAAACCATTGAGACATCATCACTTAATCCATCTCCATCAGCAGCCGAGCCTGCCAAGCGGGAACTGAAGCCTCTACTGGACACCCTAAAGTACAAATATCTTGACCCATCTGTATCTCTGCCGGTAATCATAGCTGATGACCTGAATGAGACTCAAGAACAGAAATTGCCGGATGTATTAAAAGAACATAAAGAAGCCATCGGTTGGTCCATTGGAGACATAAAGGAAATCAACCTTGCAGTGGTGATGCACAAGATTCACCTGGAAGAAAATGCTAACCCTCTCGTGAGCCACAAAGACGGTTGAATCCAGCCATGCAAGAGGTAGTTCAAGTTGAGGTAATCAAACTTTTGGATGCGGGAATCATATACCCAATATCTGACAGCAAATGGAGAGTCCCATTCATGTGGTGCCCAAGAAGCCTGGAATTACAGTAATCAAGAACAAGGAGAATGAGTTCGTCCCAACTCGTGTTCAGTCGGGATTGCGGGTGTGCATCGACTACAGAAAGCTGAATTCTGCCACAAGGAAAAACCACTTTCCTTTGCCTTTCATAGATCAAATGGTGGAGAGACTAGCTAGCCATGCTTATTACTGTTTCCTTGATGGCTACTCTGGCTACAATCAAGTTTCGGTGGACCCAGAAGATCAAGAGAAGACCACTTTTACTTGTCCTTTCGGTACGTTTGCCTATCGTCGTATGCCTTTTGATTTGTGCAATGTACCTGCTACTTTTCAGCTGTGTATGATTAGTATTTTCTCAAATATGGTTGAACGTCACCTTGAGGTATTTATGGATGACTTCTCTGTTTTTGGATCTTCATTTAAGGAGTGTCTGCACCATCTTACCTTGGTGTTAGTACGATGTAAGGAGAAGAACTTGGTTCTAAATTGAAAAAAATGCAACTTCATGGTAAAATAGGGGATTGTTTTGGGCATGTTGTTTCCCACAAAGGTATTGAGGTTGACAAAGCCAAGGTAGATCTGATCTCCAACCTTCCACCCCCGTGAATAGTGAAAGATATTCGCTCATTTCTAGGCCATGTTGGGTTCTATAGAAGATTCATTAAGGACTTCAATAAGATAGCAAGACTTCTATGCAACTTGCTTGCAAAATATGCGCCCTTTGATTTCAATGAAGAGTGTCATGCAGCTTTAAAAGTCTACAGAAGACCTTAACTTCCACACCAATCATTCAGCCACCTAATTGGACTGTGCCATTCAAGATAATGTGTGATGCTTCTGATTATGCTGTGGGAGCCGTGTTGGGGGAAAGAGTGGAGAAGCTTCCTCATGTCATCTACTATGCCAGCAAGACCCTGAATGACGCATAGCTGAACTACTCTACCACTGAAAAGGAGTTGTTAGCTGTTGTTTTTGCTCTGGATAAGTTTAGATCATATTTGCTTGGGTCTAAAGTATTGGTCTACTCGGATCATGCTGCTTTGAAGTATTTGTTGTCTAAGAAAGATGCTAAATCTCATCTTATCCGGTGGATCCTGTTGCTGCAAGAATTTGACATTGAGATTCGAGATAAAAAGGGTTTCGAGAATGTGGTAGCAGACCACTTATCTAGGCTAACTGTGGACTTCAATGAAGATATTGTGCGAATTGCTGAGACGTTCCCTGATGAACAACTAATGCACATCTCCCAGACTCCTGCACCTTGGTTCGCAGATATCGTGAATTACCTTGTCACCGGCCAGATGCCCTCCCATTGGCCCAGGCATGACCGATCAAAATTATTGGCAGAGGTAAAACATTTTTTTTTGGGATGATCCAGAGAGTATTCTAGAGAGTGACCAAAAAAATTTCATATCCTTTTGCCATGATCATACATGTGAATGCCACTTCAGTTCTAAAAAGACCGCTGCGAAGATTTTTCAAAGTGGATTCTATTGGCCCTCCATTTTTCGTGACACCCATGCCTATTGTTCAACTTGCGAGAGATGCCAGTAAATGGGGAGTATTGGAAGAAGAAACATAATGCCGTTGAACCCGATCCTGATTGTGGAGCTTTGTGATATTTAGGGCATCGACTTCATGGGACCCTTCCTGAACTCTTATGGGGTACCTCTACATTCTTGTGGCTGTTGACTATGTTTCCAAGTGGGTGGAGGCTATTGCTTGCAAAACCAATGATCATAAAGTCGTACTGCAATTTCGAAAGGATAATGTGTTTGCACGTTTCGGGACACCACGTGCCATTATCAGTGATGGGGGGAAGCACTTCTGCAATAAATTTTTTGAGCAACTCATGAAGAAGTATGGTATCACTCATAAAGTTGCAACTCCCTTCCATCTTCAGACAAGTGGTCAAGTTGAGCTATCTAACAGAGAAATCAAAAGGATATTAGGGAAGACGGTGAACCCGACAAGAAAGGATTGGTTTCTACGACTCAATGATGCATTGCGGGCATATCGGACAGCATTCAAGACTTCGATTGGCATGTCTCCCTACCGACTTGTGTATGGGAAGGCTTGTCATCTACTTGTAGAATTGGAGCATCGAGCATATTGGGCTATCAAGCAGCTGAATTTCAATCTCACCAAAGCCGGTTCTCAAAAGAAGCTCAAGCTCAATGAATTAGAGGGGCTGCAAAATGATGCTTACGACTCTGGCAAGCTGTACAAAACTCAGATGAAGAAGGCCCACGACCAAAACATTTTGCCAAGATCTTTTGAAGTTAGTCAGAAAGTCATCCTCTACAATTCACGTCTGCATCTATTCCTAAGGAAGCTAAAATCTCGATGGACTGGACCATTCATAGCTCATACAATTTTTCACTCATGGAGCCATTAAGATAGAAGATCCAAAGAATAGAGACATTTTCAATGTAAATGGTCAACGACTGAAACCATTTTTGGAGTTGAAGATCCCTGAGATTGAAGAAATGCCCTTGGAAGACCCAACTTATCCTCATATGCTGTGGAGTGTTTGGTTAAAGATGGTAAACTTAGCGCTTGTGGGAGGCAACCCATCTTTTGTTTTATTTTTTATCATTTTATTTTGTTTTGTTTGTTTTTGATTTGTTTGTTGGTGTGTTTTTTCAGGACAAGTGTCTGCCATTCAAGTTTGGGGAGCATTCTTCTACGGTACACCCAACTTGCATCTCCCATTCGGTATAGTATTTCTGGTCACATTGGGGACAATGTGTCATTTTAGTTTGGGGATTGGTAGACATTTTTGTCTGTTGTCTTTATTATTTTTATTGTTATTGTTTTAAATTCAAAAAAAAAAAAATGTTGTTGATAGAACATGATTACATCGCAATTGTGGTTTGCATGTCTTTAGAATTTTGAATCTTTTGACTCATCTGTTGGATTAGAGAGACTTTACTTTTTTGAATTATTTATCACATGCACATTAGCATTGGTTCTAAGAGGTATGAGATTTGAATTGAGGAATGTGTCTTAAGATTTGTACGATGATTTGTTGATGAAACCTTGGCTTAAATTCAAAATAATAATATCATCAGTTTGAGTTTTCATTGAGTAACCGGGCCTCTTGCCTCACTAAGCATTGGGTGTTCGCGTAAAAAGATGAGAAATTCAATTTGGTTGATCGTATGACTAGTTTGACTTTGTAGCCTTTTTTACTTGAGTAATTAAGCCCTTGTGGATATTTCTACATGTAGTGCCTTAAAACCATTTGGTTTGGAAGTCACTGGCCCAACACTCATTACATAGGTCAATTAGAAAGTTTAAGGGAGTCAGACATTGCACAGTCTAAAAAAATAAAAAGAAGAGAAGAGAAGAGAAGAGAGGAATTGAACATTTTGATTTAAGCCTTAGTTACTTTAATCTGATGAGATTCCTATGAACTTTGAGGTACATAAACTTTGAGAAAAATTGAAACCTCATGAGTCTATGCTACTCACACTTTGCACTCATTTGAACCTGAGTTGTCTCAATTTTCAGCTATGAGTTGAATGATTTTTGATGTCTTAAAGATGTGAGTGTGATGTTCATCTTGTTAAACTTGCTCATGATATATGAACCATGTGTTTGTGTGGAAGTCATTGTTTGATAACAATATAGTGCGTTAAAATGTTTGTGGGTATCATTCCTGGCAAACCCTCACGAGACTTAACTCGTCCATTAGGGAGTCCTAAAGGTTTAAAAGGCTTGTTGCATACGCTAAGTGCAAACGTTTCTCCCACGAAAGATGACTTATGTTTCATGCTTTGATTTTGTTTTTTATTTTATTTTGCTAAGGGACTAGCAAAATGTAAGTTTGAGGCTATTTGATGAGTGCCAAATATTGCATATATGGACCCCTTAATTTGCATTTACTAAATCAATAGTTTTGTTATTTTCTAATGTTTTTTGTTAGTTTTGGTATTTTAGTATTTCGCAAGTCATTGAGATAAAATAATAGCTTTAAGGTGAAAGAAAGCACACTTTGAAAAAACCTAGATGATGTGGTTATATTCAACCAAATCAAGGAGATGACTAAATCGAAATTTCTTTAATTGGAGTCAAAATCACATTGGACTAAATTTTAGATTCTACACATGTCATAGAATTTTGATCATAACTTTTCACTTAAGTATCAGATTAAGGTGAATCAAGTGGCATTAGAAATCTAACTCAAAGTACTACAAATCATTGTGAAATATAATTTTCTCAATTCAAACGTTTACTATGCCAAAAGTATCCCGCAATAAAAGATCGCAAATCTGGACAAATTTGGAATCATTTTCCTTCTTAGATTGAGTTTTGAGTATCCTACTCAAACTAGAACACTAACCTCCGATTTTTCTAGAAATTATAGGGATTCTAGGGTTTGTTTTCTCCCTATAAATAGACCTCTAAGCCTCAAGAAAAAGTGTGTGAAGCTATAAAGCAAATTTCGTGTAGTTCGTGCATCTCCGTTCTTCTTCCAACATTTTCTTTTGTAAGTTTTTATTTTTATGTTTTTAATTAAAGTTAGCATGTTATTTTTAGTCATGAAAGGCTAAACCTTCAACAAAGGTTGGGGATGAAGCCTCACTTATGATTAGTAACATTATCCTCATGTAATGTAATATTTTTTTAATTTTAATGAGTATAATTTTCCAATTGTTTTACTTCAATTCAATTTTGTGGAATGATTCTTAGATATCTTTTGCGATTCAATGATACATTTGATGATTTAAGATAGTTTCATAAAATTGTTTGTGCTTAGTTTTCTTTGTTTAAAAAAATTGGATACACCTTGTGATTTATTCTATGGATACAATTGATGTTTTTGATTTATAATGGATATCTTACTATGATTTACAGATACACTTGATGATTTAATTTAGATTGGATTTCTTTTGTGATTTGTGTAAAGAATGGATACGTGGGATGGTTTTGATTAAATGTTTGAAGCAGAAGTAAAACATACTTAAGATTTTCTTGTGCGAACTTTGTGAAATATTATTGATCATGGGAATATATGTTGCTATGAGTTTATGAGTGCGGATTTCGATACCTTAGTACTTTTTTCTTTTTAATTTGATTTCATTCACTTTAGTTAATTTTGTTTATGCTTTTGATTTTTATTCACAAAAACAATCTCTTAATTTGGAACTAGGTTAGGATTAGATTAATTTAGTTATAAATTTGTTTTCAAAAATACAATTCCCTGTGGGATCAACCTCGCACTTGCAATCCATTAACTGCAAATGATTCGTGCACTTGCGAGTACATTTAAAATTCACATCAACAAGGAGGCTGGAGGGGGGAGAGAAAGAGAGAGGAAGAGAGAACTGGCAGGAGATCCATGTATTACTGCCTGATCTCTCTCTGTATCTGGCCAGAGACTCGACCGGGCGTGGGTTTCGGCCGGATCCAACGGGAGATTTGACCTTCCACTTCAAATCTGACCTCAACGACGTCACCGACTCCGTGTCCACATCCCATCGTCCTATTCTCGTTGCCTGTCTCAGTCGTTGGCCGGAGAGAGAAAAAGAAGAATGAGAGGGAAAGGGATAGATGAGGTCGAGACTCGACAGAGAGATTTTCTTTTTTTTTAAGGGAGAGAGATCTAGGTCTTTCTTTTAAAAAGAAGAAACAGAAAAAAAAAAAATAGAGGAAAAAAGAAGTTCAAGCGATTTCATTTTATTTCTGGACGGTTTAAGGAAAACCGTTTGGAAAAAAACAAGGAAAAAAAAATTCAGACGGTTTAATTGAAACCGTCGCAATTTAATATTTAATGGATGGTTTTCAAAAAACTGTCAGTAAAATTTCAAACCATTTAGAAAAAAACTGTCAATAAATGAGAGTTTTTTTTTTTTTTTTTTGTAGTGTTGGGGCTATATTATGGCATATTTTAAACGATTTTAAAAACATTTTGAGCATGTTCTAGTATTTTTTTTTTAAGCTATATTGTTTTATATGAAATCCATATTTTTATTCCACATTATCTTAAAAATAACAAAGAAAATACAAACACCACATAATGAATTAATTCAAAAAATACAAACATGCAAATAATTACAAAGGTGCGAGAGATATGAGAAGAGAGAAAGAAAAAACCTAAAGTAAACAAGGTAAACCTTATACCAATTACCAAAGGTTTAAAACGGTATTGTTTTTGTATTAAACACTAGAACAAAGTCATTTTGATAAATTTGATTTTATAGATATATAATATAGAGCGAGTAATTCTACATTTTGCTTCATGTAGCTTCTTTGTGACTTCTAAAAAATAATATGACTTTCAAAATTATCATTGAATTAATTATATATCATTCTTGAATTTCATTACTTTATTTGTCTCCCCAAATAATATATCCTACTGGGTTGACTAATCCAAGTCAGCGTGTGACGTGGGTAACTAGTCTTCGTCATCACATGTAGCGTGGTCATTACGATAATAGGAGACGTGTAGGCCTTGTGTCCACCGTGAATGGGATTGACTAATCTAAGTCATCGTATCACGTCGATATCTAAGAGCACTAGTAGCAGTTACCCTATATTGGTTCACTTTCTTATATTTAGGAAAAATCTAATGAAAAACATAAAAATAAAAAATAAAAAAATCCACAGCAGATGCCCTATATTTAGAAGAGGAGGTTGGGAATGAATAGTATTTCCCTATATATACATGTCTACTATTCATTCCCTATGTATTATTTTAATATAAAAAAAGTATATTTAATTGATATAAGGAAGAGAGAAAAAGAAAAAAATAAGAGTAAAAAAAAATATTTAATTGATATAAGAAAATGTAAGAGAATCTATTGTATGGTTTTTTTTATAGGGAAGCAAAAAGTAGTTTTGTTCCCTAAATATAAGAAAAATGATTGAGAATTTACTACTAGTGCTCTAAGTCTTGGTCATGACGGCGATATGACACCTTCGCCATATAATATCCCTCAGGGATGGAAGGAAAGGGCCAATGGCTCTCTTCCTTTCATTGGTTTTCAATATATATAATATAATATAATTAATTAAAATATACATAATTTTATAATTAAAAGTTCTCTTAAAAAATTTATATATTTATTGTTTTTTCTACATGTTCACACAAGAGGGAGAGAGGAGATTCGAACTAGTGACCTTTGTTTTATAAGACGTAGTCTCCAGCCAATTTAGCTACCATTTTGAGACATATTTATTGTTAATTCCATTCCAAAGGGAATGGATCGGAGGTTAAGATTAGTTTAAGAATATATTTAGGAAAACTCTACTTACCACATTTGATCTTTCATTATTTTTACAATCATAAGTTTAAACTTTAAAAACCCTAAATTTAGTGTATTCATCTTTCAATTTCAATCATCCGTTAGAATTATTCGTTAAATCTTAACATATGAGTATCAAAATTCCTAAAATATAATTTTTTATGAAAAATAAAAAAATTGCAAGGATTTGATATAAAGTGGTAAATGTGATATAAAGTAAAAAGTTTTGTGTAGAAAAGTTTTGTATTGTAGTAAATCTTTGTATTTAAATAATAATAAAAAATTATTAATATGATATAAAAAGTAGAAAAGGTAGAAATATTTTGATGTTAATTGTTATTAAAAAAAAGTAGTAAAAAAAAAAAGGGATAATTACACTTAACCCCCCTGATTTATCCACGGTGTGGCGATTTACCCCCCAATGTACCAAAATTGGTACATGACCCCCCCAAACTTGCCAACGTGTGGCAAAATCAACCTTCCGTCCAATCGACCGTTCGTTTTGACGGAAAGTCGGTCACGTGCAAGCCACGTGACTTGGGGAGGGTCTCTGTCTCAAACGGTCACGTGACTTACACGTGACCGATTTTCCGTCCAAACGAACGGTCGATTGGACGGAAGGTTGATTTTGCCACACGTTGGCAAATTCGGGGGGGTCATGTACCAATTTTGGTACATTGGGGGGTAAATCGTCACACCGTGGATAAATCAGGAGGGTTAAGTGTAGTTATCCCTAAAAAAAAATAAGGCATGAACAGTGAATTAGCATTACTCCGGCTGTAAAGGCCGTTCCCAAACAACACCATAATGCCTTCACAATCTCCCCACCAAATAGGGGACATAACTTTCGAGGTATCACATGCTTTAATGAGCTTGCAACTTTATTATTCCATAAATCTTTAAATAGATTAGTTGTTTTTATTTCACTTCCTATATCATTCGTTGGTGCAGCTCGATTTGTAGAGAGGAAAACAACGAAAGACAAGTAGTTATACATTAATCGCCATATATTCTTTAGTATATGTATGGGAATACAACAAAATATACAGCAGTAACCAAACAAACAAAACACATGCAGCAACTGATTTACATTATACACGGGGAAGGGAGCATGCCAAAGACTAAAAACACACTAATTTATATAGAGCTTTTAACGTAGATTTTTATTTTAATTTTCTCCCTGCCTTTATTTTAGGATGATAAAACGGAAAATTGCATTAGTAATAATCACCATGAAGGGCAGATGTTATCATGCCACATTCATCTGCCACTTCCTGAGGCTAATGTTACCTGGTCATTCATGCTGTCATATCCAGCAGTTCTATTGCTACTTCCATCGTGTTCGTAAGCATGGGATGTCTCACCAAGCAAGTGTTCGGCTTCTTCCAGATTTGATTGAACACTAACCCACGAATGCGTCTCCGTCTTTCTTATTCCTTCTAATTCCATTGCCACTTCCTTCATAGTAGGCCTCTCATCCCCTTTCACTTTTAAGCACATCTTTGCAAGTTCAACGACTTCCTTGATCTGCTCATTATTTCCTCCTTCAACTATACGATTCTCAAGAACTTCAAACAATCGATCCTCTTTTAAGGAAGAAAGAAAATACATGGCAAGACTTCTTTCCTTCTCGGACCTATTGAATGAAAGTACATCCCCTCCTGTTAGTAGCTCCACGAGGACCACCCCAAAGCTATAGACATCACTTTTCTCTGTCAACTGGTTCGTCTGTAAGTATTCCGGATCCAAGTATCCAAGAGTTCCCTGCATTACAGTAGCTAGTTCCTTTTGATTTCGGGGAACCAATCTTGAAGTTCCAAAGTCGGAGACTTTTGCAGTGAAATCATCATCAAGTAGTATGTTTGAGGACTTAACATCTCTATGGATTATAGGTGTCGAAGCTGCAGAGTGCAGATACGATAGTGCGTCCGCTGTTTCTACAGCTATTCTTAAACGGGTTTTCCATTGTATGGTGGATGCGCTGCTTTCACTATGTATATAGTTGAAGAGCGTACCTTTTGGGACAAATTCATAGACTAGCAAAGGAACTTGTGTCTCTAAACAACAGCCCAAGAGTTTGACAACATTCCTATGGTTAATTTGGGAGAGCAGAACAACCTCGTTAACGAATTGATCAATTTGGTTTTGATCTACTGTCTTGGACTTCTTGATGGCAACAATCCTTTTATCAGGTAAAAATCCTTTGTAAACTGTACCAAAACCTCCTTGGCCAATGATTATATTCTCATCATAGTTATTTGTAGCCTTCTTCAACTCTTCTACAGTAAAGATTTTGGTTGTTTCCCTGGATCCTTGTTGTTTGCTTAGATGTTGTTTTAAAATCAAACCCCCATTTTGTCGAAAGAAGCTTTCTTTAAGCTTGATAAGTTTTCTTTTCTTGTGGACGAAGTACAACCAAGAGCTAACCACAAGCATTGCAACAAAGCTTACGCCAATAACTGCACTTGAAAAGGTGATCAATCATTTTTTATTTTTTATTTTCTTGACATAACACCGCTATCAAAAAGGATAGTACATATTAAGGATTTAATGCTTGTATTGCTCTGTCAAAGATATTAAAGAAAAGAAATAGAATCATTTAAAGCTGGGATGCTATGGGAACATCTAACCACGATTAGTTGGTTAAAATATTTATATATGGTTAAAATCTTTTTCAATGGGACAAAAACTTAAATTTGACTCCCATTAAAATAAGACTTCACCCTTTCTTAATATTAATTTTGACCACCTAATATATAAGAAATATCCGACAATTGTATCTAAAAGATGCTCTGTCATTTATCTATTTATTTTTATTTTTGAAAGAATCAATTATTGCTCATTCAACCGTCAATGTGGGCATATGTATGATTTGTTTTTGGATCATCGTAGAAAGGGGACAATGATACTCTCTATCATTATTAAACAGTCGATGTGGGCCATATGTATGGTATGCATGATAGATAGTATTGACCCACTTCACTTTAACTACTCCAAAAAATAAAAAATTAAAAATTAAAAATTAAAAAAAAAAAAAATCTATCAGGTTCGACTTAATTTCCCCATTGAAGGTATATTATATTTTTGTTTGCTGAGTCGATGATGTATTATTATATCAATATGATATAAGAGCATGCCATAATTTATGAGTTTTTTATATTGATTGTTTTTTTTTTTTGTTTTTTTTTTTTTTTATGTTATTATTCTTTTCTAGATAAAAAGAAAAAGAGAAAAGGAGTTAAAACATAGCTTAATTCCATAGAAAAGATCTTTTCAAAAAAATAAAAAATCCGTAGAAAAGATTTTATTGCTTATTCAACAGTCAATGACTCAATGTACGTGGCCCATATGTATGGAGCAAATTCTAGAAAAATGATAAAATTACAATCTTTACATAACTATCCTACAATCTTAAGACATATTGACTGTGACCTATATGCATAGGTCTCACCTAATAAATTTTGGTTGTGAAATAATTGTGCAATATAGATTGTAGATGAATCACTTCTCTTCTTTTATGAACCATTGTAGAAACAATGCTCCATCATTTATTGCAAGATGAATAGTATGCACTATGCACCTACCTTTTGAACGCTCAAAAAAAAAAGAAGAGAAAAAAAAAAGGTTTCTAATAGGTTCGACTTTCTGCGTTGATGGTATTTGATATTTTTTTTTGCTGAGTCGATGGTGTGTATTATATGAATATGATATATAAGAGCATGCCATAAGTTAATACAGCAATGTATGCAAGTACGTGTTAATACACACAAACACTCCAATGGAGAAAATTAAAAACAAACGAATTATTCAGAAATCCTGTATGTTAACAACCAATTAATTGGAAATTAATTTACGAATATATATGTTAATGAGTACGTAGAACATATTCCCAATCAATTAATTGGAAATTAATTTTATATATAAGCAAGTGCTTGGGCAGCCTTAATAGTTATTAAGCATACAAAATGGTGATCGAACATACTTACCAATTGGAATCTTAATTGCTAGTGCGGCGGCATCCGCAGAACAACCTTCACCATCTTTTCTTCCGTCCCCATGGTACCCCTTGGGACAATAACATGTATAATTGCCTTCTGTATTGTTACACATTTTGGTGCAATTATTGAGAGTTGGATCCCCACATTCGTTGATGTCTGCATATCAAGTGAAGAATATCAACATACATGTACAATAGTAAGAATAGCTTTTATAGATTTATACGTAGTACGTACCTTGGCAACCCCCATGGAGGTATGGGTTCCCTTTGTAACCTTGCTTGCACATGCAGCGGTATCCCTGCCTATTTGGGGGGTCAAAGCATTCACTATTTTTGTCTTGACATGCGAAATTTGGTTTGTTTCGAGCTTCTTTACATTTCTCATCGCCAACTGCCCAATCAAACACCAGTGGAACCTCCTCCTTCTGTAGATCGCGGAGATAATTGGAGGAGAAGTTGAACTTGCCTTTCTAGACAACAAAAGCATAGCCGCAAGGATTGAAGTCCCATATTTTGGTATGATTATAAAAGCTCTGTACTTCCACACTAATATCGTTTAATCCATCCGGAAACCCTACCTCGCAACACCCAACGCCGGAGCAAGACCCATTGACTACATTGCGAAGGCTATAACATAGAGATGCACATCCGGTCCAATAATTTTCTTTGTTTTGGGACCCACGAAGGTATGCAATTGTGTCACAGCCAAGAACAATGAACTTATTTTTGCTGTTGGAAATGGTGAAAATGTGGGATGCCGTGAGCCAGGGCTCGTTGTTTCTTACGAGTTGACCTAACCGATTGTAACAGTTTCGGGCCACAAAATTCGTGACATGGAACTCATGAGTCTCAAAGGATATACTTGTTACAACGAAATCACCTCTCATTGGTATTTCAGAGTCATTACAAGTGATAGTAAAACTCTCATCTAGATAGCAGTCCTCAGTCAAGCCAAATGGGAATGGAATTTCTACATCTCCACACTTGCCGATGCAGCCATGCTTGGTGTTAGTCGTTGCTACCGCCACCATTGCAAATATGATCACTCCAGACACTATGATTTGCAAAAGCCTCCCACTCAAGCCCATGGCCACAACTTTTTTTTATGGAGATAGTTTTGTGTTTAGATATGTGGTTTGATTGTCGAGACAGACTCTTCCCTTTAAAGGCGTATGGAACGAAGACCAATTCAGCGCCCCAAGCTATGGGTTTGAACTAAGTATATATCATCGTCTTTCGCTATACAAGTTTCTTTCTTGTAGGTTTCCTACTCCTAAACTCCGCGTTAGACTAGCCCCTTTTTTTTTTTTTTTTTGATTACTAGTCTTAATCATTGCATGTAGCGCGCGTATCATCTTCTATTCTTCTTTCGCTATACAAGTGTGTTTCTTGTAGGTTTCCTACTCCCAACTCCGCGTTAAGGACGTCATCTCCAAACTCTACACGCGCTAACGCGACTGTTGTCTTGCAGTTGACTAGTCTTTTTTTTTTTTTTTAATTATTATTATGCAGTTGACTAGTCTTGATCATTGCATGTAGATAGTCAAAAGTCTTGTGTTGATAAGTCCGTAGTGATGGCTCGAGTTTCCAGAAACAGCCAATACGGTGGGGCGTCTTCAATTTTCATACCACTAAAAACATAAATAGAGCAATTATAAACTTGTAATTACAGATGCGTTAGTATTAACAATCAACATATTTAAGCTTATCAGCATTGTAATTGTGTAGGAGTTAATATGGAATAGTAGATATTGGTTTAAGCTCCTTAATTTGCTGAAGAAAGGAATATTGGATAGATGGCGAAAGTTTCGTGCGGATTGTTGTCGTCACCATGGATTAGCCATCCACGTGAGGACAGTGTTTTGCTTTTTAACAAACAAATAAAATGATTAACAAACAACCTAAAACATAAATCATTCACAAATTTTATTTTTTATTTTTTTAATGTCAAGTTACAACTAAAAGGCAAAAAGCAAAAAGTAAAAGCTTAAGTAAGCTCATGCAGTTAAGCTCAAACACACAGTAAAGTTAAAACCGAGTTTTTATTAATGGAAGTCTAACTGCCAACACTTGAAACGAAAATTGTAAATGGATTTCTATTTCTACATTTTGGATAGTTGGATGGGAAGTTAATTAATCTTTTAAGCCTAGCCAAAGATTCTCTAGCATGAAACAAAGACATCTTTGTAATTTTCGCATTTTAAATTTCCCATGAAATATAAAATTAATTAGTTTAGAACCACCTATCAAAGGAGGAAGGCAGGACGCCAATATTTGGAAGTGTTGAAACTTCCGTCAGAACATAACTTAAGGAATAGTGTGTTACTCTCAATTGTCCAATATGCGACGCGACAATTATCCAATTATTCTGAGAAATATTTGTTTTTATTTTATATATATATATATATATATATATTTGTTTATCTCTATATAAAAGATGTATAAATTTATCATTAAATTTGTAAAATTTATATAAATTCCACTAATTTAATGATAAAATTAAAAAAAAAAACATAATGTGCAAAAAACATGAAAGTGAAAGATTTGTGATTTCCAAAGCTACACTTTGCCTAGAACTCCAATTTTTACTTTTTATTTTTTAACCATCGTGTAACACATGTTATTGTTCACCCATAATTGCCGAAGTTAAAGTTTATGTACGGATGTACTTTCTAATAATGTACTGAAGACTCCTAGTTAATAAGACGGGATCTATTAGTTGCACAATATTTTGGTGTACAATATTTATACACCAAGGCATATGAATATGACTCATGTATGTGGAATTCACATACATAGATCTCATCAATGTGAAACATCGGAACTCCACAACAACATATTGAACATATAATTCTCCAAATAACATTTACATAAATATTTGCTTTATAAGAATTCCCATAAGTTAACTAGAACATTTATGATCTTTAATAACTTCCATAGATAATCAATGTAGTCATCCAAGAATGCTATATTCATCTGATACAATTAGAAGACATTTAAGCCTACCACTTCAACATCTTTCAATAAATTACTAAGATTCATCTTAAAATTAATCATAACTACTTTAATAACCACATTAATAACATATCTCAAATTAACAAAATATAAAATTCGGTTTCAATACATTATAAGTAAACCACGTAAGATTTGCCCATACTAACGTTCTACCAACACACACTTCACAAAATAAGCAATCTCTTGCTAAACTCCAAGTTTCTCAAATCTTCTCCAGTACGGCTAACATCAAATGTCTTTGGTACCTTTGAAAAAGTGTAAATAAATATATAATAAGCAACCTCAGTAAATAGAATTAACTAATCAAGGGTGTGATGTCAAGCTATTTACCAGTTTGAGTGATGCAAAAAACATAATAAAACAATTCTCAATATTTTTCAAAACAAAATATGAAATACTTTCTATAGCGTTGAACAACCATGAAATGCATTGTACACGAATAATCATTTTTACTGGAAGCAATAAAATAATGCAATGGTTCAAAAACATTAAAACCATCTCCCAAATGTCATATACACTAGTTGTCAAACGTTTTCGTCCCGTGTGACTGGGTTGTGCGGCCCCCATTGGTACGAAGACCTCTTCTTGGGCAAGAAGAAGCGACCATATTAGGTATCTCTAGTCATGCATGGACTGTCCATATAATTTCTAAGGAATTTACCCATAATTGATTTTTATGTTGCCTCTCCCTCCCAAAGTATACATAGTTGCACGATTCCTATAGAATCCAAACTCTCGATGCCCTCATGCAAGGACTAGTTTCAATACCAAGCTTAAAATCTCACGATGCTACAGGGAGTTTTCAAATCTTAGTCAAAGTGCTCACAGATAACCGAATAATTCAGAAAATCATACAAAAAGTGCCAATTTCCATTCTCTAAAAACAAAATCTCAAATCTCATCATTAAATTCACATATGTCACATTGGTAAGCCAATGCGTTACCAAATTAATTAATGTCATTTGCATTTGTAAAATTCCACATATACATTCAACATTGGCACCACTATATCAAATATTATATTTAGGCATCATTAGTATCAAAATAAAACTCGACTCAATTTTTTCATGATTTATTCAAAATTTCTCATTTACTTTGAGAATCAATGATCATAAAATATATGCACATGTATATATACCCAAATACATATTGTTTTAATCTTTACTTTGGGTGTATTATTTTTATAAAATCCTTGATTAATCAGTTCGATCTACTTACCTGAAGCTCCTGTACCACTACTACGAGGTTTTACAATGCTTCGGCTAATGCCACTCGTTAGTCGTTCCTAAAATCAAAATAATTAAATATCACTACCTATAATAAAAATATATTTTCTTTAAGGAATAAAATTCCTAAAATTAATTTCCTGCTTGTCTCTAGTCCCTAGTCAGCCGAGACCCACGCCCATCCATCACTCCAAAGCTTTCAAAACAACCAACCTGCCATCATTCGCTTCTCTAAAATGATTGGTTCTTCCTTTATTCAAAAATCAAGGCACAACTACTATACAAATCAAATAAAGCAACCAGCGTAACAGGGACGGTTAAACATGGAAAGCTGCCGTTGACGGACTAAGGATGTGTTTGGATTGCGATTTCGTAGACAATAAGTGTGATTTTAACGCAAATTGCAGAACATAGATCATTTGAAAACTGCGTTTTTAAAAATTGCGATTTGAAAACGCAGAAAATCTGCTTTTTCAAATCACAGATAAGATGGTGTTTTTTAAAAAAGCAAAATTTTAAAGATAAATTTGCGATTTTAAAGGCTAAACTGCGATTTTGCCAAACACTTAACTGCGTTTTTAAAAATCATTTTTTAAAAATCGTTATTTTAAATCGCACATTTTAAAATTATTATTTTAAATCACAATTTTTGAAATCACAAACTCAAACGAACTCTAAAAAATTGACCCAAATAGCTGAGGACCAATGCTTAGGACAAATTAGGCATGAGCCACGCGTCGGTCCCATTGGCGAAGTTTCTTCGATATATGGGTCCGTACTTCTTTTTCCATGTAAAAGATGAAAGCTTTTATTTATTTATTTATTTTTTTTCTCTATTCAAATAAGAGAAAATGGAAATTACAAAAAATGATCCTTAACACTCAACCAAATAGAAGAAAAGGTGAATTAGTGGAAATACTTTCGAACACAATGTGAGAAATGGTTTATTTAGCTACAACATATGCATCAATATTAGCATATTTAGAGATTTTTAAAGCACTCCAAACATTTATAGAGAGCAAATGAACTTGAATGTAAGAGATAACTGGTGCAGCGATCCATTCCGAAAAAAGCAAATGATTCTTTTAAGGCAAGGATAATGAGCAGATAATCTCCTTCATTATGTGAGAAACCACAAAATAATGCAAGTTTTATTTGATTAAAAAGTAATGCTATTTAATATTCTTTTTATTAAAACGTTAAATTAAAGTTGAGTAATGCTACAAAGAGGACTAGATCAATCTTCATTATGTCCTATCAAATGTCACAATCATCATTGAATTGGATTAAAAATTTAATAATAATCATTTTTAATTCAATGATAATTTTAAAAATTACATAATATTTTAAAAGATACAAAAATATTTTAATCCTCTTTATAGCATTAACCTTCTAAGTTCGCAGCCTTGCATAATACTCTTTGATCCGTTAAAAAGAGTTAGGAGGAGGCATTTTCGTAGGTATTGTCATGACATAAGAAGTTTGTGCCTTAATATTATGTCGGCAACATGTCATAATTACATCATATTTAGACAATACAACAAACAGAAGACACTGCGAAATTCATCAAAATATATAATTTAATGTAATTAATTTTTTTTTTTATATAAAAGTAATTTAATGTAAAGTAAAAGTAATTTTAAATATTTTATATTTGAAATTATTTATTTTTATTTTTATTTTTCTACTAAAATACAATAAACTTTTTCATGTCAAGTTGAGTTAGCGGTCACACCCATCCATCTTCGACACTTTGCGTAAAAACTCCAACTTTTCTTTCTTTCTTTTTTTTCTTTTTTTTTTTTCACAACCAAACTAGCCAAGAGAACGAAAATAAAACACATATAATCAAACTTTAAAAGCAACGGATCTAAAAAAAAAAAAAAAAAACCCCTCTAGCTCTGAAAATTTGCATGTCACGCGGGTGTACACAATTGCTGAGTGTGACTTGGGTGTTTATATCCTACTGGCTTGACTAATCCAAGTCAATGTTTATGTATCAAGGATGACTGGTCTTCGTCTTCCCGTGTGGCGTGGCCTTCTATCTGCCGGGAATGGGATTGACTAATCTAAGTCTTCGTGTCACGTCAATGACTAGTCTTAGTCATTCTCTATAGCATCGTCAGGATAACAAATACGTTTTAAGCAAATAAATACAGTATAATTAAGTTTTCTTTTATATAAAAAAATTAAAATTTCATTTATGACAAAAAAAAATAAAAAGTTAGTCAAATGCTCTTTAATTAAGGCTCCAATTATAGTAAAAAAAATTATGATAAAAATGGTAGTCAATACTTTTTAATTAAGGCCTCCATTACAGTAAAAAATAAGTACGTATAGTTGAATTTCAAGATATTAAAGAAGAAAATAAAAACAAATGGAAAGTTACATTAAACCTTTGAGACAGTTACTAACTCATAATTTCACTTGAACTTAAAACCAAAATATTGACTAAGTTTGTTTATTAAAATAATTTTTTAGAATAAAGTTAATTCCGTTTTGAGCAAATTAAATTATATATAAAAATAATTATATGTAACTCAACACAAAATATAACATCTATTGAAATTAAATATTTCTTAACAAATATGAATTTTGCAACTTGTTTGGAAAAAAAAATAAAGGCAAAAAGCAAAAAGAATATTTTAAAATTAAAATGATTTAAATATACATAAGGCCATACCTAAGTTTGTCTTCGTAAGCCTCAAAATCTATTAAGCCGGTCTTGGTTATAAGAGCATTCATAGTAACCTCACCAAAATAGTTTTTTAGTTATTTTGATGAACTAATTTGATGAAAACACTAAAAAATACTCCCAGCAACCTCATCACTTTAACCAAAAAGTTTTGGTGAGTGAAAATACTCACCAATTTTGATGAGTAATATTCACTTACGAACTCCCTCACTAATTTTGCTTCTCTTTTCTCTCTCACATGATTAGCACTTTTTTTTTTCCTTTTTTCTCTCATTTTCTTCTCCCATCTCCCATCTCTCTCACACAATCATGTCCTTATTTCATGGACATGAAGGTTTCTTTGTCTCTGACATAAACTTTGTGGTTCTTTTATTTATCTTTTCTTTCTTTCTTTCTTTCTTGAATTTGGTTGAGAAGTAAATGAAAACTTCTATGAATTTCTTAGCGATGATCTAATCTCAAGATGAAGGTGTACGGAATTCAAAAAAAAAAAAAAAGATGAAGGTGTATGGTAGCGTGTCGTATAAAAATATTAAATAGAAAAAGAATATAGAAATCTGAAATATATATATATTATTTAAATGGAATAATGATAGTGAATAGTTAAAATTGTGAGGCTGCTATGAGACTTTTTAAAAGTGGCTCACCAGAATAGAGAAAAGTGATTTTTAGCTATTTTGATGAGTAAAATTTGATGAGACTACTAAGAATGCTCTAATAGCCTTACCAAAATAATTTTTTGGTTATTTTGATGAGCTAATCTGGTGAAAAAATAAAATTTGATGAGTGCTTTATTCACTCACCAAATTTATTAAAACTTCATATCTCTCTCCTTTTTCTTTTTTTTCTTCTTCTTCTTTTTATTTTATTTTATTTTTTTATGTTTTCTCTATCATGCATTACACACAACCTCCATTTTGAACAATATTATTTGAATGAAATAGTGCATAGCTAAAATGATGAGGCTGGTTGGAGAGATTTAAAAAACTAAATAACTAAAATGGTAAAAAGCAATTTTTATTTATTTTGAGTAGTAAAATTTGATTAGGCTAGCATTTCTAGCAGCCTCACCAAATTGTACTCACCAAAATAGCTAAAAATCACTTCTTCTTTTTTTTTCTTTTTTTTTTTAATTCTGATGAGTCACTTTTTTAAAGCACCTCAAGGAGTCTCACCATTTTAACTATTCACTATCACTATTTCATTTAAATAATATTTTTTCAGATTTCTTTATTTTTTGTCTATTTAATATTTTTGAATGTGTTTATGTTATTTGTCAATATTTTTGTTTTGATAAAAATAAAAGAGATAAAACCCTTAGATTTTTTGTAGCCATTGCCCATAATCTCTATGTATCTTTTTTTCTTTTTTTTTTTCTACTCGTATCTTCTAAAAAATAAAAATCTATGTTATATGAAATTTTTTAATTTTATTTTTGTATTTTTAATAAATAGCTCAAATATTATTTACAGTGATGGTATTTAGTTGATATAATGCTTTGATCTTAAGGGTTAAAAGTTTAGTTAAATAGGCATCTAATATTTGTGAGAGTTCAGAGAAGAAAATAGGAGAAAGAAAGGAAAAAAAAAATAATGGGGATGTGCTGATTGATGTGAGAAAAAAAGGAGAGAAAAAAAGAGAGAGAGAGAGAGAGAGAGAGAAATGACAAGTTGGGCACAAGTTATGCACAACTATTATGCATCAATCACTTTTTTATAAACAATAAATTCTTTTTATTTGGGTTAATGCAATCAAAATAGAGCTTTTCCTAAATCTTTCAAATTTTCATTTACCAAAAACAGTTGATTGGACCTGTCCACAAATTGGGCTGAACTTGTAATTTGTCAATCCACTCCTTAAGATGAATGCATATGTTGATAAAATAAGATTCGTCCCATGGAATATAAATCGAGTTACCAATAAAAACTTTTGATTTACGTGGGAACATAAAAATCGACTAATTTATAGTCGCATTCGAAATTAGTATGCAGGCGCAATCTGAGGCTTAACATGAAGTTGATCAAGTACGTACAAAAGATTTACAGTGTCAGCCTAATCCCTGGCTACTCTTGTCCATATCTCACAGGTCTCCGTTTATTTCCTTAAGCCATCGACAACTACTTCTCCATTCTCTACCCCAAAAATTTTCGATGCTGTGGAAAATACCGTAGAAAGCTGAGTGCTTTCACACTGGACTAATCTAACTCACTGTCACAAGTAGATGACTATTCATCACGCTACAAGCCATACACAGCTACTTCTCCATTCCCACCCCAAGAATTTTGGATGCTGTGGAAAATACTGTAGAAAGCTAAGTGCTTTCACACTGACTAATCCAACTCACTGTCACAAGTAGATGACTATTCATCACGCTACAAGCCATCCACGGCTACTTTTCCATTCTCCACCCCAAGAATTTTGGATGCTGTGGAAAATACCGTAGAAAGCTGAGTGCTTTCACATTGACTAATCCAACTCACTGTCACAAGTAGATGACTATTCATCACACTACAAGCCATCCACAATACTTCTCCATTCTCCACCCCTAGAATTTTGGATGCTGTGGAATATACCGTAGAAAGCTGAGTGCTTTCACACTGACTAATCCAACTCATTGTCACAAGTAGATGACTATTCATCACGCTACAAGCCATCCACAGCTACTTCTCCATTCTTCACCCCAAGAATTTTCGATGCTGTGAAAAATACTGTAGAAAGCTGAGTGCTTTCACACTAACTAATCCAACTCACTGTCACAAGTAGATGACTATTCATCACGCTACAAGCCATCCACAGCTACTTCTCCATTCTCCACCCCAAGAATTTTCGACATTGTGGAAAATACCGTAGAAAGCTGAGTGCTTCTACACTGATTAATCCAACTCATTGTCTCAAGTAGATGAATATTCATCACGTGTAGCGTGCTCATTATAATAACAGTAATGAAACTCTCCAACTATTTTTATCTGTATTATTTGGTAATCACTTTTAGATAATTACATCCGCATCATGTAATTATTAATTGCTATTCGCACAATAATTGTAATTATTGATTATAATTATTAACTATTATTCTCATATCACGTAGTTACTAGTTAATATGCTTTTAGGGCTTATTTTAATCTTTTGAGTTTTCTTTGCGGTTCTATGTACTATGACCTATTTTAAACGATTTTAAAAATATTTTCAGCCTGTTTTAATATATATATATATTTTAAGCCATTGTGTTTTATATGAAATCTATATTTTGAGTTAATTATCTTAAAAATAACAAAGAAAATACAAACATCACATAATGGGTTAATTCAAAAAATACAAACATACAAATTACAAATGTGAGATATGAGAGGAGAGAAAGAAAGAATCTAAACTAAACCCTCTACTAATTACCAAAGGTTCAAAATAGTGTCGTTTTTGTGTTAAACACCTGAATGATGTCGTTCTAATGAATTTGATTTTGTAAATATATAATATAAAGCGAGTATTGCTACATTTCGTCCCCTTTTTTTTTTTTTTTTTTTGTGTAACTTCTCAAAAATATATGATGTTTAAAATTACTATTTGATTGACTATATATCACTCTTGAATTTCATTACTTTATTTTTCTCCCAAATAATATATCTTTCGCATGGTTGACTAAATGTCACTCTTGAATTTCATTACTTTATTTTTAAAATTGTTATGCACCAATCACTTTTTTATAATCAATAAACTCTCATTGTTTTGGTTAATGCAATTAAAATAGAGCTTCTCCTAAATTTTTCAAATTTTCATTTAACAAAAACAGCTGATTGGACCTGTTCACAAATTGGTCTGATCTTGTAATTTGTTAATCCACTCCTCAGTATGAATGCATATGTTGATAAAATAAGATTCGTCCCATGGAATATAAATCGAGTTACCAATAAAAACTTTTGATTTACGTGGAAACATAAAAATCAACTAATTTATAGTCGCGTTCGAAATTAGCATGCAGGTTCTGAGGCTCAACATGAAGTTGATCAAGTACGTACAAAAGATTTACGGTGTCAGCCTAATCCATGGCTACTCTTGTCTATATCTCACAGGTCTACTCTTGTCCATTCTCACAGTCACAGGTCTACTCTTGTCCATATATTTCACATGTTTATTTCCCCAAGCCATCGACAACTACTTCTCCACGCCAAGAATTTTCGACGGCTGTGGAAAATGCCGGTGGAAGCTGAGTTCTCTGACACAGACTAATCAAACTGTGGAAAATACCGTTGGATGACTAGTCTTCGTTATCACGTGTAGCGTGGTCATTACGATAATAGTAGACGAAAGGCCAGGTGATCGATGCAGTGACATAACTAAGCCATTGACATGTTTCTAGAAACACATTTTGTCGGTTATGTCACGTGCGTTAAAAGGGTGCGGGCTAAATCTTATATGCAAAGACCAGTTTAAAGGCCTTTTGAATTCCATTTTATATGTGGGGTTGATGTCCCAACTCCAAACTGGAGCACCCACTCATACACATCCAAGCAAAATACTACTTACTACATTTGTACTATTATTATAAAGGGAGTAGTCGATATTATAATTAGAATTCTCTGAACTCATTTATAAAACATTATCTTATCTAGTAATTAAGAAATTAACCAATGTTAAACTTACACCAATATATAATACCTTCACAATCTTCTCAGCAAATATATATGGAACATAACTTTGGAGGTATCACATATTTTACTGAGCTTGCTAGTCTCTTATTTCGTAAATCTTGAAATAGATTAGGTGTTTTTATTTGACTTCCTATATCATTTTTTGGTGTGAATCACATTTTCTTTGGTTTAATTAAACTCATTTTGGTGGGACCCATGTGATGGTGGCCCAATCCAATATGAAAGGAGTTGTGTAAAAGTTATGTTAAGTGTTTGCATCATTCCTCCAATCTAATCCCTCCATCTCCTTCCCCACCGCTTAGTAAAGTTTGAGTTTTTGGTTTCTTGTTTTTTTCTCTCGCAGCTTTCTCGGTAACCAAACAAAGAGATTTGAAAAATTATATAATAAGGTCATCGGAGAACATTTTCTCAGTCCTAGTATTTCGGTCTTTTATTTTATTTTTATTTTTATTTTTATTTTTTCTGGGCGAGACTTAGTCGTGGATGGATAATTATTTTCAGAACAACTTGGTATAGAATTAAAGGAGGGCATTAAAGAATAGGGTGAACTAGCTAGTCATGAAATTATCAAGTCCTTTTCTTTCTATCTTTTTTGAGCGAAAAGTCTTCAAAAGTCATACTCAATAGAATATTGCTTCTTGAGAATGAATCTTTGGCGACCACTCTCATGCTTGTTGACACTTGTAATTTTCTGTTTTCTATCAGTGCTGTTTTTTGGTTGTATCTGTACATCGTCAGTCAATGGCTGTGATTGAAAGACCCATGGCATTTGCTTTTGACAATGGCTTTTGCTTTTAATTGTATTGGGAAAGTGTGGGTTTGGTCTTGTAAGAAACGGAACAGGGGAGGCCAAAGGAGAGAACTTGATGGAGAAGAAAAGATCGAGAAGGCAGGACGTGGTAGGTAAGACAGGAAAAAAAAAATGAAGAAAAAAAAAATGAGTACATGAATCCTTTAAATTATCATTCTATTGTTAATTCCCCTCTCAGGCTGCCAATTATGTCAAAAGGATATATAATACTCTTTGATCCGCCAAAAAGAGTTACGATGAGGCATTTTCATGGGTAGTGTCATGGCATAAGAAGTTTGTGGCTTAAAATTATGTCAACACGTCATAAATACATCATATTTAGACAATACAACAAAAAGAAGACACTGCAGAATTCATCAAAATATATAATTTAATGTAATTAATTTTTTTTATAAAAAGTAATTTAATGTGACGTAAAATTAGATTTAAAAATATTTTGTATTTGAAATTATTTGTTAATCTTTTTTATTTTTCTACTAAAATACAATAAACTTTTTCATGTCCAGTTGAGTTAGCTGTCAAACCCATTGATATATCTTTGACACTTTGCCTAAAAACTCCCAACTATTTTTTTTTATTTTTTTGTCCACACAACCAAAATAGCCAAGAGAACAAAAATAAAACACATAAAATCAAACTTTAAAAGCAACGTATCTTAAAAAAAATAATATTAATAATAATTAAAAAAAAAAAATACTCGTGCGCTAGCTCTGAAAAATGAGCAGTGCTACGCACTAGCAGAATTTCTGAATTTCATCCGAAAATTTGGCTTATGGACGGCATTCTTGTAATTATGAATAATTACAAGAATGCTTTCCATAAGCCAAATTTCCGGATGAAATTCAAAAATTCTGCTTCTCCCGAGTATTACCCCTGAAAAATTGCATGTCACGCGGGTGTACACAATTGTTGAGTGTGACTTGGTGTATATCCTACTGGTTTGACTAATCCAAGTCAATGTATCAAGGATGACTGGTCTTCACCTTCGCGTGTAACGTGGCCTTCTATCTGCCGGTGCCGGGAATGGGAATGATTAATCTTTTTTTTTTTTTTTTTTTTGGAGAAAGGGATTGATTAATCTAATGTTCCGTTTGTTTCGGTGTAAAATGATTTTTGAAAAATAATTTTGGCATTTTACGGTGTTTGGTAGGGACGAAAATAATGGTCAACAAAAATCATTTTCGGTTTGACCGTAAAACCTTCTTTAATTTTTGGAAAACGATTTACGGTTTTAAAAACTGTAAATCATTTTCGGAAATTATACTATTCGTCCTTGCACGCACGTTTGATATCTGATTACCGGAATTCGGTAATGGTCGGTTGTCGGAATCTAGGCAGCACTGGAATCCGGCGACATCCAGCCACCGTCTCCAGATGCCGGCGAACCAGATTTCGGTCGAAACTGGCCGGAATCCAGCCATGGTCAGAACCAGGCCGGATCTGGCCAAAATGCCCAGAATCGAGTCGGATCTGACCAGATTCGGCCATTGATCCGGCCGGGATCCGGCTGGATCTGACTGGATCCAAAGGAGTCCGACCGGAATCCGGCCAAACATGCGACGTTGCCAGATTCCGGCGACAGTTGCATTTTCACATTTTGTAATTTTTTCGTGCGAACCAAATATCGGAAAATATTTTCGAGAAAATTATTATTTTTTTAAATGATTTCGCCGAAAATATTTTACAACGGAAACCATTTTACGTCGAAATAAACGAAGCATAAGTCTTCGTGTCATGTCAATGACTACTTGAGACTAGTCTATAGCATCGTCGGGATAACAATACATTTTAAGCAAATAAATACAATATAATTAAGTTTAAAAAAAATATAATTTAGCCTCTCAAACTACCAGCCATTTTCCGGATAGCTCTCAAACTATCAAAACTTCGACTTTAACCCCCTAAACTATCAAAACCTTTGAAAAATGTCCGTTTAGACAAAATATCCCCATAATACTCCTGTCACGTGTCACTTTTCAATTAAAAAATAAAAATAAAAAAACTTGTGATCCTTAAGCCTCAAGTAGTTATTGGCCAATGTTTTGAATGCCAAAAAAGTCATAGAGAGAAAAATGGATATGAACATCGACAAACAAGCTCACGGTCGTTGATTTATCCGTCATAAACCGATTGAGGTCTTTCACAACGATGATAGACTTGCTTGTCATTTATAATAAAACAAAATTCAGAGTGGAATCATTCATAACCTTCGAAAGATCAATATATATTATAAACATCGAAGGATAGGAAATTAACCATGTCCGCATTCGGAGAGGCGGGGACGAGTTCGTCGAGTTGCAGGCGTGCATCATGCCCAACAATGATGCTGGAAAGAAGCAATATGTCCTCAGGTCGATCGCAATATTTTTATAAAAAGAAAAAAGAAAATTTTAGTTTTTTTTTAGATTTATAATTTTATTTAAAAAAAAAAAAAAAAAAACTTTTTTAAATTGTTAATTAAAAAATGACACATGGCATGGGTATTATGGGCATATTTCGTCAAAATAGTGGCATTTTTCAAAGGTTTTAGTAATTTGGGAGGCCAGAGTCTAAGCCTTGATAGTTTTAGAGGGCTATCTGAAAAATGACTGATAATTTGGGGGCTAAATTGTATTTTTCCCATTAAGTTTTCTTTTATATGAAAAAATTTAAAATTTCATTTATGACCAAAAAAAAAAGTTAGTTAATGCTCTTTAATTAAGGCTCCAATTATAGTAAAAAAAAATTATGATGAAAAAGGTAGTCATTACTTTTTAATTAAAGCATTTGTTACAGTAAAAAATAAGTACGAATAATTGAATTTCGAAATATTAAGGAAGAAAAGAGAGAGAAATGGAAAGTTACATTAAAACCTTGAAATAGTTACTAACTCATAATTTCACGTGAATTTAAAACCAAAATATTGACTAAGTTTGTTTATTAAAATAATTTTTTCGAATAAAGTTAATTTCGTTTTGAGCAAATTAAATTGTACATAAAAGTAATTATATGTAACTCAACAAAAAATATGACATCTGTTGAAATTAAATATCTCTTAACAAAGATGAATTTTGCAAGTTGTTTGGAAAAAAAAAAGTTAAAGGCAAAAAGCAAAAAGAATAATTTAAAATTAAAATGATTTAAATATAAATAAGGCCACACCTAAGTTTGTCTTCTTATGCCTCAAAATCTATTAAGTTGGTCCTCGTTATAAGATCATTCCTAGAAGCTTCACTAAAATAATTTGTTAGTTACTTTGACGAGCCAATCTGGTGAAAAAAAAAAATTGATGAGTGCTCTATTCACTCACCAAATTTATTAAAAATTATTAAAACTTCATCTCTCTCTCTCTCTCTCTTCTTTTCTCTTTTTTTTTTTTTTTAATGTTTTATCTATCATGCATTACATACAACCTCCATTTTGAACAAAATTATTTGAATGGAATAGTGCATAGTGCATAGCTAAAATGATGAAGCCGGTGGGAGAGATTTAAAAAACTAAATGACTAAAATAGTAAAAAGCAATTTTTATTTATTTTGAGTAGTAAAATTTGATTAGGCTAGCATTCCTAGTAGTCTCACCAAATTTTACTCATCAAAATAGTTAAAAATCATTTTTCTCTATTCTGGTGAGCCATTTTTTTAAAGCACCCACATGAATCTCACCATTTTAACTATTCACTATCACTATTTCATTTAAATAATACTTTTTCAGAATTCTTTATTCTTTCTCTATTTAATATTTTTGAATGTGTTTATGTTATTTGTCAATATTTTTGTTTTGATAAAAAATAAAAGAGATAAAACCCTTAGATTTTTTATAGCTGTTGCCCATAATCTCTCTGTATCTTTCTTTTTCTAATCATATCCTCTAGAAAAATAAAAATCTACGTTATATGAAATTTTTTAATTTTATTTTTGTATTTTTAATAAGTAGCTCAAATATTATTAATAGTGATGGTATTTAGTTGATATAATACTTTGATCTTAAGGGTTAAAAGTTTAATTAAATTGGTATCTAATATTTGTGAGAGTTGGGAGAAGAAAATAGGAAAAAGAAAAGAAAAAAATGGGATGTGTTGATTGATGTGAGAAAAAAAGGAGAAAAAAGAAAAAGAGAGAGAGAATTGACAAGTTGGGCACAAATTGTGCACAACTGGTATACACCAATCAATTCTCTATAAACAATGAACTCTCATTGTTCTAGTTAATGCAACCAAAATAGAGCTTTTCCTAAATCTTTCAAATTTTCATTTAACAAAAACAGCTGACTGGACTTGTCCACAAATTGGTCTGATCTTGTAATTTGTCAATCCACTCCTCAATATGAATAAACTTCTATTTGTTTCAATCAAATGCTTCAAGAAACACCACATGCCACTACTTAATTCCAACATAAAATTGATAAGAATACGATACATGCATATGTTGATAGAAAAGATTCGTCCTATGGAATCTAAATCGAGTTACCAATAAAAACTTTTGATTTATGTGAGAACATAAAAATCGACTAATTTATAGTCGCATTCGAAATTAGTATGTATGTAGGCTCTGAGGCTCAACATGAAGTTGATCAAGTACGTACAAAAGATTTACAGTGTCAGCCTAATCCATGGCTGCTCTTGTCCATATCTCACAGGTCTACTCTTGTCCATATATCTCACATGTCTATATCCCCAAGCCATCCACATCTACTTCTCCATTCTCCACCCCATGAATTTTCGACGCTGTGAAAAATACCGTAGAAAGCTGAGTGCTTTGACACTGACTAATCCAACTCACTGTCTCAAGTAGATGACTATTCATCACGCGTGCTCATTAGAATAACAGTAATGAAACTCTCTAAATATTTTTATCCACATTATTTGGTAATCACTTTTAGATAATTAATTACATCTGTATTATGTAATTATTAATTGCTATTCGCACGATAATTGTGATTATTGAATATAATTATTAACTGTTATCCTCGTATATTCACATAGTTACTAGTTAATATGCTTTTTGAGCTTATTTTAATCTTTTGAGTTTTCTTTGTGGTTCTACTATGGCCTATTTTAAACAATTTTAAAAATATTTTAAGCCTGTTTTAATATATATATATATATATATATATATATATATATATATATATATATATATATATATATATATTAAGCCATCGTGTTTAATTTAGATGAAATTTATATTTTGATTTCACATTATCTTAAAAATTAAATAACAAAGAAAATAGGAACACCATATAATGGGTTAATTCAAAAAATACGAACATAAAAATTACTAAGGTGAGATATGAGAGTAGAGAAAGAAAAAATCTAAACTAAACCCTATACCAATTATCAAATGTTCAAAATGGTGTCGTTTTTGTATTAAACACCTGAATAATGTCGTTTTGATGAATTTGATTTTCTAAATATATAATATAAAGCGAGTAATGTTACATTTCATCCAACATTTTTTTTTTTGTAACTTCTCAAAAATATATAATTTTTAAAATTACCATTTTATTGACTATATATCACTGTTGAATTTCATTACTTTATTTATCTTCCCAAATAATATATCTTCCTGGGTTGACTAATCCAGGTTAGCATGTGAAGCAGATAACTAGTCTTTGTCAACGCGTGTAGCGTGGTCATTACGATAATAGGAGACGTGTAAGCCTTGTGTCCACTGTGGATTGGATTGACTATTGACTAATCTAAGTCATCATGTCACATCGATATCTGGTCTTGGTCAAGACGGCAATATGACACCTTCGCCATATAATATAATTAATTAAAATATAAATATTTTTTATAATTAAAAGCTGTCGTAAAAATTTATATATTTATTGTTAATTATAATTCCATTCCAAAGGCAATGGAGGTTAAGATTAGTTTAACAATTTATTTAGGAAAACTCCATTTGCAATTTATGATCTTTCATTACTTTTACAATTATATCATTAAATTTTTCAAAAGTTTCAATTCAGTGAATCATTCTTTTATTTATTTATTTATTTTAATTTTAACTATCCATTAGAATTTTTTCGTTATATTCTAATAAATAGTTGTCAAACTTCTTAAAATGTATTCTTTTTTTTTTTTTTAAGAAAAAAATTGTAAGGATTTAAGCGTTGATCATGATTTAACAGGATTTATAAAAATATTCATGCATGAATATTTGAAAACAATTTATATTATTTTTATATAAAAAAAAAGTAGTGATATTTTCGAAATTTTGATATAATTTAATGAAAAAACTTAACGGAGGGAGTAAAATTAATAACAATTTAAAGATGGATATACTAAATTAAAAAAATAAAAATAAAAAAAATTATAAGCCTTTCTTTTACACATGAGAGATTGTTAGAAATGCGTTAAAGTAGTGCGGGCTAAAATCCTAGCTAGGTTTAAAGAGTAGTTTAAAGGCCCTTTTCAATTCCATTTTATATGTGGCCTTGAGGTCCCATTTCCAAAGTCTTGCACTCACTCATAACATCCCATTACTATGTGAAACACATTAATTATAGACAAGTGAAGGAATTTGAACATACGATACCAACAACTGCAACACTCTTCGTCCACATTAAAAGGGTAGTCGATATTAACCAATATTAAACTTGACACCAATATATAATACCTTTCACTATCTCCCCACCAAATAGGGGACGTAACTTTCGAGGTACTTTTATGAGCTTGCAAGTTTATTATTCCATATATCTTTAAATAGATAATAGATTAGGTGTTTTTATTTCACTTCCTATATCATTCTTTTGTGCAGCTCGATTTGTAGAGGAAAACAACGAAATACAAGTAGTTATACATTAATCACCATAAATTCTTTAGTATATATGCATGGGAATACAACAAAATACTGCAGTAACCGAACAAACTAAACACATGCAGCAACTGATTTACATTATACACAGGGAAGGGAGCTTGCCGAAGACTACAAAAACACTAATTTATATAGAGCTTTTAACCTAGATCTTTATTTTTCTCCCTACCTTTATTTTAGGACAATAAAACCGGAAATTGCATTAGGAAAAAACACCATGAAGGGCGAATGTTATCATGCCACATTCATCTACCATCCCCCAAGGCTAATGTTACTTGGTCATTCATGCTATCATATCCAACGGTTTTACTGCTACGTCCACCGTGTTCGTAAGCGTGAGATGTCTCACCAAGCAAGTGTTCGGCCTCTTCCAGATTTGTTTGAACACTAACCCAAGAATGCGTCTCGGTCTTTCTTATTCCTTCTAATTCCATTGCCACTTCCTTCATAGTAGGCCTCTCATCCCCTTTCACTCTTAAGCACCTCTTTGCAAGTTCAACGACTTCCTTGATTTGCTCTTCATTTCCTCCTTCAACTATACGATTCTCAAGAACTTCAAACAGTCGATCATCTTTCAAGGAAGAAAGAAAATACATAGCTAGACTTCTTTCCTTCTCGGACCTATTGAATGAAAGTACATCCCCTCCTGTTAGTAGCTCCACGAGGACCACTCCGAAGCTGTAGACATCACTTTTTTCTGTTAACTGGTTTGTCTGTAAGTATTCAGGATCTAAGTATCCAAGAGTTCCCTGCACAATAGTAGTTAGTTCCTTTTGATCTCGGGGAACCAATCTTGAAGTCCCAAAGTCGGAGACTTTTGCAGTGAAATCATCATCAAGCAGTATGTTTGAGGACTTAACATCTCTATGGATTATAGGTGTCGAAGCTGCAGAGTGCAAATACGATAGTGCGTCTGCTGTTTCTGCAGCTATTCTTAGACGGATATCCCATTGCATGGTGGATGGGCTGCTTTCACGATGTATATACTTGAAGAGTGTACCTTTTGGGACAAATTCATAGACTAGCAAAGGAACTTGTGTCTCTAAACAACAGCCCAAGAGTTTGACAACATTCCTATGGTTAATTTGGGAGAGCAGAACAACCTCGTTAACGAATTGGTCAATTTGGTTTTGATCCACTGTCTTGGACTTCTTGATGGCAACAATCCTTTTATCAGGTAAAAATCCTTTGTAAACTGTACCAAAACCTCCTTGGCCAATGATTCTACTCTCATCATAGTTATTTGTAGCCTTCTTCAGCTCATCTGTAGTAAAGATTTTGGCCGTTTCTTTGGATCCTTGTTGTTTGCTGAGTTTCTGTTCTAAAATCAAACCCCCATTCTGTCGAAAGAAGCTTTCTTTAAGCTGGATAAGTTTTCTTTTCTTGTGGACGAAGTACAACCAAGAGCTAACCACAAGCATAGCAACAAAGCTTACGCCAATAACTACATTTGAAAAGGTAAAACGTTATTTATTTAAATATCAAAAAGGTTAATATTAAGGGTTTAGTGCTTGTATTGCTCTGTCAAAAATCTTAAAGAAGAGAAATGGAATCCTTTAAAGCTGGGACTCTATGGGGATATTTTTTTGGATCATGGACAGGGATGGAATTAGAAGCCTTCTTTTAGTTACAAATTTAAATATAATTAAAATATTTATATATTTTTAGTTAAATATTTATATATAGTTAAAATCTTTTTCCTTGGGACCAAAAATTAAATTTGACTCCCATTAAAATAAGACTTCACCCTTTATTAATATTTTGACCACCTAATAAGAAATATCCTAGCTAGTTGTATCAAAAAGATGCTCTGTCATTTATCTATTTATTTTTAGGGATAATTGCACCGTTGGTCCCTGTGGTATACCATAATTATTTTTCACTCCCTATGGTTTAAAAAGTTCACTAGAGGTCCTCATGATATGCAATAATTACAAATCGATCCCTGGCGTCAAATTCTGTTAAAATTTTTAACAGATTCCGTCAAATGCCACGTCAGCGCCACGTGTCGCCAATAAGATGGCGACACGTGTCTATCGTAATAAAAAATATAAATTTATTAAAAAATAAATAAAAATACTTATTTTTTTATAAAAAAAATTCAAAAAATTCAAAAAAAAAAAAAAGCTGAAGGGGTGGCCCAGCCACCCCTTTGGGGGTGGCCGCGCGCCACCCCCAAGGCCCAGGGGGTGGCCTTCGGGCCACCCCTAGATCTACTAAGGGTGGCCCGATGGCCACCCCCGGCCACTGGGGGTGGCCGCGCGCCACCCCAGGTGGCCTCTGGGGGTGGCGCGCGGCCACCCCCAGTGGCCGGGGGTGGCCATCGGGCCACCCTTAGAAGATCTAGGGGTGGCCGCGCGTCACCCCCGGCGGCCTCTGGGGGTGGCGCGCGCGCCACCCCCATGGGCTGTGGGTGGCCTGGCCACCCTCTTTCCCATTTTTGTTTTTTTCTTTTTTTTTTTTAAAAAAATAATAAGTATTTTTTATTTATTTTTTAATAAATTTATATTATTTTATTAAAATTAGACATGTCAGCGCCACGTGTCACCAATAAGATGACGACACGTGGCGCTGACGTGGCATTTGACGGAATCTGTTAAAAATTTTAACAGAATTTGACGCCAGGGATCGATTTGTAATTATTGCATATCACGAGGACCTCCAGTGAACTTTTTAAACCATAGGGAGTGAAAAATAATTATTGTATACCACAGGGACCAACGGTGCAATTATCCCATATTTTTATTTTTGAAAGAATCAATTATTGCCCTTTTGGATCATCGTGAAAGGGGACAATGATACTCTCTATCATTATTGCTCATCCAACAGTCGATGTGGGCCATATGTATCATGTATGGTATGCATGATAGATAGTATTCACCCGCTTTGACCGCTAAAAGAAAAAACAATATTTCTAACAGTTTCGACTTAATTTCTCCATGGTCGATGATATTTGTGTATAAATTTAAAATATAATAATAAAAATGAAATAATAGCAAAGAGAGCACAAGAAATTATTGGTAGTTTGATATTTAGACATTTATGTTTACCATTTTAAATGGTCTCTAGAACTATATTGTATTGTAGTATATATCAATATATATTACATAGGCCTCTACTTATAGAAAGACAATGACTATTGAGTAAAAAACTCTAAACTACGTAAGGTATGAAATAAATCCCAATAAAAAAGATAATAAACATAAAAAATAATATAATATTCTAAACAATGGTATATTATATTTTTGTTTGCTGAGTCGATGGTGTATTATTATATCAATATGATATAAGAGCAGTGGCGGAGCCACTAAGGAGCTTGAAGGTTTAGCCCCCCTCAAGCCCCAAGGATCTCTCCAAAAAGAATAAAAATTTAAATTTAAATTTTACTTCTAATTTTTTTAGTTTTTCTAATTTTAGCCCTCTTTAATTATTTTATTATTTTTTTTTTTTCAATTTGTCCTCCCAAGTTGGGGAGGCCGGCTCCAGCCCTGTATAAGAGCATGCCATAATTTATGGGTTTTTTATTTTAAAAATTGTTTGTTTATGTTATAATTCTTTTTTAGATAAAAAGGAAAAAAGACAAACGATCGGAGTTAAAACATATATAGCTTTATTGCTTATTCAAATAATAGTCAAAGTGGGCCAGATGTATGGGACAAATTTTTATGGACCATTGTAGAAACGATGCTCTATCATTTATGACCTGGAATCTGCATGACAAATAGAATTGACCTACTTTTTGACTGCTCAGAAAAAAATCTTTGTAATAGGTTTTTTTTTTTTTTTTTTTTTTTTTTTTTTTTTTTTCTGAGTCGATGGTGTATTATATGAATATGATATATAAGAGCATGCCATAAGTTAATACGTTCAGCAATGTATGCAAGTGTTAATACACACAAACACTCCAATGGAGAAAGTTCAAAACAAATGAATTATTCATAAATCCTGTTAACATTAATTAATTATACAAACCGAATATATACGTTAATGAGTACGTATCACATATTTCACAACCAATTAATTGGAAATTAATTATATACATAAGCAAGTGCTAAGCATACAAAATGGTGAACATATATATATACATGATCACATGATGGGTGATGATCATGTCGGAGATATAAACCCCCTGATGTGCTTGAATTATTAAATTACCAAGTGAAGAAACTGCTTAATTAATTTTAAAAAGAATAGTAGAATTAATCCATATATAAATATACTTACCCAATGCAGTTTTTATAACATAATTCGAGTCCCGGACTGGTCTGCAAACTGTTACGTTTCTCCCATCGCCTTCATACCCATCGTTACAAGAACAACTGAAATTCCCAAGAAAGTTGGTGCACTTTGCATTAGCAGGGCAGGCGTTGATTGAATCGCACTCATTAATATCTGAAACATATATAGTAATTTAAGGAACTTAAAGAAAGCAGTATAATTAAAAGCTTCTATATTTAATTATAGTTATTATTGTACATTAGATGTGTAATACTTACCTTGGCAACCAAGAGGGAGGTATGGGTTCCCATCGTAACCATCTTTGCACTTGCAACGGTACCCATACCCGTTGCTGGGATCATAACATTTGCTGTTCCCTCCACATACGTAATCGGGCTTGATCTGAGCAAATTCACATGTTTCATTACCGATCGCCCAATCAAGAACCATCGGAAGTGTTTTGTTGTCTTTTAGAGTGTAAAGATAATCGGCGGAGAAATTGAACTGGTCTTGTTTAACAACAAAAGCATAGCTGCATGGATTGAAGCTCGATATTCCAATGTGCTTATTAAAGCTATATGCTTTCAAAGTAAAATTTTTCAATCCCAGTGGAATATCTACCTGGCAACACCCAATCCCAGAGCAAGAATGATCGGCCACGTTGCTAATGTTTTGACATACGGACATGCAGCCCATTTTGAAGGGGTCATTATTCTGGAAACCGTGAAAGTATGCGTAAGTGTCGCAGCCAACGGCCACGAACACGTTTTTGGTGTTGGAAATTGTGAAACCGGGGACTGTCAGAGAAGGTTTGTTATGCTGTTGAAGCATACCCGACCCATTGAAACACTGATGGGCTACAAACATCAAGATGTCTAGCTGACCTTCTTGGATAGAAATGTCGGTAACGATGAGGTTTCCGGTTCGGACCTTGCCGGACGACTGGTTACAAGTAAGGGCAAAATAACCATTTAGGTAACAACCATCAGTTGTGCCAAATGGAAATGGAATTTCTACGCCTCCACATCGGTCGGAGCAGTTAGGACGGGCTAATTGATGAGCTGCTACTCCGGCGGCTGCCATTAATCCTGATAATAACACACCAACCCAAATGAGTTTCATGAGCATCCGATGGAAACCCATAGCCCCCACTATTTCTGAGAAGAGGATTTAAGTTTGTAAAACTGGCATAATAGATATGAGATTCTTATAGGCATATGGGCGGAAGACCCAATGGATGCACCGGTCCGGGTATGACTTTTTTTTTTTTTTTTTTTAAAGTCTTACATATATTGCATCTAAAATGTAATTGGCTGCCTAGAGTCTTTACCTTAATCTGTACGTCTGCTTGGACTGCATAATATGGACGGCATTAGATGCAATTAATTACATTAAAAATCCTCAACTTCGTAGTTCACTATCATTGAGAGCAAATATAGTAATTGTCTGACAGCATCTCTGCAAATGCTTTACTTTAGTTAAAAAGTTAAATTTGACTATTTTTGTCTTTTTTTTTTCCACGAGCAGAGTAGTCATCTTAACTTTTTTCTTAATTTCATCAACAGTAAATAGCTACTACTAGATATTCACTGTTCATCAGTTATTTTATTTTTTATTATATTTTGTCTCTCATCCTCTTCCCCACTTCAGTCTCTCTTTCTCTCTCGCTCACTCACTTCTCATCTCCATCCCTCTCTTTCAATCCCGTATGTTCCCCACTTTCCCGCTTAGGGTTCGACGAACAAGGAAGGAGAAGGAGATCTGAGAAAGGTGGGTCGACCGAGGAGAGGCGCCGATTTCCGTCGAGCAAAGGCACCAATTTTCCTACAGGCTGCAGGTCGTCGTCCAACGGTTGAAGAGTGATTTCTGGCGACTTCCAAAGGTTGAAAGGTGTTTTCTGTGGATTTTTCCTTAGTTGGCCGATTTGGTGTGTTCTCTGTGGTGGTGTTAGTAATTTCAGTTGTGTGTGTTGGCTGTGTTGTGAACTTCCGGTCGTGTGTGTGTGTGTGAATCTCTTGTTGGATTTTAGACAAACCCATGAGATTTGTTAGAGAATATTTTGCAGTCCCTGTTTACTCATGTCCCCTGATTTGTGAATTTGGGTTTGATCAATTTTAGAAATAATTTGTGTTTGCTGTTGTTTTGGTCGGAAGTTAATTGGGTGTGGAATTCTACTGAGGCGAGGAGGAGTGACTGGAGAGTGTTTTGGCCGGAAGTTGGTTGAGGGTGGAATTCTGGTGAACCCACCAATGAGGAGTGATCGGAGAGAGAGAGAGAGAGAGGGAGAGAGAGGGAAGAGGGAGAGAAAGAAAATAAAACAATAAAAAATATTATCTGGAGAAAATAAAGTGTGGAATAGAGATTATTGTTGGAGTGCTTTTAAAAAAAATTAGTAATTAAAGTAGAGATTAGTACTTTTTGAGTAGCTACTTTAACTCCAATGCTAAAGATGCTCCGAAAACAAAATATAACAAATCTCGAAGACTAAGCCAAAGTTGCCCAGCTGCGATGGCGATTGAACAACTATTTTCATAACTCGATTGAATAAACAAATAAATATAAATATATATTCACACGCTAAAGTTGACCATAAGAGCGATGTACTTGGCAATCGGACTTCATTTCAGCTATATTGAGACTAGCTAGCTCCGTTTTAGGAGCAAATTGGTGACGTAGAATATGTTCTTCTTACGAGTCAGACCAAATATATGCATATATGATATATTAACTACTCTTTTTTCTGACTTCCTAACAACTACTATTGTTAGTCCAAACGAAAAAACGTAGTTAAAAACCCTTTTTTTTTCTTCTTTTTTTTTTTCGCGAAAACGACATAAAAAAATAATAGCAAAAGGTATAAAAGAAGAGGAGGAAGATTCGGTCATTGCAGGAGACAATAGCGTTGACTGTTGTGGCTATGATAGATGTAAGTTTGAGAACTGTTATGGTTTTGCATAACCAAAACAGATGAATGTATTGATGTATATATATATTATGTACAAGAGATTTCAAATGGAAAAAAAACGCGTCACAAATTATCAAAAAGTTTGAAAATAACATTTGAATCCTACAATTGTACATCAAGATGATCATCATAACTGAAAGAAAACAATAATCAAATGAAAAACTAAAGATAAAATGCGGAAATAATAAAATAAGAACAATAAATTTTAGATGGTTTGGTTTATGACTTATGTCCATAGGATAAAGTCCAAAAGGATACATTATGCTTTTATTCATTGATATTTTCATAATACATTAAACTCTTATTTATAGGAAAATTTTGGTAGCTAGATAAGTATACCATTAAATCTGATTACAATCAAATCTTATAAAGAAAAATACCGTAATATAAAATGTACAATATCCATAATATCAATATAATACAGTTCCTATATTAATAAGAAATTCTCTAACATCCCCTTACAAACTCAAAATGAAATATTCTGAAATCTTGAGTTTGATTTCTTCTGTTGTAAAATTTAGTCTTTCTTTATGCATACGACAACCTTGAATGACCTCCTCTTTATAAAAGGCAATCACCTATACTTACATGTGGCGAGACTAAGTCCTGGATGAGACTATGATACAAAGTTCTGTATGTGTTTTTTACATGCTTAAAAAACATGTGATACTTTTAAAAATTGAGTTGGGAAAATTCTTAAAACCTAATTTTGTAAAAATATTATGTCTTAAAGAAACTATTGTCCTTTAAAATGATAAATTACGGAGGTAATTTTTCCATTTTACTTAACCTCCATAGGATATGCTTGAGTGAGTGAGTGACTATTTGGGAAACTCACTATTATTATTTTTGTTAAATTGAGCATTTGACCATCTTATTTGAAAATTTTATTTTTTATTACCTGAGTTTCAACCCTCAGGAGTTAATACCTAGCAGGTCGTTAGTTTTTAGATGGAAGACTTGACTGAAGTACTAATTTGGTCTTTTCCCAAAATAGATGACCGTTTATGATGCGAATTGAAACTCAGGTACTAAAAACTAAAGTTTCCAAAAACTCAAGGATCAGAAGTGCATTTAACCCAAAAATCAATTGGTATCTAGTGAAAAAAGTCAAAGTCTTTTATGATATTCGAAATCACATCTCGCAAAATATGTTTTAAGAGCCATCTATATGAAAAGAGAGAGGTTGTTAACTACACCCCAACACGCAATTTCTATGCCAACAAGAATGATTAGATTGAACCTCAAACGTACAATGCATCATTTTAAGGGAGCTGTTATTTATTGTCCACTTAAAAATTAACACTATCTTACTTATAGAAGGATTTCATGTATGACGTTTACTAATTAAGAGGATGAACTTGCTTATCAAACTCACTTTTTCTTTTTCTTTTTTCTACTTTAGAGTTTGTTTGAGTTTGTAATTTTAAAATGTGTTGTTTAAAAATAGCAATTTAAAAATATGTGATTTGAAGTCGTTTGGCCTTTAAAATTGCAGGCTAATTAGTCTTTAAAATTTTACATTTAAAAAAAAAAAAAAAAACAGCCACTTCGCAAATTTTTTTTTAAAAATTACTCGTTAATCTTAGCATGCTCATTAAAGATCGTTGCTTCCGGTCTTGCTTCAAGTGCTGATCGATGGAGGGAGGGGCTGATTTCTTCATATTGGAATGAGATTTGATTTGGGTGCTGTTAAAAAAGTTAAAAAAAGTCTTCACCCTCCAAGAAGGTGATTTCATACAGGGTCATACGCTACGCGTTGTTAATTTGACGTTATAAAGTTATAAAGGTGGTTTCGGGCTTGACCCAGAGCACAGTTAAATGATTTTTTATTTTTTATTTTTGTAAACAGTTAAAGAAATTAAGACTATATATATATATATATATATATATATATATATATATATATATATATATATATGCAAAGCACTTTGCAAAATCTTTACATAATCAACAAAGTAATATTTACTTTAAAATAAAAATTAAAAATTAAAGGTCGAATAAAGCAACAAGCGTAACAGGGACGGTTAAATAGGGAAAGCTGCCGTTGACGGACTAAAAAAATTGACCCAGATAGTTGAAGGACCAATGCTTAGGACAAATTAGGCATGAGCCACGCGTCGGTCCCATTGCCGAAGTTTCTTGGATTTATGGTCCGTACTTCTTTTCCATGTTCAAGATGAAAGCTTTTTTTTTTTTTTTTTTTTTTTTTTTCTATTCAAATAAGAGAAACTGGAGATTACAAAAGAGGATCATTAACGCTCCTTAACCAAATACTTAACCAAATAGAAGAAATGAAAGGTGAATTATTGAAAATACTTCCGAATACAAGGTTAGAAACGGTTCATTTATTTATAAGGTGTGCATCAATATTAGTACATTTAAAGATTTTTAAAATACTCCAAATATTTATAGAGAGCAAATAAACTTGAATGTCAAAGATAACTGGTGCAACGATCTAGTCCGAAAATTGCAAACGATCCTTTTAAGGCAAGGATAATGAGCAGATAATCTCTTTCATTATGTGAGAAACCACAAAATAATGCAAGTTTTATTTGATTAAAAAGTAATGCTATTTAATATTCTTTTTATTAAAACGTTAAATTAAAATTGAATAATGCTAGAAAAAGAACTAGATCAATCTTCATTATGTCCTCTCAAATGTCACAGTCATCATTGAATTGGATTAAAAATTCAATAATAATCATTTTCAATTTAATGAAAATTTTAAAAATTACATAATACTTTAAAAGACATAAAAATAATCTAATATTCTTTATAACATTAACCTTCGAAGTTCGCAGCCTTGCATAATACTCTTTGATCCGTTAAAAAGAGTTACGAGGAGGCATTTTCGTGGGTATTGTCATGGCATAAGAAGTTTGTGCCTTAAAATTATGTCGGCAACACGTCATAATTACATCATATTTAGAGAACAACAAATAGAAGCTCTGTGAAATTCATTAAAATATATAATTTAATGTAATTAATTTTTTTTATAAAAAATTTATTTAATGTAACGTAAAAGTAATTTTAAATATTTTATATTTGAAATTATTTGTTAATATTTTTATTTTTCTACTAAAATACAATAAACTTTTTCATGTCAAGTTGAGTTAGCGGTCACCCGGACTCACCCCCGTATATCTTTGACACTTTGCCTAAAAACTCCGACTATTCTTTTTTCTTTTTTCTTTTTGTTCACACAACCAAATAGCAAAGAGAACGAAAATAAAACACATATAATCAAACTTTAAAAGCAACGTATCCTTTTTCTTTTTCTAAAAAAAAAAAAAAAAAAAAACCGCTAGCTCTGAAAAATTGCATGTCACGCGGGTGTACGTACACAATTGCTGAGTGTGACTTGGGACGGTGTTTATATCCTACTGGCTTGACTAATCCATGTCAATGTTTATGTATCAAGGATGACTGGTCTTCGTCTTCGCGTATACGTGGCCTTCTAATCTATTTGCCGGGAATGGGATTGACTGATCTAAGTCTACAGTGTAACGTCAATGACTAAGACTAGTCATTGTCTATTGCATCGTCACGATAACAATACGTTTTAAGCAAATAAATACAGTATAATTAAGCTTTCTTTTATATAAAAATAAAATAAAATAAAATTTTATTTATGACAAAAACAAAAATTGTCAATGCTCTTTAATTAAGACTTCAATAATAATAATAAAAAAATTATGATAAAAAAGAAAGTTAGTACCTTTCAATTAAGACGGCCATTACGGTAAACAATAAGTATGAATAATTAAATTTTAAGATATTAAGGAAGAAAATAAAGAAAAATGAGAAGTTACATTAAACCTTTGAAACAGTTACTAACTCATAATTTTACAAGAACTTAAAACCAAAATATTGACTGAGTTTGTTTGTTAAAATAATATTTTAGAATAAAGCTAATTTCATTTTGAGCAAATTAAATTCTACATAAAAATAATTATATGTAACTCAATACAAAATATGACATCTGTTGAAATTAAATATCTCTTAACAAAGATGAATTTAGCAAATTATTGGGAAAAAAAAAATAAAGGCTAAAGGCAAAAAGAATAATTTGAAATTAAAATTATTTAAATATAAATAAGGCCACACCTAAGTTTGTCATCTTATGCCTCAAAATTTATTATGGGTCCGTTTGGGTTTGCGATTTCAAAAAGTGCGATTTAAAATAACGATTTTAAAATGTGCGATTTGAAAAAAGTGATTTTTAAAAACGCAGTTAAGCGTTTGGCAAAATCGCAGTTTAGCCTTTAAAATCGCGAATTACCTTTAAGATTCTGCGTTTTCAAAAAAACATCATCTTATCTGCGATTTGAAAAAACAGATTTTCTGCGTTTTCAAATCGCAATTTTTAAAAACGTAGCTTCCAAACGATCTATGTTCTGCGATTTGGTTTAAAATCGCATTTATTGTCTACGAAATCGCAATCCCAAACGCACCCTAAGCCAATCCTGGTTATGAGCATTTCAAGTAACCTTACCAAATAATATTTTGGTTATTTTGATGAGTCAATCTAGTGAAATTGTCCAAAATGACTCTCCAGCAGCCTCACCAATTTGATGAAAAAAATTTGACTATCTGAGATGGGTGACCTTTTGGGAAGTGTGGTTCGAATGAACCAAAAAAACGGACAATATTGTGTCGTTAACACTACAAGAAATTTGGTCTTTAGCAACGACAAATACAAGTCGTCGCTAATAACTTTTAGGGACGACAAATCGTTGCCAATAAGTCATTGCAAGAAGATGAACCTTGTTGCTCATCAAAGACGACTTTTTGTTGTCGTTGATAACTCATTATCAGCAACGACAATTGTCGTTGCTGATAAGTTTCGTGTCGTCGCCCTCCCTTTAGAACAAAAATGGAATAGAAAATGGGTGTTGTTGCTGATATTGTGTACTTATCAGCAACGACTTAAATGTCGTTGCAAATATTGGCTTATTAGCAACGACTAAAAGTCGTTGCAGATCAATAGGGAATTATGTGATAGTTGGTGTAGATAATGGCTTATTAGCAACAATTGTGTGACGTTCCACATCCTCTGGGAATGAGGATATGCTTATATGTATAAATGCACAATTTATGACACAACGCGTTTTAAAGCCGTGATGGTCATGAACCTATCAGAACTCCGCAATTAAGCATGCTGCTGCGAGAGCAATCCCAGGATGGGTGACCTCCTGGGAAGTCTGGTATGGGGAGCCAAAAGCGGACAATATTGTGTTATTAGGGGTGGGTCGTTACAAATGGTATCAAAGTCATTGTTTAGCCTGAGATGGTGGGAGCGTGCACAAGTCCAATGAGGAACGCCAGCGGGGACGTTAGGTCCAAAGAGGGGGTGATTGTGACGTCCCACATCGCCTATGAATGAGGATATGCTTATATGTATAAATGCACAATTTATGACACAACGCGTTTTAAAGCCGTGATGGTCATGAACCTATCAGAACTCCGCAGTTAAGCGTGATGCTGCGAGAGCAATCCCAGGATGGGTGACCTCCTGGGAAGTCTGGTATGTGAAGCAAAAAGCGGACAATATTGTGTCATTGGGGGTGTGTCATTACAAATTGGAAGTTGTTGCTCATAACCCATTATGCAACGACATTAATATGGTTGCTGCTAATCCACTGTCAACAATGACATAAAGTCGTTGTTGATTACAACTTAATTATTAGCAACAACTTCTAATGATTTTTATTTTTGTTAAATTTGAAATTTTATTTATAGTATTATCAATGCTAAATTTGTTATTAAATTTCTACACCATACAAAATATTTGACTCTCTTTCAGTAAAACAACTTTTTACATTTAGTTAAAAATATGAATTACAAGTATATATATATATGTTCAAGCCTAACAACTAAAATTCACATTGGACATAAATTACACTCAATCACTACACTCTATTCCGAATTGTTTGATACACAGTTGCTTCTTTTTCTTTTTGGATCTATGTACTTGCTTCCTTATCGCTAAAAGTTTTCTGTAAAGTTGAAGAAAGCACACTTTATATATAACTAGAATATAGATTGTCAAACATATAAAATTGATAGAAAATTGCATAATAAAAGGGCAACACCATTCCAAAATTCCTAAAGAAGCTCAGTGCACCTTATGTAAGCATGGAGGACTGGCCTAATTGCTTGCTGAATTTCTCCCATAAACTTTGGTAAGGGGAAAGATCTAATCGACACAAATATTGTAAAAAGTGAAAAAAGTTATAAGTTTTTAAAATAAGAAATGCAAATTCTGAGACAAACACCAGTAGGAATATGAACATACGGATCTCATTGCCGTACTTCCTTGATTGATATTGCAGCGTCTATTTCTTGAAAGATACTTTCATTAAGACTGTCAAACAAGAGATGGTTAGATTAGCATTCAGAATATAACATGAAAAAATATCAAGGCAAAAAAGCATTGTCCTGAATTTTGTGAACAATGGGGTTATCACTTGTCTCCTATCTTTCCCGCACATCTTCTACAATCTGCCAATTCCAACCCAAACAAAATTTACAACACACATTGCAAGAGGATGAGTATTAAGAAAATTAACAACATCAATTATAAGGAAAATTAAAGCCAAATAACATGTCATTGTCAGCGATCAAATTATTACATGTCAATTAGAATTTGCAATGCACAACGTTACAAGTTCAAGAAGGATATAACACATCAACCCTTCCCTTCTGGTTAGACCAATTTAAATACCAAGAAAAAAAAATGGAATAGAAGCTGAGCAATCATTTTCAGTTACAATTGACACCAATCAACAAAAAGCAATAAACAAGAAAACAGGCTAAGTATATGTCATTGGCATTGAGATAACCATAATTCAAGGCTGCATTTTATAGATTAAATTTTCCATCTTTGTAAGGTTTCTGAAAATTCAAATACTAACTTCAAAACATAACCAAGTACACGTTTACTTTTGTACAAGATGTATAGAAATTGTACTTAGGCATTCAGCTTCTACTTTTTGCATCTCAAGCCCAATTACAAGAAAAGCCTCATTATTGGACACTAAGAGGTTCTCATGGGGAGAGAGAGAGAGATCGATTTCAGCCCCATTCTTATTTAAACAAATCTGATTTGTCGTGCCTATAAGTGGCATCTGATTTTTGCTCAAACTTTAAGCATGGCCATACGACAAAAGGATATAACATGCCAAGAGTCATTTCAAGAAAAAAAAAAGTTGCAGTAGAAACAAAAAAACCAAGGGGTTGGCATTTCAACTAGACAAACTTGTAAATGAAAAGAAACAATATTAAATTGAAAAATACCTCCTGACTCTTTGTGACAACAGGTTCACTAAACCCGTTGATACGCTTGAATGTAGGATGACCTTAAAGCTTGGAGGGAAAAAAGAAAAGAAAAAAAAAATCTCTTTCAGATTATAGACAAGAAATTATATATAAAATAGATAGAACTTTTATGATTTTTTAAGTAGAGTTGGCAACAAGGGTAAATTTACCTTCTCTTTGAATGCCTCCCACTTTTTACTCCATCCGGACTGTTTTAAGGGTACAATGATGATATCAATTTTTGCAACTAAAATCTTCTCTTTCATGTTGGCAGAAACCTAAAAACAACAATATCATGAATAGTATTTCGCTAATATAGATGATAGTCATTTTTAATACTATAAGAAGGCTTTCAACTTGGTCATATTCACTTGCCAGTGAAACAGAAACTTAGACTTCTCATTAAAACATTCAAAAAGAACAAAAACTAGCAGCTTTTGAATCATCTTCAAAATACTTTCCTCACTCATAGAAATTCAGAGTATCTTCAACTACAGTTTAAATAACAAGATATTATTAATCATATTGATAGATGATCATCTAGAAATGCTTAAGAGAGTTCAAGTCACAATTTGAGCTACATATAGAAATGATCATCTCAATGCTTTTAGTTAAAGACAGGTATGTTGAATCCTTGTCAATGTAAAGCCTATCCCAAACACAAAAAGAGACAATTTTTAGGAAAATGATTAGTTTTGTGATTGCTTAAAGTATCACAAATTACAAACCTCACAACCTGAAGTCCTACACCAACTGACATCCCTCTAACATCTTCAACTTTGTGGCAACCTAGTAAGCTTACAATAGTTCCTGCAATAACCCACTTCAGTAGTCACTAGTCTGTAAATCAGTGGAAGAAGCTCACAAGTAAACAACATTGATCACAAAATCAACGAAAGTTACACCTCTAGCAAAAACTTTGTAATCTGACCTGATTCTTAATGTTTTGAATTGTCAACATACCTTAGCCATAAAACCGATCACACTAGACAATCCATGTGCATGCATAAATACCGCCCTTGCTTCATAAACTGTTACACTATATAATATGTGGGAAGGGGGGAAGCGAAGATTCATAACTAAATAGAACACTAGAGGCTACTAGATACAAGAAGCTTCGTAATTAAATAAAATACAAAATACTTACAACTACATGAGCTTAATAGTAGGGGGAAAGACATAAAAAGACAAACAAAAGACAAACTACTACAAAAGGTGTTATTGAGTTTTGTTTTTTTTTTTATCACAAACTCAAGTGTCTCTCATCCCTAATCTTTCCCATTACAACAACTCATATTTTAACAAAATTTGGCGACCACACATAAGTCCACTATCACCATCAATTCGATAGACACCTTCAGTTGAACTATGTTAAGAGAGGTTGCCCTAGCTTGAATCACCTTCCACGCTCTTTCCAGGCCTAGGAAGAAGAGAATTTCATATCATAATCATGTCCATTATAACAATTAGTGAATGTGTGTAAAAATAAATTATATTGTAAATATTCTCTAATATCACAATTGTCATTAGCATATCTATCTTCTCCTGCATGGCCTCCATTTTTTTGTTACACTCTTCATGGTTGTTCACATGGATTACGTCACGCAACCGAGATGAGGATGAGGTAGGTATGACACCATACCCCATGCCTTTAACATGGCCAGACCGTGGCCCCCCTAGTACTTATGTCATTATGGAAGCTTCCTCTGTGTTATCATCATGTTTTCATTTAATTCACACTTAGAGCCATAAAAAACATCAAAGTCGCTATTAGTTTTCTCTTTCCACAATATTCAGTCATATTGTAAATGTATGCTTCTCCTATATATGTGGAAAGATTTGAACAATGGCTGATATAGAAAACAACTCTTTATTTTCATAGATTTTCTTCCTATTATCAAATGCAAACCACTATGTCTTTCCATATTCAAAAAATGTACGACTGTTGTTGAATTACAAAATAAAGAAGAATAAAATTTAACAGGAAATTACAACATGGTTCTATTCAAAATCCCACATGCGCTTGAGCTGAATCTGTTTTTCAACCATTATTTCAAAGCTATGGACTTCAACTGCAAATTGTTAATGTTGCTTATCAATTTTTAGCTGAAGTTGTATTCAAGAATTTCTAACAGTTGAGGTGAATTCAAGAATTTATCTCCACCCAAACATGACACACATTAGAGCTGTCCAAGAATTTTTTTTCTTTTTATATAATGAATAGCTAGCCTACTGCAACTCAAAATGCCAGTCTCCAACGAACCTGCCTATAAAACTAGAATGTATTAAGCAATTCCCTTTACATTCTGTAGTATTTTTGCAAAAAAAGCAGAGTATATATCACCAGAATATCTCCACAGAAGAAGCTAATTGTTGTTGTAACAATAAACCACCATTTCTTTTGAAGAACGTGTTCTTCTGTTTAATCATCCTCCTTTTCTTTATCATTTTGTTGAACCACCATCCACCAACAAGTAAAACCAATAGCCCAAAGCCACTGCTAATACCTTCTTAACACAATGTAATAGGAAAAGATTAGTCATTGCAATAAAAGGTTATAACAATAGCTTTGATTGAGTATTGAATCAAAATATAGAGACATCTTCTCTAAATGCAATAAACTTCCTGTGACAAAAACTATATTAATTTATTTTGACTATTGCAGTATTCCAATAGATTCCAAAAGAAGTAATGCTAAAAGTGGCCATTGACAAGAGAACACAAATAAAAAAAAATAAAAAAATTAAGGTTTAAAAGTTTCCACTAGAATCCTCTACTTGCAACTTTTAAAATCATGATAGTTTAGTTTGTCACGATTTTGTTACGCCATCTATTTTTGAGAAAAAAAAATAAAATTGTAAGAAATAGCTTCTTTAACCAACAACTCAAAAAATGTGGTTGGACCTCTCCTTCAAATTTTTGAAGTGATTGGCCATCCGAAAGAGGTGGTCGACCACCCCCATAAACCTTGAAAGGTGACCAAACAACCCCTAAATGAACCACCACAATATTTTTAAGCAATTGGTCCAACCACCTATCAAAGCTTATGGGAGTACCTAATTAACCACCCTTTTAGAGTGACTAATTGTCTCAAAAATTTTGAGGGGTGATCCAGTCACCCTAGCTCTTTAGTTGGTTAGCGGAAGAATGGCTTTCTTATTTTTTCTTTTAAACACAAAATTATAGACCGTTCCAATATTATATCTCAAAATCAATTAATATACTTGAAGCATCGTTCTATAATCAATGCTAAGAGGCCTATGTTGATACCTGCATATGTTCAAACATGCATTTTTTTTTTTTTTTTTTTTTTTTTTTTATGAATGAAAACAAAATATGTATCATATGAAAATAACTCGATCAAAGATGTGGTTTATGTCGAATTTTTATATCAAAGTAAAACATACACAGTTTAAAAAATGTAAGTGTATTAGAGTAGATGTGGTGAACCAAGTTTTGAGGTATGTCTCCGTAGAAGTGAAAAAATATGCTATATAGACATGCTCAATTGGGATAAATTTTTTAATTAGATTGCGCTACCTTGAAATTCGATCGTGTTTTCGTAGCTAGCAATTCAAGGGATTGGTTTGCTTTTGTACATGCCTCATTTGCTATACCCTGATACTAAATAGTAGGGAAAAAAATAAAAAGAGGAAGGAGCCAAAGATAATAAAGATCAGACTAATAGTAATATGAAGTTATCTCCTTGTTTTGCTATCAACTCTAATAACTTGTTAAATCACAATATAATTTATATTAAAATTTTAAACCCCTCATTATATATGGGCTCAACTGTTTACGTATATGCTTATAAAAAATAAAAAATAAAACAGAAACACTGTTTACGTATATTCATTTCATGAAATTTGTAAATATTTTTCCTTAATCTATTACGGTGAATTAAAAATGAAAAAAGGAAAATAAATAAAACATGAGATTAGTGACTTTTCTGCGTGTAAAGACCTAAAGTCTAGCTAGCATTAAATTTCCAGATATTTATCCTCACAATAAACTTAATTTGATATTTCTCCGTCATTGACTCATTATGGGGATTCGACATTTACGCGCGTCAAGGGCCAGTGGACGAGCCTACGGTAGGGTGTATCTCCACCACATATATATCTACCTAATTAATTAGCCTCTACGATTGGTCTTCAAGTCCACAATTTTGAACCAAACCATACTTCCACGTAAGCCTTTAGGCTGCTGGAATTTTTATGCATTTAAGAGGGAGTTGTAAAATGAGATAAGGACTAATAAGGATCTCTCATAATTTTAATGAAATTATAGATAGATTTTAAAATTATTTAAATTCATGTTATATTTTTGTATCGAATAACTTAAAAAATACTATTTATTAAAAAAGTGACATATTATAAAAAAGTTTTCAGTTAAAAGTTGTTTTTTGATTTTCTAAAAAATAAGCATTTCTTTAAAAGTGAAGAAATTAAAAATATTTTGAAAAGAAAATTCATTTTTCGCTGCCTTCGTACGCAACAAGTCACATTTTTAATAGATAGTATTTTTCTTACCGTTTAATTTAAGGAACAGCCTAAATTTATATAATTTTAGAATATACAATTTCAAAGGATCTTAATCATGTAAAATTGACATATCCTGAATATTATCATCTTCAATTCATTTTGAAGGGAGAATTCTTCTCTAATTCATCTAAAATGAATAGTGTATATTTTATAGTCAGAATTTACGGAAAAGGCTAGTACATAGAGATGCGCACCCGGTCTAGTAATTTTCTTCGTTTTGAGACCCACAAAGGTATGCAATTATGTCACAGCCAAGAACAATAAACCTATTTTTGTTATTGGAAATGATGAACTGGACTACTTTGAGCTAGGGCTTGTTGTTTCTTACGCGTTGACCTGACCGATTGTAACAGTCTTGGGTCACATAATTTGAGACATGCAACTCATGAGTTTCAATGAATATACTTGTTACAGGGAGATCACCTATAATTGATATTCCGGAGGCACAAGTGATATCAAAACTCTTATCGAGATGGCAAGCCTCAGTCTGATCAGTCAAGCCAAATGGGAATGGAATTTCTACATTTCCACACTTGCTGGTGCAGCCAGCTGGTTTGGCGTTAGTTGCTGTTGTTCCTGCTGCTGCCACCATTGCAAATATTATCACTCCAGGCACTATGATTTGCAAAAGCTTGCCACTCAAGCCCATGGCCACAACTTTTTTAAGGAGATATTTTGTGTTTAGATAAGCTTTGATTGTCCGAGAGAGACTCTTCCCTTTAAAGGCGTATGGAACGAAAACCAATTTAGCGCCCCAAGCTTATGGGTTTGAATTCAATATATCATCTTCTTTTTCTTTGGCTATACAAGTTTGTTTTTTCTTTTTCTTTGGTAGATATGGTAGTCCAATCCTACTTGAATGCATCATGCATGCTTGCTCTAATTCTAGTCTTCTATTGATAAGTTCGTGTAGTACTGATGCCTCGATTTTCCAGCAACAGCGAAGACAGTGGGGCCTTTTCAATTATGGTGAAATTAAGTCTCCTCCTATCGTCATGACCACGCTAAACGTGATGACAAACGCCTCGGACAATGACTAATTATTAGATCACAACCAGTACTTCGCACAATGATTTTGGGGAGATTCTCGATCGGGTTCCTTTGGTCAAATTTTTTATGATTGTGATGATTTATTTTTAGCTGTTACTGGACATATAAATGAAAGTAGTATATTTGGAGTAATTTTATTAGTATATTAAGTGTTTATTAAGTATCCATAAAAAAAATGATGTGACTTTTAAAATTATCATTGAGTGTGTGATTGATCAAATGATAATTATGTTAAATAATAATTTTAAAAGTCATTTTATTTTTTGATTGACACTCAATGAACATTTAATATACTAATAGAATTACTCGTATATTTGTGAGTAAAAAGACTATCTTAAAAGGTATTTGCCATACTAGCCCAAAAACATTTTTACCCCTCTCTTTACTTCTTCTAACATATTGTTCAATGGTTATTGGCCTATTGCTTTTGCTTAAGGGCATTCATATCGAGTTTTTCAAATTTTTTTAAAATTTTAATTTAAAAAATTTACTTTAGTTAAATTAGATAGTAACTTTTAAAAACTACTAAATATTGCAAATTGCTTGATAGTTTAAAAGAAGATTTGTATTTTTTTATTTTTTTTTCTATATTCTATTACGGAGCAGCAAAGTGAACCAATTCACATAATAAAACTTTAAAAGCATGACTGCTTTCAAAAATGAATCCTTTTGCGGTGGTAATTCATTTGGGTGTACACAGTTGTTGAGTGATCACTTGGGTATTTGGCTCGTTTGACAACATTTTTTTAGGATATACAGTATCTTGCATTTTAACAAAAATAAATAAAATCATTAACAAACGTCGTAAAATATAAATTATTCACAAATTATTTTTTATTTTATGTCACGTTATAACTAAAAATCAAAATGTAAAAGCTTAATTAAGCTCTTGCAGTTAAAGCTCAAGCACGCAGTAAAGTAAAAATCGAGTTTTTAACTTTTTAATGGAAGTCTAACTGCCAACACTTGAAACGAAAATTGTAAATGAATTTCTATTTCTATATTTGGATAGTTGGATGCCAAGTTAATTAATCTTTTAAGCCTAACCAAAGATTCTCTAAATTAATTAGTTTAGAACCCCCTATCAAAGGGGGAAGCCAATATTTTGAAGTGTTGTAACTTCCGTCAGAACATAATTTAAGGAATAGCGTGTTACTCTCTAGTATCAAATACGCGACACGGTAGTTATTTAATCATTTTGAGAATGAGTAATGATTGAATACCACTCAAAGATACAACTTTTCATCATCTTGCCTATGTGGTAAGGTGGTCCACCACTACTTTTTAAATTATTTTATTTTTAAAAAATAAATTAAAGTATGAGATCACCTTGCCACATATGCAAGATGGTAAAAAATTGTATCTTTAAGTGGTATTCAATCATTACTCTTTGAGAATATATATATATATATAACTTCATATAAAAAATGTATAAATTTATCATTAAATTTGTAAAATTTATATATATAAATTCTACAAAATTTAATAATAAATTTAAAAAAATAATGTGCAAAAAAGATGAAAGTGAAAGGTATGTGTTTTCCGAAGCTACAATTTGCCTAAAACTCCTTTTTTCTTTTTTCTTTTTTTGTTTTTTAACCCATCGTGAAACATATGTTGACCAATTCAATAGGTTAAAGTCTACGGCTGTACTTTCTGAACATGTGCAGAAGACTCATAATTAATGGAAAAATTATACACTTATATATATTTTTACATCTCCATATAATCAAGTTTTAAACTTATCATTAAATTTATGGGACCCAATATGAGTTCTTAAAATCCAAAAAAATATTTAAAAATGAAATATTAAAAAAAATATATAAGAAATGTGAAAATATCATTTATCTAATTAATAATGTCAAGTAGGGGCATGTGGGGGCTATATAGGGATAAGGGATGTAAACAAGCCGAGTTCGGGCGAATAGTGCTTATGCAAGCTTGGCTAATTTAAATATATCACGAGCTCGAACCGAACTTAAGCAGCTCTCGAACTCATTTATCACGAGCTCAAGTCGAGTTCGAGCTCATATAACGAGTTTTAAAAATTAAAAATTAAGCTCAACTCAACTTGAAAAAAGAAATACCGATCTTTTGTGGTAAAGTGATACAATTACCACTAGTTCCTAATCTTTATAGTTTAACATTACTAAGAATTATATACTTATGAGTTAGAATTTATGAATTATATGACTTAATTATACCACATATGAATTTCTATATCATAATTATATGAATTGTTAGATCATATTATATTAGATCATACTTAGTCACTAGTCATACAATAAGTATCGTTGTCTTGTTGATATAAATAATGAATTATATGTTGATTACGTAATTTACATCATACAAGAACCTCCTCTTTATAGAAGGCAAGTACCCCTTTAATGAGACTCGGTCTTTTTATTTTTTCTTGGGCGAGACTCAGTCGTGGATGGATAATTATTTTCAGGACAACTAGGTATGGAATTAAAGAAGAGCATTAAAGAATAGGGTGAAGTAGTCATGAAATTATATCAAGTCCTTTTCTTTTCTTTTCTTTTTTTGAGCGAAAAGTCTTCTAGAGTCATACTCAATAGAATGCTTCTTGAGAGTGAATCTTTGGCGGCGATCGACCACTCGGCTTGGCAATTTGGGTTCATGGGTCGGGTTCGTGTTAACCCGACTGACCCGATTGTCTAAATGGGGTCTGACATAAACTCGACCCGACTATTAATCGGGTCAAGACCCGTGACCCGAACATGACGCGATTAATAATTAGGTAACCCGAACACTACCCGTTAAACACGATTAGTAATCGGGTAACTCGTTAACCCGACACGGCCCAACACGACCCGACTTTTTTGAATGTTGTTTGACAATTTGAGGCTTTGTCGCTTTGAGCTGCATATCAAATTATCAATACTGTTTAAGCCTTGAGGTTTTGATCTTGTTGGCGAGATAAACAAAACAGGCGAAAGTTGCGAAACCCAAAGGAGAAAACCAAAGAAATCCAACAAAATAAGCAAATCCCACCATTTCAAATCAAACCAATCAACAGATATACATTGTTCCATCAAATCCCAACTCAGTAAACACAATGTCAGGCCCAAATCTGGAAAGAAACACATCCCAGAACAAAAGCAAAATAATATATAAAACTTACAAGAGTCTTAGAGGGAATTCTGGTTCACGGGTTGGCGACCACCGGCCGAAGGAGAGAGAGAGAGAGAGATTGAGTGAAGACGAAGTGTGAAAGAGACTGAGTCGTTGAGAAAGACTGGACTGGAAGGGTGTCAAGGGACCGAAGGGTGAAACACTGAAAGTCTGGAAGAGAAGACAAGAACTCGAGAAGTGCGGGCTTGCAGACTGCAGAGTGCGGGCGTGCAGACTGCAGAGTGCAGGCGGCGGGCCGGTGCGACTAGCGGGCCAGGGTTCGTTTCTTTGATTCTTTCGAGTGAATTAACTGAATTGGAAATTGGGGTTTCTCAGATCTCAATTCTCACTTTCTCCATGTCTAGAATCTAGATTCTTCATTCTAGTCCTATCGGGTTGACCCAAACCCGATTATGATAAACCCAAATCATATTTTTTCGTGTCGTGTTTGTGTCGGGTTTGCGGGTCGTGCCAAAAATTGCCAACCCTACTTATGATGCTAAATTTTGGACCAACAGAATGATTAGATTAAAGCTTCTCCCATGCTGCTTGTTACTTCACTTGCAATTTTCTGTTTTTTGTCGTTGCTGTTTTTGTTTGTATTAATTTTTTTTCTTTTTAAGAAAAGTAATGTGATGTGATGTGCTATAACACATATGGCCCAGTCATTGGCCGTGCATGTGATGTTCTGGTGGCTGCTAAATAGCAAAAAATAATAATTTAAATATCTTTTTGCCCTTAACCATTATATTTTTTTTCCAACTCGGTTTCTTGACCAGAGATGGACAGAAGTGGTATTTCTGTATATGCCCATAAGCAAGATATTACTTATAATCGAAAATGAACCCAAAGTGAAAAAAAGAAAAAAAAAAATTATTAAAACTCAATGAGCAAAAAGATATTTAACCCAAAAAAATAAATATGAAAAAATTATAGTTTAGCTTTCCAAACTGCTAGCCGTTTTGTAAATAGCTTCACGAACTGCCAATGTTTGGACTCTAACTCTCAAAACTACCAAAACGTTTGAAAATTGCTCATTTTAACAAAATATGTCTATAATACCCCAACTTGAAAAAGCTCATTTCAAAGCCGGCTTTTACAATTTGAGGGCTAAATTGAAAAGAAAAAAAACAAAATTAGGGTTAAAATTTTAATTTTTTGTTTTTGAGGAAAAACTTGGGACTTGGGGGGGTACCCTCCACCCAAAGCTTCAAGTGGCTCCGCCCCAGGCAACACATGCATTTGGGAGAATTAGAGAAATGATAGACATGCATTTTTTATACATTTTTTTTTTTATGCATCTTTATACAACTAAGTTTTAAATTTATTATTAAATTTATGGACCCAATGTGAGTTTGATAAATCTATTGGTAAATTTAAAAACGAGATGTGTAGAAAATATTTTAAAAATGTATTTATATTATTTTTCTTTGGAAAATAATCAACCCATGCACTTTCTGACCAAGTACTTGGTTATATATATATATATATATATATATATATATATATATATATATATATATATATATATGTCTGTTATAAAGTATTTTAATTAACAGACAATAATAGAACTACGTACTATCGAATGAATTAACGTATAATTTTGTGAAAAACAAAGAATAAGTAGATAGCATTAGCAACAATAAAAGAAGTTTCCATTAGTAAAAAGGTTAAAAGAAGTCTTGCCTGGAGCAGCAAAGTGAACCAGGTGGATTATTTTTGGAGAGGAAAAATATATTTACACAACACTAATTACATAATTTTTATAAAACACACTCATATGGAATGAGACTCATATGAGTGGAACTCACCACATAGGTCTCACTATATATAAGTGTGTTATATAAAAATTATGCAATTAATGTTGTGTAAAGATCATATCTCGATAGGTGGTCATTGATCGGTTGAACATAAATATATATATATATATATATATTCAGGACAAAAAAAAAAAAAAAAAAAAAGAGGAAGGAGGGAAAGATACTAAGATCAGATAAAGTAATCACTGCTGTTATCTTCTTTGATGGTCTCAATGGCCTTGTTTACGTACGTACAAGTCCATTGAGACTAATGTCCATCAAAGAAGATCACCGCAGTGATCTTCTTTAATGGTCTCAATGGCTTTTTTTTTAGTCATTGCATGAACTTTGTAAATCTATTACGGTGAACCAAAAAAAAAAAAAAAAATAAGGAAAATAAGCAAAACAAGAAATCGGTGACTTTTCTGCGAGTAAAGACCTCAAGTCTAGGCGTCTAGCATCAAGTTAATTTCCAGATATTTAACTTTGAATACATCTCAAAAAAAAAAAAAAAAAAAAAAAAAAAAACTTTGAATAATCATTGCTGACGTCCTTTTTAATTAATGACTTTGTCGGTTTGGATATTTCTCCGTCATTTTTTATATGGATTCGACATTTGTCACATTTCCATCAAGGGCCAGAGGACGAGCCTACGGAAGGGCGGAGTAATTCTAAATATGTAAAAAATATAAAAAAGTTTCTTAGACTAATGCTCCGTTTGTTTCGACGTAAAATAATTTTTAAAAAATGATTTCAGTATTTTACGATGTTTGGTAGGGGCAAAAATAATGGTCAACGAAAACCATTTTCGGTTTAACCGTAAAAGCTTCTTTAATTTTTGAAAAATGATTTACGATTTTAAAAACTGTAAATCGTTTTTCGAAATTATATTCTTTGTCATTGCACCCATGTTTGATATCTGACTGTCCGAATCAGGCAATAGTCGGTCGTCCGAAACTAGGCGGCACTAGAATCAGGCATCATCCAGGCGCTGGAATAATGCCGGCGCCGGAATCCGGCGACATCCGGCCACCGTTGCAGGTTGCCGGTAGACCAGATTCCGGCAGAATCAGGCCGGAATCCGACTATGGTCAGAAACCGAGCGGAATCCGGCCTGATCTGACCGAATCCGGCCACTAATCTGGCCGGATCTGGCCAAAATGGCCTAGATCCGGCCGGATCTGGCCAAAATGGCCTAGATCCGGCCGGATCTGGCCAAAATGTCCGGGGCCGGCTTGATTTGACCGGATCCGGTCGGATCTGGAAAAAGGGCCGGAATCCGGCCGGATATGACCGGACCCAGCCACTGATCCAGCCGGATCTTGCCAAAATGTCCGGAATCCGGCCTGATCTGACCAGATCCGGTCGAATCTGACAGGAACCGGAGGAATCCTGCCGGAATCCGGCAACGGCCGGTCGCGGTTGCCGGATTCTAGCGACAGCTGCATTTTCCCTTTTCGTAATTTTTTCGTGCGAACCAAACACCGAAAAATATTTTCAAGAAAATAACTTTTTTCTGAAATTGATTTCGTCGAAAATATTTTACGACGAAAACCATTTTACGTCGAAACAAACGGAGCATAACTGTCAATTTTGGAATAGTCTATTAAATTTTTAAGTTCAAACTATTAAAGTATATCAAAAAAGTCATTTTTGCCAAAGAGAAATTATATTTTACCACCTAAATACATAATTATTGACATAACTATTGACCTTTTTATTTTTTATTTTTTAATTTTCTATTTTTTTAAGAAAAAAAAATGAAAAAACACAAAATTAGACCCCAACTCATTTACATGATTTTGTGATTTTTTGTTTAATAAAAAATAAAATAAAAAAATCAATAATTATGTCAATAGTTGTCATGGGATAGGGGTGGAGGCGAGCCACTCCAGCCACGTTTGAGGGTGGCTCATCTTTCTTTTCTTTTCTTTTCTTTTTTCTTTAATTAAAAAAATTTAATTTAATTTTTCAATTTCTTTAACTTTTTAGTTATATATATATATTGATAAGGTTATAAGTCTTGGATGAGACTATGAGACAAAGTTCTATATATGTTTTTTACATGCTTAAAAAATACGTGATACTTTTAAAAATTGAGTTGGGAGAATTCTTAAAACCTAATTTTGTAAAAATATTATGTCTTAAAGAAATTATTGTCCTTTAAAATGAAAAATGTATAGAGGTAATTTTTCCATTTTACTTAACCTCAATAAGATCTGCTTGAGTGAGTGAGTGACTCTTTGGAGAACTCATGATGATTATTTTTGTTGGGTTGGGCCTTTGATCATCTTATTTAAAAATTAATTGGTATCCAATAAAGAAAGCCAAAGCTTTTTATGACATTCGTAATCGCATCTCGCAAAGCATATTCTAAAAGCCGTCTATGTGAGAAAAGCGACACTGTTAAACCTCAACATGCAATTTCTTTAGCAACAGGAATGATTAGATTGAACCTAAAATAATGAACCATTTTAAGGGAGCTGTTATTTATTGCCCACTTAAAAATTAACACTATCTTACTTGTAGAAGGATTTCATATATGATGTTTACTTAAGAGGATGAACTTGCTTATCAAACTCACTTTTTCTTTTTTCTACTTTAGGGTCCGTTTGAGCTTGCAATTTCAAAATGTGTGGTTTAAAAATAGCGATTTAAAAATATGTGATTTGAAAAAGTGATTGCCATTTGACCTTTAAAATTACAGGTTAGTCTTTAAAATTTTACGTTTTCAAAAAAAACCCACTTGCCTGCAATTTGAAAAAGTATTTTTCTGCATTTTTAAATCATAATTTTTTAAAAAAATTCAATTCCTAAATAATTCATTTTCTATAATTTAGTTTAAAATCTCACTTTTTTATTTACGAAATCAAAATCACAACGCACCCTAGCTTAGTACGTCTACCATGGGTTTTTTTTTTTTTAAAAAAAAAAAATTTTTTAAAAAAATCTGTTTTCTTTCTATATTTTTATATTTATGAGATTTTTTATTTTATTTTATAAGTAGTAGATTAGAAATAAAAACAATACGAAGGAAAAAAGATGAAATTTGGATGGCGACAAAGTCAAAATTCTCCATATATATATATATATATACCAAATCAACCCATAGGAAAATTACCTTATGACTTCAAGTTCTTTTTTTTATAAATTATGACTTCAAGTTTTATTAGTACATTAAATGTCTATCAAGTGTCCATAAAAAAATAAGGTGACTTTTAAAATCATCATTGAACATGTAATTGGTCAAATGATAATTTTGATCAAATAGTAATTTTAAAAATTACTTCATTTTTATTTTTTATGAATATTTAATAAATATTTAATGTACTAATAGCACACCCTTCATGTGATGGCAAAGACTTAGATTAGTCAACCCCGTAGGCTACGGTCACAGTTTTGGGAGAAATAAAGAATTACTCACACCCTTCATGTGATGGCAAAGACTTAGCTAGATTAGTCAACCCCGTAGGCTACGGTCACAGATTTGGGAGAAATAGACATCCAAGTGTGATGTGTGTGTGTTTTTTTCTTCTTTTTGGTAGATATGGTAGTCCAATCCTACTTGAATGCATGCTTGGTCTAATTCTAGTCTTCTGTTGATAAGTTCGTCATAATGTCTCGATGTTCCAGCAACAGCCAAGATGGTGGGGCCTTTTCAATTATGGCGAAATATTATAACTCCAGACACTATGATTTGCAAAAGCTTCTCACTCACGCCCATGGCCACAACTTTTTTAAAGAGATATTTTGTGTTTAGTTATGCTTTGATTGTCCGATACAGACTCTTCCCTTTAAAGGCGTATGGAATGAAGACCAATTCAGCGCCCCAAGCTATGGGTTTGGATTAAATATATCATCTTCTTTTTTCTTTGGCTATACAAGTTTGTTTTTAATTTTTTTTGGTAGATATGGTAGTCCAATCCTACTTGAATGCATCATGATTCATGCATGCTTGCTCTAATTCTAGTCTTCTATTGATAAGTTCGTGTAGTGCTGATGCCTTGATTTTCCAGCAACAGTGGGGCCTTTTCAATTATGGCGACATTAAGTCTCCTCCTATCGTCATGACCACGCTACACGTGATGACAAACACCTCACACAATGACTAATTTAGAATCTTAGATCACAAACACCTCGCACAATCACTTATTATAAATTATAGGTCATATAATGTTACACAATTCTTAAATTTTAACTCATAAATATATCATTTATAATAATGTAAATTATAATGATTTAGTTTTATAAATATATATTTTTAATATATTAATATTTTTTTTTTTTAGTAAAAGTGACCCAAGTCATCATTTGGTTGGTGTTGACGTTGACACTAATAGAATTGGTCAAAAATTTTGACAGAATTTGATTACAATGACTAAATTGTTATTTTTTGCCTATTTTTATTTTGCAGTGAGAGATTTATAATTTAAGTCAATCATATGGATTAATTTTGCATTTATCCTTTTTTTTTTTTAAAAAAAAAGTTTATAAGTTTTGTTTTTAGTTTTTAAGAGAATATGTGTATTATAGGAATATTTCAACAAAAGTAGCATTTTTGGCACACTTTAATAGTTTGATGGGTCACGTTAGTACACTTGAAAATTCAAAAAGCTATTCTAAAAGTAACTTTTTAATTTAGTGGGCTTTTTTACATTTTTCCCTTCTAAATATTTATCTTTCACTCCACTTTTATACTATTTAGTTGATGTAATGATGTTTATTAATTTTTTACTTTTTATTTTTAATAAAAACATATTCAAAAGTTGATGAATACTATTGCATTCATAAGCCATTCAGCCCAATAATATGAAAAAGTGAGATAGGAGATAAATATGTACGAATAGGTAGAGTGTATCTCCACCACATATGCATCTAGCTAGCTAGTTACCCTGTATTATTGGTTATAAAGTCAACTGCTTTGAGTCAAGCCATAATTTCGTGCACACCAACAAGTATGGATGAAGATCGATCTGGTCCAATTAGGCTGCACGAATTTTTGTGTTGCTTAATTAAAAGAAATAACGATTAAGCTTATTATTCTGAATTGCGTAAGATGTGAAACCTAGCAATATATATACACGGGGTCGGTGAGCCTATAACTTTTTGGGAAATGCCGGTGGGTTTGAGAACAAAATAGAATCAATATTTTGTACGGGTATTTTTTCAAAATCCGAAAATCCAGGTTGAACTTGGTTTCAATCTGGTATTTTATCCAAAATTCAACTCTTTTTCAAAAAAAATTCTTACTTTAAGCGTGAGTCCCGCTTGACATCACCAAAAAAACACCCACTAAATACAAATAATAATTAAATAATATTTTTTATAATAAATAAATATTATTTCAATTATTATTCAACACTACTTTTTATAACATCATTCATTATACACAACTTTTTATACTTCCAATCATTTTCTACCATTAAAAAACATTAATTTTCAATCTCAAAAATCTAACACCCAAACACAATTTAAAAAAAAAAAAAAAAAATCTATTTATCACTCAAACACATTTTATTTGCCTCAAAATCGCAAACAGAATAAAAATTTAATTCTGATTTCAAAAATTCAACACCCAAACAGATAGTTTTTTAATTTTTTTAATTTTTAATTTTACCTAAACCTTAAAGGGTGATCGGACAACCCCTAAAAGAACCACCGCAATATTTTTAAGAGGTTAGTCCAATAACCTATCAAGGCTTATGGGAGTAGCTAAACACCCTTTTAGAGTAACTAATTGCCTCAAACATTTTGAGGGGTGATCCAATCACCCTCTTTAGTTGGTTAGTTGAAGAATTCCTTTCTTAATTTTTCTTTTTTACCGCAAAATGGTTGAATTAGCAAATTATAGACCGTTCCAATATATCTCAAAATCAATTATAGTTAAAGCATCCTTCTATAATTAGGGCTAAGAGGCCTATGCTGATCATACCAGAATATGTTCAAACATGCATTTTTGATGAATGGAAACGAAATATGTATTAATATATGAAAATGACTCAATCAAAAATGTGGTTCATGCCAAATTTTATATATCAAAGTGAAACATGCATAGTTTAAAAAATACAATTAAGTGTATTAGAGTAGATGTGGTGATGAACCAAGTTTTGAGGTGTCTTTTCGTAGAAGTGAAAAAAAAAAAAAATGCTATAATTGGGATTAATTTTTTAATTAGATCGACCTACCTTGAAATCCGATGGTGTTTTTTTCATAGCAGTTCAAGGGATTGGTTTACTTTTGTACATGCCTCATTTGCTATGCCCTAATACCAAATAGTAGGGAAAAAAATAAAAAGAGAAAGGAGCCCAAGATAATAAAGATCATACTAATAGTAATATCAAGTAGTTAGAATATATGGAAAACATATTATATTTTTTGTATATTTTATATTTGGTTGACATTGTAATATTTTGTATTTATGGGTTAATTGTAATCAAATCATAGGGATTTGATTATCATATTTGTATTTACTCTAAACCTACTAGGGACCTTTGTATTGTAGATAAACAAGTTAATGAGCACAATGTAGGCTTTTGAGCTTTATCCTGTGGACGTAAGTCATAAACCGAACTACGTAAATTCTACGTCTCTTTTCTCTCTCATGTTTCCACTATTATTCCGTTATTATTCTATTTTTAAATTTATACACAAATCTCAACATGGTAGAATATATGAAAAATATATTATTTTTTTTGTATATTCCATACTTGGTTGATATTATAATATTCTCTATTTACATGTTAGTTATAATCAAATCATGATATTTCATGTCAAGTTGAGTTAGCGGTCAAACCCATAAATATATCTTTGACACTTTGCCTAAAAACTCCAACTATTTATTTATTTTTTTATTTTTATTTTTTTTTGTTTTTCACACAACCAAAATAGCCAAGAGAACAAAAATAAAACACAAATAATCAAACTTTAAAAGCAACGTATCTTAAAAAAAAAAAAAAAATAAATAATAATAATAAAAAAAAAAACATACCCGCTAGCTCTAAAAAATTGCATGTCACGCGGGTGTACACAATTGTTGAGTGTGACTTGGGTGTTTATATCCTACTGGCTTGACTAATCCAAGTCAATGTATCAAGGATGACTGGTCTTCATCTTCGCGTGTAACGTGGCCTTCTATCTGCCGGGAATGGGATTGATTAATCTAAGTCTTCATGTCACGTCAATGACTAGTAGTCATTGTCTATAGCATCGTCAGGATAACAATACGTTTTAAGCAAATAAATACAGTATAATTAAATTTGAAAAAAATATAATTTAGCCCCTCAAATTATCTTTCATTCTTCGAATAGCTCCCAAACTATCAAGACTTCGACTCTGACCCTCCAAACTATCAAAATTTTAAAAAAATGTCTATTTTGACAAAATATTCCCATAATACTCCTGTCACGTGTCATTTTTCAATTAAAAACCATAAAACAAGTTCAAAAACAAATTAAAAAATTTTTTAAAAAGGAAAAAAATTTGTGATCCTTAAGCCCTAAGTAGTTATTGGCCAACATTTTGAATGCAAAAAATGGATATGAAAATCGACAAACAAGCTCACGGACGTTGATTTATCCATCAGAAACTGATCGAGGTCTTCCACAACGATGATAGACTTGCTCATCGTTTGTAATAAAACAAAATTCAGATTGGAATCATTCATAACCTTCGAAAGATCAATATCATAAACATCGAATGATAGGAAATTAGCCATGTCCGCGTTCTGAGAGGCAAGGAAGAGTTCACCGAGTTGCAGGCGTGCATTGTGCCCAATGACGATGTTGGAAAGAAGCAGTACGTCCTCCGATCGATAGCAATATTTTTATAAAAAAAAAAAATTAGTTTTTTTAGATTTTAATTTTTTTGAACTTTTTTAAATTGTTAATTAAAAAATGACACATGACAAGGGTATTATGGGCATATTTCGTCAAAAAGTTGCATTTTTCAAAGGTTTTGGTACTTCAAGAGGTCAGAGTCCAAGCCTTGATAGTTCGAAGGGCTATCCGGAGAATGACTGGTAGTTTGAGAGGCTAAATTGTATTTTTCCCATTAAGTTTTCTTTTATATAAAAATAAAATAAAATTACATTTATGAAAAAAAAAAAAAAAAAAGGTTAGACAATGCTCTTTAATTAAGGTTCCAATTATAATAAAAAAAATATTATGATAAAAAAGGTAGTCATTACTTTTTAATTAAAGCCTCCGTTATGGTAAAAAGTACGTACGAATGATTGAATTTCATAATATTAAGTAAGAAAAGAGAGAGAAATGGAAAGTTACATTAAACCCTTGAAACAGTTACTAACTCAAAATTTCACATAAACTTAAAACTAAAATATTGACTAAGTTTTTTTATTAAAATTATTTTTTAGAATAAAGTTAATTTCGTTTTGAGCAAATTCAATTATACATAAAAATAATTATATGTAACTCAACAAAAAAATATGACATCTGTTGAAATTAAATATTTTTTAACAAAGATGAATTTTGCAAATTGTTTGGGAAAAAAAAAAGTTAAAGGCAAAAAGTAAAAATAATAATTTAAAATTAAAATGATTTAAATATAAATAAGGTCACACCTAAGTTTGTCTTCTTAGGCCTCAAATTCTATTAAGTCAGTCTTGGTTATAAGAGCATTCTTAGTAGCCTCACAAAAATAATTTTTTGGTTATTTTGATGAGCCAATGTGGTGAAACAAAATTTGATGAGTGCCCTATTCACTCACCAAATTTATTAAAAATTATTAAAACTTCATCTCTCTCTCTCTCTCTCTCTTTATTAATGTTTTCTTTATCATGCATTACACATAACCTCCATTTTTAACAAGATTATTTGAATGGAATAGTGCATAGTGCATAGCTAAAATGATGACGCCGATGTTAGAGATTTAAAAAACTAAATGACTAAAATAGTAAAAAGCAATTTTTATTTATTTTGAGTAGTAAAATTTGATTAGGCTAGCATTCTTAACAGTTTCATCAAATTTTACTCACAAAAATAGCTAAAAATTATTTTTCTCTATTCTGGTGAGCCACTTTTTAAAAGCACCCCCATGAACCTCACCATTTTAACTATTCACAATCATCATTCCATTTAAATAATACTTTTTTATATTTATTTATTCTTTCTCTATTTAATCTTTTTGAATGTGTTTATGTTATTTGTCAATATTTTTGTTTTGATAAAAATAAAAGAGATAAAACCCTTAGATTTTTTATAGCCGTTTCCTATAATCTCTCTGTATCTTTCTTTTTCTAATCGTATCCTCCAGAAAAATAAAAATCTACGTTATATGAAATTTTTTAATTTTATTTTTGTATTTTTAATAAATAGCTCAAATATTATTAACAGTGATGGTATTTAGTTGATATAATTAATGCTTTGATCTTAAGGGTTAAAAGTTTAATTAAATTGGTATCTAATATTTGTGAGAGTTGGGAGAAGAAAGCAGGAGAAAGAAAGGAAAAAAATGGGGATGTGCTGATTGATGTGAGAAAAAAGAAAGGAGAAAAAAGAAAAAAAGAGAGAGAGAAATGACAAGTTGGGCACAAGTTGTGCACAACTATTATGCACCAATCACTTCTCTATAAACAATGAACTCTCATTGTTTTGGTTAATGCATCCAAAATAAAGCTTCTCCTAAATCTTTCAAATTTTCATTTAACAAAAACAGCTGATTGGACCTGTCCACAAATTGGTCTGATCTTGTAATTTGTCAATCCACTCCTCAGTATGAATAAACTTCTATTTGTTTCAATCAAATGCTTCAAGAAACACCATATGATACTACTTAATTCCAACATAAAATTGATAAGAATACGTACATGCATATGTTGATAAAATAAGATTCGTCCCATGGAATATAAATCGAGTTACCAATAAAAACTTTTGATTTACATGGGAACATAAAAATCGACTAATTTATATTCGCATTCGAAATTAGTATGTATGCAGGCTCTGAGGCTCAACATGAAGTTGATCAAGTACGTACAAAAGATTTACAGTGTCAGCCTAATCCATGGCTACTCTTGTCCATATCACATAGGCCGGTCTACTCTTGTCCATATATCTCACATGTTTATTTCCCAAGTCATCGACAGCTACTTTTCCATTCTCCACCCAAATAATTTTTGACACTGTAGAAAATATCGTAGAAAGCTGAGTGCTTTGACACTGACTAATCCAACTCACTGTCTCAAGTAGATGACTATTCATCACGCTACAAGCCATCGACAGCTACTTCTCCATTCTCCACCCAAAGAATTTTCGAAGTTGTGGAAAATACCGTAGAAAGCTGAGTGCTTTGAACACTGACTAATCCAACTCACTGTCTCAAGTAGATGACTATTCATCACGCTACAAGCCATCGACAGCTACTTCTCCATTCTCCACCCCAAGATCACGCTACAAGCCATCGACAGCTACTTCTCCATTCTCCACCCCAAGAATTTTCGACGTTGTGGAAAATACTGTAGAAAGCTGAGTGCTTGGACACTGACTAATCCAACTCACTGTCTCAAGTAGATGACTTTTCATCACGTGTAGTGTGCTCATTACAATAACAGTAATGAAACTCTCTAAATATTTTTATCCGCATTATTTGGTAATCACTTTTAAATAATTAATTACATCTGCATTATGTAATTATTAATTGCTATTCGCACGGTAATTGTGATTACTGAATATAATTATTAACTGTTATCCTCATATATTCATGTAGTTACTAGTTAATATGCTTTTTGATCTTATTTTAATCTTTTGAGTTTTCTCTGTGGTTCTATTATGGTCTATTTTAAACAATTTTAAAAATATTTTAAGCCTTTTTTAATATATATATATATATATATATATATTTTAAGCCATCGTGTTTTATATGAAATCTATATTTTGATTTCACATTATCTTAAAAATAACAAAGAAAATAGGAACACCATATAATGGGTTAATTCAAAAAATATAAACATACAAATTACAAAGGCGAGATATGAGAGTAGAGAAAGAAAAAAATCTAAACTAAACCCTATACCAATTACCAAAGGTTCAAAATTGTGTCATTTTTGTATTAAACACCTGAATGATGTCTTTTTGATGAATTTGATTTTGTAAATATATAATATAAAGTGAGTAATGTTACATTTTGCCCTATATTTTTTTTGCAACTTTTTAAAAATATATAACTTTTAAAATTACCATTTAATTGACTATATATCACTGTTGAATTTCATTACTGTATTTATCTTCCCAAATAATATATCTTCCTGGGTTGACTAATCCAAGTCGGCGTGTGAAGTGGGTACCTAGTATTCGTCAACGCGTGTAGTGTGGTCATTACGATAATAGGAGACATGTGAACCTTGTGTCCACTGTGAATGGGATTGATTATTGACTAATCTAAGTCATCGTGTGACTCGTGTCCCGTCGATATCTAGTCTTGGTCATGACGGCAATACGACACCTTCGCCATATATCCCTCAGGGATGAAGTTGAACTAAAGCGGCCAAAGGCCGTCTTCTTTTCATTGGTTTTCAATAATATAATATAATATAATTAAAATATAAATATAAATAATTTTTTTATAATTAAAAGTTCTCCTAAAAAATTTATATATTTATTGTTAATTATAATTCCATTCCAAAGGCAATGGAGGTTAAGAGTAGTTTAACAATTTATTTAGGAAAATTCCACTTGCCACTTATTATATTTTATTACTTTTATAATCATATTATTAAATTTTTCAAAAGTTTCAATTTAGTGTATCAATATTTTATTTTTTTTCAATTTTAACTATCCGTTAGAATTTTTCGTTAAATTCTAATAGATAGTTGTCAAAATTCTTAGGCGTTAGATCATGATTTAACGGGATTTGCAAAAATCACTACAAAAAAAAAAAATGTTACTTGGCCACTTGCAATTAGCCATGTGGATGGGGGTCATCCACGCGACTAACAGGTCGTCACGTGTCAGTGGCGACGTGGGCATGGCGTGGCAGATATGGGTGTTGCGAAATATACATTTTGCAATGTAGCCACGCTGTCCACGTTGTCACTGGGCCACGTGGCTTACTGGCCACGTCGCGACACATGGACCACATGGATTAAGTCAGCGACGTGGCGTAAATTCATGTGGCCCAGTCGCAATGTGGATTCAAATCATGTAAATTATCTAATCAGTAACAACACTTATTTTGTATGAATAGTAACTAAGTATGATCTAATCATGTAAAGATTTTGGCCTTTTTTTTATCTTTGTTGTTTGCTGAGTTGCTCTTCTAAAATCAAACCCCTTTTCTGTCGAAAAAAAACTTTCTTTAAGCCTGAAAATTTTTCTTTTCTTGTGAAAAAAGTGCAATCAAGAGCTAACCCAAGTATAGCAACTAAAGCTTGCGCCAATAGCTGTACTTGAAAATGTGAAACGTTATTTATTTTGACGTAAAACCACTATCAAAAAGGATAATATATATGAAGGATTTAATGCTTGTATTGCTCTGTCAAAGATATTAAAGAAAAGAAACAGAATCATTTAAAGCTGGGATGCTATGGCCTATGGGACATCTCCCAGTAAAATAAGACTTCACCCTTCGTTAATATTTTGACCACCTAATAAGAAATATCCTAGCTGTATCAAAAAGATGCTCTGTCATTTATCTATTTATTTTTATTTTTGAAAGAATCAATTATTGCTCATTCAACCGTCAATGTCGGCATACGTATGATTTTTTTTTTAGATCATCCTAGAAAGGGGACAATGATACTCTCTATCATTATTGCTCATCCAACAGTCGATGTGGGCCATATGTATGGTATGCATGATAGATAGTATTCACTGACTTGGACTGCAAAAAAAAAAAAATATTTCTAACAGGTTCGACTTAATTTCTCCATTCATAATTTATGAGTTTTTTATATTAATTTTTTTTTGTTTATGTTATAATTCTTTTTTAGATAAAAAGGAAAAGAGAAAGGAGTTAAAACTAGCTTAATTCCATAAAAAAGATTTTATTGCTTTTTCAACGGCCAATGACTCTCAATGTGGGTCATATGTATGGAACAAATTTTTATGGACCATTGTAGAAACGATACTCTTACCATTTATTGCTCATTCAACAGTAGATGTGGGCCATATGTTTGATATCTGATCTGCAATCTACATGATAAATAGTGTTTACTGACTCCTCCCTTGTGAGCATAGTTTTCACCGGGAGGGGGAGGAAAATCTCCCCCTCCCGGTGGTGATTTTCCTCTGACTCCTCGTGAGTCAGGGTGTTTTTTGTTCTCCCTGAATTGGTTCAGTAAGGCTAGTTTTCTCCCAACCTCTAGGGTTGTAGAGCTTTTGCTCCCTCCGGCTATATTTGATGGAGGCTGAGCTTCCCCTAGCTTTTTTGGGCTATGGTGGCTTGTTTATTTTGTTTTTCTTTGTTTTTTCCTTCGTTTGGCAGGATTGTTCATCTCAAGATGTCTTCTTTGGGAGAGTGATCGAGCCAACGTGTCGTCGGCGGGATGATTTTTGGCCCCTTTTTTTCATCTTTTTTCTTTGATTTTGGAAGCTAGATCTACACTTCCTCGCCGACTTTTGACTGACACGCGCCCCCCAGCCGGGTTTTCCGCCCCTGCCGCCGCAAGATCCGGTCGTGTCGGTCACCGAAGATCGGTGCGTGTTGCCCACCCGCTTGGGAGCTCTCTGCTATTTGGTGCGTGTGTGGGCCAGGCTTCGCATTTTTCAAGCCGTTCTCAGTGGCAATTGATTATACGACGTCGAACCTCCGTCTGGATGACACCGGTGTCGGCGCGTGTCCTTCGCGCACCGCCGTCCGGCATCTTGGCCCTTTTCCTCCACTACCGGCAGATTGTTTTGGGTAGTTTTTGCTTAAGTGTTCTTGTGTTTTTTTCTCTTGTTTATCGGGTCACAGTCTACTTGTGTTTGGTTTAAATTTTATGGAAATATTTGTTGGCTAATTGCTAGATCATGTCTCTTTTCTTTAGAGAGTGAGCATTAATGTAAGAGAGACTCAAATGTCATTTTTGTAAAATTTATATTTTTGTTTAGACAGCTATTTTACTAAGCCAGATCTTTTTGGTTTAGAAAATGGGGGGTCTTGTCCCTTATTTTCAAGTTGTAAGCCTTGGGCTTTTGCTATATCAATGATTTAATACAGTTTTCGTTCAAAAAAAAAAAGAAAAAGAAAGTATCAACTTTAATGGTGATTAAAATTTTTATTTGCTTAGTCGATGATGTATTATATGAATACTAGTTGGACGGCACGTGTAATGCACGTGCTTAGTTCCCGTTATGCATCACTATAATTGTTAACATTATAATTTTAATATTATATATATATTGTAGAATATATTTAATATCTAGATTATTGAATAAATATATATTGAATTTTCTTAACAAATAAAGTAAAATTGTAAAATTATAAAATTGAGTAAATGTGACATACCAAAAGAAAACGGAAGAGTTAATTTAGATAGCACACATATGTTACTCCAAACCAAAAGGTACATACAGTTGTAATTCTGTCAAATGTTTCTTCATTATAATGCATCATGAACCTTAAAAAGCATCATGTATGAATTATCAGCATAATAGCGTATCTATTTTTATATTTCCCTTTCAACGGTCCTAATAACCTATACATAAACACTACCAAATCAGTCTTATAGACAACAATTCCACAGCTCCATAGCTGATGTATATCTTTTTAATTTAATATGTTGGCGTACATTTGTGACAACCACTAAATGAGTAAGTATCGCCTCTTAATGCTTTTATTACCAATTAAGGACTTCATTTTTTTTTAGGGGGCATGAATGACGATTTTCATAGACCATATTCTTCTCTCGAAACCACCACCAACCTGCATGTGCAACAGCTATGATGGAGACCCACGAGTGTACTCCCTTCTAGCTAGGGTTGGCAATTTTTGACACGACCCGCGAACCCGACACGAACACGACACGAAAAAACCGGGTTTGAGTTTGTTATAATCGGGTTCGGGTCATAATCGGGTTGACCCGATTATGACCCGATTATAATCGTGTTTGGCGGGTCAACCCGCGGGTTGACCCGCCAACCCGATTGCACGGTTTGACCCGATAACACGATTACCCGCCAACACGATTATAACCCGATTACCCGGGTTGACCCGCCAACACGATTATAACCCGATTAAAAAAAAAAATTTGAAGGTAAAAAAAAAAAATTGAAGGTTGAAACATGTGAAAACAGTGAAATTGATTCCGTGTCGGGTCGTGTCGGGTAAACGGGTGACACGTTTTTTAGTCGGGTTTGTCGGGTCGTGTTCGGGTTACCCGATTATTAATCGGGTCGTGTTCGGGTCACGTGTCACAACCCGATTAATAATCGGGTCGGGTTCAGGTTGACACGTTTATATAATCGGGTCAGTCGGGTTGACCCGAACCCGACCCGTGAACCCGAATTGCCAACCCTACTTCTAGCTTGTAGTAAACCAAACACCATGCTAGCATTATCTGTTAATCAAACCAAAAACAATAAATCAATTTGCTAAAATAGTTACGATTCTTGGGAAAAAAAAGAAAAAGAAAAAAGAAAAAAAGATTATATTTCCGTAGGTATTTGTTTCCTTTTATTCTCCCTAGACTAAAGAGGCATGCCCTTATCTTAAATTCCACAAAGCTCTGCTATCAAATATTGAAACTATCATCATTCATCAATAATGAAACTATTATCAATTATACATATACATTAGTTTCCAATCAACTACTTGCAAAAAAAAAAAAAAAAACACCATTTCCTTGAAACAGTAAGAAAAATCCATCGAGGAAGTTGCAAAAGAAGCAACATGTCCATTTAAAGCAAATGTATTAGGTGCATTGTCAAAAAAAAAAAAATAATAATAATAATAATAATTAAAAAGAAAAACCACCATTTCCTTGAAACAGTAAAAAAATCCATTGAGGAAGTTGCAAAAGGGCAACATGTCCATTTAAAGCAGATGTATTTGGTGCATTGTTCATCTACAGTATACTATAAACTATTGTTCTCTTTTTGTGCAAAGTTAGTAGTAAAAATCAAGGGGCAAAAGAAAAATGAGCAATAATGCGTAACTCAATAAACCAAAAGCAATAAATGCGAAAATATGTAGATATCCAACCATATTGTTAGGACTTACATCTTCAGAAGGAATCAAGACATTTTCATCAAATCAATGGAGTAGAATTGATGATAAAAATTCGGATAGAAACAGAGAAATAAAAATGAAGTTTACTATCTTATGGGTTGATTTGTTTTCAGCAAAAAAATAGTTAGCCTTCAATGATCTAGCTGATTAGAACCATATCATTGATGAAATTAAATTAAAGAAACAAACTGGGTCAGAAGCTAGGGGAGCACAATATTACTCAGCACCAATCTGGAAATCATTTTGTTATTGCAATGAGGTAACCCTTCTCAGGAATAAGAATATCCAGTAGCTAAGAGATCATTACACTAAAAATTACTCCATAATGATTTGTGCACTGCCATACAAGTTTTCCAATTGGGCATTATACGAAAACAGAAATAATAAGGAAAAAAAAAAAAACTCAAAAAGAAAGCTATTGGAGATAACGTAGTAGAGGTAATTTTCATCATGCCCAAAAACATCAAAAGAGTTTTCATAACAAAGCCCATGAAAATAATAAGCATAGGGCAGCATATGCATAGTTTTCCTCACACAAACATCAAAACATGCACTATAATAGAAAAGCCAACAAAGAAAAATTTACCTATTGGAATGACGTAGTAGAGGTTGCCTTCTTTCAAATTAGCCTCTGATCTGTTCATATCCACTTATCTTCCTCGGGCGGGTGCGGCAAGCAATTGGCCCTGTTTTCCATCATAAAACCCGAATCAGGAATCATCATGATCAATCACAAAACTTGCAAATTGAAAATTTGGATGAAGATCTCAAATCCAAAACCAAATCAACGATCAAATCCGCGCCCCATTGACCCAAAACCTTTCAATAAAAATCTCAAATTTGGGAATATACACAAAAGCACAGGTCTTGATCCAGATGGTGCTTGAAATTTGAGGAATCGGACGAACCTTAACGTAGAAGAATTGGTGGGTGAGAGAGATCGGTGACCCAGAAAAAAATAATAATAAATAAATAAATAAAAACAATAAAGATTGAATCTTTTGAAGGATTTCGGAAATAACTGAATTTTGGGAAGTTGATTATACAAGAATTTGCAAGAATGTAAATATACGAAGTTGATTATATATGAATTTGTAATAATGAATCTCGAACATACTCTGTATTATGGTATGATTACATCACATCAATCACTTTTTACTACTACTCAAAAAAATAAAATAAAATCAACAATCTTTAGCAATTACACCCAATATCTTTCACATTTTTTGGATTTATGTGCATGGTGTTTAGTTCAACTACTCTAAAACATAGCCTCAAGCAAGAAATAAATACCTTAGCCTCCTTACAAGAGGTTTCCCTCACTACACCAAATCAATCACACCATCTGATCAATATAATTCCACATAAATTCTTTCAATCACCAAAAAAAATGAGAGCAATTTTTACAAATGAGAAAAATGGAAATTTCCATAACCAATCACTACACCCTTGCTAATCCAAGAGCTTAGAAATTGAAAATTCTTGATTTCTATTAGATTTTCCTACATTTTCTCAGCAACCAAACAGACCGTCTAACCAAAAATAAACAATTAAAATTTAAAAAGAAAAAATTCCTGCCAATCAAACAGCATAGTAATTCAGATCAATTTCTAAGCAAAAGCATAAGAGTACCATCAATGACAAGAATCACCAACAAAATCGCATTATACACGTATATGCCTTAGAAGCAGGTGTCTCCAAATAGAAAAACATAAGAACAAAAGCAAGGATTATTTTTCTGAAACCCAAAGGATAGAAGAAGAAATAACTGAAAACGAACCTTGTATGGAGAATTTTTCAGAAGAACAGCTACATCTCTTGATCGATTGGAGAAATACAAACCAGCCACATCATCCCTGTCTTTATACTTGTAAACCAATATATAATGTTGTAGTATCCTCTGTACAAGTATTGACAAATAAACCCTTTGGTTTGCAATTCGTTTTATGGTGTAGAGTTTAATAGGCACACACCAACATCCTATTGTTTTCAAATCCTCTTCCGTAATGGCAGCCTCATCCTCGACTTAAATCACATGAACATCTAAGGTAGGTCCCAAGAATCCAAATTACAATAAAACTAACTTAAACAAAACAAGAAAAATAAACCCATAAAACTATGTTCAATTCCAGAAGAATACACAGATATACCCAATACTCCAAAATCAAACAAAAAACAACTAAAACCAAAGAAAACAAGCACAACAATCTCATAAAAAGCAACTTTAATTGAACAGCTTGATGCGAAGGGTTTTACTGCCAAAATTAGATGCCCAATACTCCAATTTACAACAAAACCAACTAAACTCAAACAAAACAAGCAAAATAAACCCAAAAATCCAAGTTGAATTCAAGACAGCAGCAAAATCCAACTACAATACCCAGATACCCAATACTCCAGAATCCAACAAAACCAACTAAAAACGAAAGAAAACAAGCAAGTAAGCTCAAATTCCAGAACTTGATGTGTAGGGTACCAAGCCCTCCTCCTTGCTTCCCCACCCCTGTGCTAGACACAATAGATAGCTATTTACTGAGCCACAACCAATTAATTCCCCACCTCCATGCAGCTTGGTGGGTTTAGTTTCACAAGTGCAGAAAGAGTTTCTAGTGTAGCTATAAGAATCTCTGGATCTGTTGATGCAAGCAGAAGCTTGAAATTCTGGAGAGGAGAGAGAGTAAAATATTTTCAGATAAACAGTTCCACACCCAACTCTAGTAAGTAAAATTAATGATTTGTGACATAAAATCAACATACCTCTAAGCCATCAATTAAACTCTAGTTATGGCAATTCTCAAAAATTGTTTGCATTACTCGTAAAATTTGTAGAATTGCATGCTTTGGAAATAGACTATCATCTTCTAAAATTTTATCTGACAAGAGGAGGTCATTCCTAGAAGAAAGGTATGGCTTGAAATATGTATCAAAATGCAGAAACAGTGGCCTCCAATGGTGAAAGTTCCCCTGTATTCAAAGCAATGAATAAATAAAAGAAAGAACAACAAAATAAAAACAAACTATACACAGCAGAAGTAGCATGCTATTACCTTACTGTACTCCCAACGAAAACCAGAAAGAGGTATAGCGATATCTTGTAATGGACACTAGATCACCTTATCCGTAAACGCTTTGATTTTGGGAGGCTGCAAGTGATGAAAAAAAAAAGTCCAATTTTTTTAGCACATTAAAGATACAATAAGAACAAAATAAATGGAAAGGACTCATTCACATCAATTCATCTCCCCCCCTCCCCACACACACACAAGGAGTCAATTCATTTATCCAATATTTCCCAAGATAAGCTAGCAGCACTCCCTAGTGTTAATGAGACAAATCTACTCTGTACTCCTGACCCCATACAAGGGATACACAGGTCTAAGTTCCACAGCCAGAAAATGCATAATATATATATATACGAAATAGTATTAAAAAAGCGTAAAGGCACCCGTAAGCATACAAGGAGTATACAAAAAGGACACCGAAACAAAAGGAAAAACAGAGAACAAATGCATAATATACATACTGCATATTTTACTGCAATGATACGACATTGATAAATTCAATCCATGAAGTAATCATTTGTAATACAATTGTTTTGGTCATGTATATAGGTGCTACCAACATGAATTGTTTTTTTAGAGACAATACTCAATAGAACTCACCACCTCTTCCTCCATTTTTTAGTTTGTCAGGGGACAAGATGTCATTTGGTCCTACAACCATTGGCAAAGACAAAATGGGAGAATTTGCTATCAATATGTGTTGTTTCAATAAAGTATTGCTGTGGATAAGAGTTTCGTCAGATGAAAATGGGTTCATTATGTGAAAAATGATGCCAGCCAAATTTGAATCCCACCACATGCACACACCAATAGCTGCAGAATTAAGAATGACTCAAAAGAAGCTTCAATGCAATCTATAAGACACACAAACATGAAGAACAATAAGTAAAAACGCATAAGGGCACTATAAAATTATCGAATCAGAATTTATTTTCATAGGAGCCTTTTTTTTTTTTCTTTTTCTTTTTTTAATGAATGCTTAGCTTAAACAAAATGTAGGTCCCAATATCTGAAAGTTCCAATTAAACTCACAAAATTAAAACACTCCCTTTATCTCAAAGCAGGTGCTGCGATTTGAAATGGCATGATTTAAATGAAAAAGGAAAAAAAAAATATAGTTTTCCTAAAATATCCTATACATTAGTAGCACAAATTTTTATAAGAGCCTTGTTTGCTTTCTGAAAAAGAGTGAAGGTAAATACAGGAAGTTGAAGAAGTATGAACTTCTACTTTTGAAAAGTTTCAAATATTTTGAGCCATCCCAAAAAGGAAAGTTATCATCTATTTTCATACGGATGGAAAGGTATATAAAGACATTAAAACATTTACCAACTTCAGCAGCACTAAATTAAAGAAATTAAAAACTAAGTTGTAGGTATGTATTTTAATTTAAATCACAATCTAGTGAATACCCAGATACCCAATACTCCAGAATCCAACAAAACCAACTAAAAACCAAAGAAAACAAGTAAGCAAGCTCAAATTCCAGACCTTGATGTGAAGGGTACCACCGCCAATTTAGTGCCGCTCTTGTTGTGGAACTCCATCCAAGCCCTGTTCTTGTAAAAGCACGCGCATTTCCACTCCAAAGTGTCGTTTGGGGACGAGGCAGCGCCCACGAAGCTGGGCAGAAGGTCCACCGGGCTGTTAAGCGAGTAGAGCATTAGTATGTTGGCGTGTGCTTATTAAGCTCTGATATCATAAAACCCAAGAAAATAAAAATTCTGAGCAAAAGCAAAAACCAAGATGAGTGTAAAATATTCAAAAACCACCAAATCATACAAAACTCCATATCCACGAACAAAAAAATCAACCAAAAATAAAAGGACACAACCAAAGAAAATAAGAAGAAACCAGAAAAAAAAATAGTCTTACAGGAAGGATTAAGCTGTAGCCTCCTAGTCGAAAGCAGAGATTTGGCCATAGACGATTCGAAAGCGGACTCGTCCTTTCACCGGCTTCATGAATCTGATTCTAACCAGAAACCGTAGAGGCAGAAGAAGAAGACAGAGGAAGCAATGCCCACTTCTACCAAACGGACGATTTGTTGATGCGTTTGGTAGAAGGAATCGTCCTTCGGTATGGTTGGTGTCCTTCGCGGTATGGGTGTTCTTCTTTCTGTCGAGAAGACTCGAGAAGAAGAAAGAAACGGCTGGAAGAAGAAGAATGAAAAGGGATGAAATACCTAAAAAAACCCGTAAAATATCTTATCCATGTGAAAACCAACCAGGGCAAAACGGTAAACTCATGAGGTACAAAAAAAAATTTCGGAAAAAGAAAAATTGAAAGACCACAAATTAAAAGACAAAAACATCCCTTAAAAAAGTCAATTCTTCACAAACTTAAAGGGCAAAAGGGTAATTTAATTTAAAAGACAAAAACACCCAGTAAATTCCTTAACCAACCGAAGGGTTAACAAGGACAACATAGTAATTTTAAAATGTAATGAGATGTTGAAAGACAAAAATAACCCTGACTGATTTAACTCTAACGAAGAAAGAAGGAGGGCAGAACCGTATATCTACTTTTCAAAAGACAAAAATAACCCTGCCTCATTTGACTACAATAAAGAAAGATGAAGGGTAAAATAGTAAAACCGCATGTGTCAAATAAAATTAAACATAAGACCATAATTTTTATATTATATTACTATAAAGTAAAGATTATACATAAGAGCATGCTATAAGTTAACACGACACAGCAATGTGTGAAAGTGTTAATATATATATAATTACACAAACACTCCAATGGATAAAATTAAAAACAAATGAATTATCTATTCAGAAATCCTGTTAACATTAATTAATTATACCAACCGAATATATTATACGCTGATGAGTACGTAGCACATATTTCACAACCAATTAATTGGAAATTAATTTTATATATAATCAAGTTTTTCGGCAGCCTCAATAGTTAAGCTTACAAAATGGTGAACATATAGACTTACCAATTGAAATCTTAATCGCTAGTACTGCAGCGAGATATGCGGAACAACCTTCACTATCTTTTTTTCCTGTCCCCATGATACCCCTCAAGACAATAACATGTATAATTGCCTTCTGTATTGTTGCACATTTTGGTGCAATTATTAAGAGTTGGATCCCCACATTCGTCGATGTCTGCCGATCAAGTGAAGAATATCAACCCACTTGTATAATCATAAGAATAATTATATTTATTTGATTGGGAATTAAGCTTTGTAGATGTATAATATAGTAGGTACGTACCTTGGCAACCCCCATAGAGGTATGAGTTTCCTTTGTAACCCTGCTTGCACATGCAGTGGTATCCCTCCCTGTTTTAGGAGTCAAAGCATTCACTATTTTTGTCTTGACATGCGAAATTCAGTTTGTTTCGAGCCTTTCTCGAGAACAAAAACATAACCGCAAGGATTGAAGTCGATCGGATATGTTAGTGTGATTATAAAAGCTATGTACTTCCACAATAATATCTTTTAATCCATCCGGAGACCATACCTGGCAACACCCAACGCCAAAGCAAGAATCATTGACCACATTGCGAAGGCTAGGGCATTCAAATTCTTCGTTTTGGTACCCACAAAGGTATGCAATTGTGTCACAACCAAGAACAACATATTTTTGCTATTGGAAATGGTGAATTGGGCTGCCCGAAGGACGGTTTCGTTGTTTCTTACGTATTGACCCGACCTTTCGTAACAGTCTTGGGCTACCAAAGTCAAGACAAGCAACTCATGAGTCTCAGTGGATATGTTTGTTACAGGAACATTACCTGTCATTAGTATTCCAGAATCACGAGTGATATTAAAACTCTCATCTAGATAGCAAGCCTCAGTCAAGCTAAATGGAAATGGAATTTACATCTCCATACTTGCTCGGGCAGCCAGGCTTGGCATTAGTCATTGCTGCTGCGGCCAACATTGCAAATATGATCACTCCAGACACTATGATCATTTGCAAAAGCCTGCCACTCAAGCCCCTGGACGGCCATAACTTTTTTATGGAGGTAGTTTTGTGTTTAGATATGTGCTTTGATTGCGACACAGACTCTTCCCCTTTAAAGGCGTATGGAACGAAGGCCAAACTCCGCATTAAGGACGTGATCTCCAAAATATATACGTGCTATACTAACGCGACTTTTGTCTTCTTAATCATGGCATGTAGCGCGTGTGATCATGCTCACTGTCCTTACAAATTAAGATTTTGGAGGGTAAAATGAATAAATTAATTATAGAAAATAAGTTAAATTAGTTACACACATAAAGACAAATGGGCTTAAGTGGGAAGCTTTTGTTATATTTGTAAGGGATAATTGTACAATTGGTCCCTGTAGTATGCCATAATTATTTTTCACTCCAAACGATTTAAAAAGTTCATGGAAGGTCCTTGTAATAAGTAATAATTACAAATCGATCCCTGACAAATTTCGTTAAATTTTTTGACAGATTCTGTTAAATGTAACGCCAGTGTCACGTCAAACCAATAAGAATGCGTCACGTGTCCATCTTAATAATAATAATAAAAATATTAATAAATAAATAAATATACTTATTTTTTAAAAAAAATTAAAATTAAAATTATAAATAAATAAAATAAAATAAAAAAAAACTGCAAGGGGTGGCTGGGCCACCCCCAGCCTATGGGGGTGGCGCGCGGCCACCCCCGGCCACTGGGGAGGCCGCGGCCACCCCTTGCTGTTTTCTTTTCTTTCTTTTTTTGAATTTGGATTTTAATTTTTTTAAAAAAATAAGTATATTTATTTATTTTTTAATAATTTTTTTTATTATTATTAAGATTGACACGTGGCGCATTCTTATTAGTTTGATGTTACATTTAATAGAATTTGTCAAAAAATTTAATGGAATTTGACACCAGGGATCGATTTGTAATTATTGCTTACCACAAGGACCTCCTATGAACTTTTTAATCTATAGGAAATGAAAAATAATTATGACATACCACAGAGACCAATAATACAATTATTCCTATTTGTAAAACATAGTTTTGTCATACACTACAAAAAGAAAAATGTGTTTTTCCCATACATATATATATATATATATATATATATATATACACAACGTATTAAAAAAGTTGTATACAAATGTGTGTTAGGAATAGTAATCTAATTTATTTTGTATGACATTTTAATTATTAATTATTTTTTGAAATCACCAAGAATATTAGGTATTGCAGATTTATTATATAAATAAATATAATCCTTAAGTTACATTAAGCGTACATGATTTTAGAGCATTCTTCGTAGACTTACAAAAATAGTTTTTTTTGACTATTTTGATGAGCCAATTTGTTGAAATTGTTCAAAATGAGTCACCAACAGCCTCATCAATCAGGTAAAAAAAAATAAAAACTTTTGATGAGTGAAAAGTACTCACCAATAATAATAAGCAATATTCACTTACCAAAACAATAAAAAATTATTATTATTATTTATTTATTTATTTCTCTCTATGCATCACACACAACATCTCTTTTGAAAAATATTATTTAAATGAAATAGTGATAGTAGATAGATAAAATGGTTACGCTACTGAGAGTAATTTAAAAAAGTATATGACTAAAATAGAGAGTGATTTTTTTGGTTATTTTAGCTAGTAAAATTTGGTGAGAAATTATTTACAATGGTTTATCTATATTTTTATACAAAATAGCTTATCAAAACTTACTTTTTCTAGTTTAGTTAATTACTTTTAAATACTTATTGCCATCAGCTTATCTAATTTCTTCTTTATTTTATTAAAATAATCATTTTTAAATTTTTTTTACTCAATTGAATTAAAAATCCATCACCAACCTAGCATCACCAAAGCATCAATACGTGAAGGATCTGATTTTCCAAAACATTAACCAATTCAACTCTCACATTTTCCTATCAACCAAACATACTCATACACAGCTTAGTGCCTGCAACAATGTCGATTACCCACTCTCATGAGGTCTTGTTCAATTTGATTATCTGAAAAACTTGAGGAATACTATAGTATCTCTTGGTGTTATTCTGAAATGGTATAAATGTAATTTTTTTGATTAAAAAATTGTATTTATATTATTTAAAAGAACATAAATATAATTTTTTAATTACATTTATGTCATTTCAAGATAATACTAGAAGAACACCCAAACATGTTTTAGCATTTTTCGAAAAACCTATAGGGTCTTCGATGTAATATGTGGGTTGTGGTTTTCAATTTGTTCGAATATGGTATGGCTTCAGATAAGCCATTGGAGCCTTGTTTTAACATTTTTCTTAGCCATTCTAGTTAAAAAAAGATATGATTAAGTCAATTAAGACGGCGGGGCCTCGATTTTCCAGCAGCAGCCAGCTAGCCAATGAAGATGGTGGGGCGCGGCCTCTTCAATTTTCATGCCACAAAAAGTTAAACCAAATAAACTTATAGGGCTTATTTGGCGAGAGCAGTAAAATTCTCACTCTCTTTTTTTACATATTTCAAAAATAAATAATTTTAAAATATTTTAATTTTATATCACATTAATAATTTTTTATTATTATTTAAATAAAAAAATTTATTACAATACAAATTATTTTTATTTTTTTATACAAAATTATTTTACTTTATATCACATCTATCATTTTCAACTCCCATTCTCAACTATCCTTCTCTTACCAAATAAGGCCATAATGAAGATGGCTACTATCGTGATGACCACGCTACGCGTGAATCGTGATGACAAACACCTCACACAATGACTTTGATCACTAAACCCATAGGTTACTTTCTTGATTTTGGGGAGATTCTCGATGGGGTTCCTTTGGCCAAATTTTTTAAGGAAAAAAAAAAAAAGAAGAAAAAAGGTCTGAAACATGAAGAAAAAGGAGAAAAAGAAAGCTGGAACCCATGTGTGAAGAAGATGAAAAAATGTTGGCGAGGAAAGGTGAAGAGTACTCTCGGTCAGTCAGTCATCATGGGCTGCGTCTGGCGTGAGACTCAAGAGCCAGGCGTTTCATGAGTTCAAATCTCCAGGACTCAATTAGATTGTCCTTTTGCATTCATTTTTCTTGTGTAATGATGGCCTTGCATGCTTTTTCCCCCATCCTATTTCACACTCGCAAGTGTATTTTGATGCTGATTTTCTTTTGAGTTTTCCTCGTAAATATATGAAGAAAAAACAGATTAATAAAACTTTAAAAGCATGCCCGCTTTCAAAAACGTCTCCTTTAATTTTGTCAGTTTTCTGGTGGTAATTCACTTGAATAACTTGGGTGTCTACAGTTGTTGAGTGACCACTTAGGGTGTAGGAACAGGATCCTCTCCAGTTCAGTTGTCAATTATAGGATAAGAGTATTTTTATCATTTCATATTTTTTTGAACAAATATACACCTGCCCTATAATTAACTGAATACTCTCCGGATCAATTGAACTGGAGAGGATCCAAATTCTTGGGTGTATGAGCTCCATCGTTTGATAACATCTTTTAGGATATGCAGTATTTTGCTTTTTTAAAAAAATAAAAAAAAATATTGACACACAACATAAAATATAAATTATTCAAAAATTATTATTTGTTTTTATGTCACGTTACAACTAAAAAAAAAAAAAAAAAAAAAAAAAAGAAGAAGAAAAAGTACAACCGTAATTAAGCTCATGCAGTTAAGCTCAAATACAGTAAAGTAAAAACCGTGTTGATATTTGGATAGTTGGATGCCAAGTTAATTAATCTTTTAAGCCTAGCAAAAGATTTTCTAAATTAATTAGTTTAGAACCTCCTATCAAAGAGGGAAGCCAATATTTTGAAAGTATTGAAACTTCGTCGGAACATAATTTAAGGAATAGTGTGTTACTCTCGAGTGTCCAATACGAGACATGACAGTTATTTAATTATTATGAGAAATAAATATTTGTTTTTATTTTCTATATATATATATATATATATATATATATTTGTTTATCTCCATTAAGTATATAAATTTTACAAATTTAATGATAGATTTTTTTTAAAAAAATAAAAATAATGTGCAATAAAGGTGAAAGTGAAAGATATGTGTTTTCCAAATCCATAATTTATTTAAAACTCTAATTTGTTTCTCAGTTTAAGGAATAGTCATTCTTTCACGAACCATTTAAATGGTTATTCTAATGCTATTTCATTTCACATTCTTCTATTTTTAATAAAATTTAATAATGACAATACGAGACCTTAGCCCCATATTAGTAATCTAATGGAGTAATATAAAACTTAACAAAAGAAAGGGTACCAATAACTTTTTTTATAGTTGTAAACATTTGCAAGAACTCAATGTGAAATTAGTAGAGATTCTAATTGTCTTTTCACTATTTTTTTTTTTAATAAAATAGTACATCTAATAAACTCTTTGTATTCAATGAATGTAAAATATATTTGTACGTTTTATAATACAAGGTCTTTATTTTTTATTTTTTTATTATTCAAATAAAGAAAGGTCTACAAGGAAAGATCTTTCTCATTATTAATCGGAATGGAAAAGATCAAAAATTGTCTTTTTCAAATGAGAATACTTCCAAACAAGAGGTGAAAAGCGATTCATCTAACTAAAGAATATACACAAAAATTGGCACAACTAAAAACTCAATAGATGCTTTCCAATATATAATAAAAATTCTCGATCTTTACTATACCTACCAATAAGTTGTTTGCTCGCTATCAACTAACCTTGACTCCTTAAGGAAATTTTAGTATATTGACTCTAAGAACTTAACATGATTTATTGTGATAGTTAAATCGTTGAACTAAATTCTAAGAGTAATAGGACTTCATCAAAAACAAAATTTTGATGGATCAGATTTTAGAGATGACACTCTTTTAAACTTTTGCAATAAAATTTTGAACTCATAAAATTTACAATATCTAATTTTCAATATATATATATATATATTGTTTATCTGTATATAAAAAACTATAAATTTATCATTAAATCTGAAAAATTTATATATATAAATTCTACAAATTTAATTTAATAAAAATAACGGGCAAAAAAGTTGAAAGTGAAAGATGTGTTTTCCAAAGCCACACACTTTGCCTAAAAGTCCAATTTTTTTTTTTTTAAACACATCGTGTGACATATGTTCACCAATAATTCAATAAGTTAAAGTCCATGTACTGCTGTACTTTCTGACCATGAACTGAAGACTCATAATTAATAGGAAAAATGATAAGTCACAATCCTTTTGCACAACTCCCTCACAACCTTACTTACAATGGTGTGACACCCATACACATATACCCTCAAAAAGCGTTCTCAAATAATGCGTGTTGGTATGGGTGTGTGTGGTGACTTTTGCATTATTTTTGACTATTTTTATTAAAACAGTGTATATGAGTAGGAAATAGTTAGGGCAACAATATATAACATGTCACTTTCTTATTTGTACATGTAAAATTTAAAATAAATAAATAAATTAGAAATATAAAGAATTGTTTGGCAAACCACTCAAACTCTTGCTTTATTTCTTTTCACTTTTTTAATTTTTTTTTTTTAACATTTTTACACTTTATATATTATATTAATCATTTTTTTTTATTATTATTCAAATAAAAAAATTCACTATAAAACAATTTTTTTTTTCACTTTTCTATAAAATATTCTTAAATTGTATATCACATCAATCACTTCTTATTACACAATACACAAATATTTTACAACACAACTACTTATCAAACTGGAACAAAGCATCTCGGTCATACTAACTAAAACACTTGTAAACTTTTTGCTACTATTTTTATTTTATACACTGAAATGAATTATATACTCTACTATCCATTTTATGTAAAAATTATTTTTCATATTATTTTTTATTGTTTTCTTAAAAAAGAAGACAAAGAAAGAAATAATCAATATTTTCTTGTTGTAGTTTGCAACAATGAATAGTAAAAAATGGTTATTTACTGTAGTATAAAAAATATTTTAACTAGTTAAAGGTGAAAAATTGCTTATATTAATTAAATATAACTAATATTATCCATTTAGCTAGTATGGAGATGCTAGCAAATTAACAACTTTACATTTTGCTTGTTAAATAAGTAAAAAACACCCCAAAAATTACTTATCAAATTCAGATGCACCTTCTAATTTGATGATTACTACACATGCATTTTGAATAAGAGAAATAATAAATATACATCTCTTACACATCTTCATACAATAAAGTATTAAATCTACCATTGAATTTATAGGACTAAACGTGGGTTCCATAAATTTAATAGTAAATTTTAAAATAAAATGGATGGGAGATATTTTAAAGATGTATTTATATCATTTTTATTTTGAAAAAAAATCAAACCATGCACTTTATGACCAAGTATATATATATATATATACAATAATAGAACTACTATTGAATGGATTAACGTAAAATTTTGTGAAAAACAAAGAATATGTAGATAGCCTTAGGAACAATAAAAGAAATTTAGTTTAGTAAAAAGGCTAAAAGAAGTCTCGCATGCACTACAAAAAAATCACATTTTCTTGACGGTTTTTTTCTAGACGGTTTTAGTTTTACAGATGGTTTTATAAAACCGTCCAACCGTCTGTAAATTTATAGACGGTTTTATCAAAACTGTCTGAAAATTAATTTCTAGACGGTTTTTTTAAAAACCGTCTACAAATTTACAAATGGTTTTAATATAACCGTCTGAAAATTAAAATATACAGACGGTTTTTTTAAAACCGTCTAGAAATTAATATTCAAACTAATTTCCAGACATTTTTTTTAAAAACCGTCTGCAAATTTAGAGACGGTTTTATTAAAACCTTCTGTATATTTTAATTTTCAGACAGTTTTAATAAAACCGTCCGTAAGTCAACAGTTTACAGACGGTTTCAAAAGAAACCGTCTGTAACATTTTTCTTTTTCTTTTTCTGTTTTTTTTTTCTTTTCTTTTCCTGTTTTTTTCTTTTTAAAACCCATCGTTCTTTCTTTTCCTGTTGTTTCTTTCTTCCTCTTCATGTCCGAAACCCATCCCTCTCTCAGAGCCTCTTCATTCTTCTTCCTCTCTCCGGCCTTCGATTGAAGACGGACGTCGACGGCATCTGGACGGTCGGCTGGAACGGGACGCGAGATGGGTTCTCTCGACGGTTTTCGGCCAGATCCGGCCGGATCTGTTGAACGTACGCCGGTGTACGTGCGTGGGTTTGACAGATCCAGCCGAAACCCACGCTCGGCCGGATCTGTGGCCGGAATACAAAGAGAGATCCAGCCCTTCCTCTCTCTTTCTCTCCCCCCCTTGACCCTCCTTGTCACCACTATCTCCCAAACCACCGGACGAATCTAACCGTGCTCATAACAATCTTTGGTTTTTTTTTTGGTTTGGATTGTGTTTGTTTATTTGTTTTTGGTTTGGAGTTAATGTTTGATGGGTAGTGTGAGAGGTGCGGTGGAGAAGAAGCTGATGGAGATGGAGAACGTGCGCATACGTGCGACTGTGACGACCTTCCGGTGGTTCCTTTAGCCGGCGAGATGGTGGAGATATTGAAATGGACAACCTTCCGGTGGTCCTTCAGCCGGATGGACAAAAATAATTATAATTAGAAAATAATAATGATTATAATTTTAAAAAAAAAAAAAATGTGGTCGGTTTTGTCCAAAATCGTCCATAATTTTCTGAACGGTTTTTCTCAAACCGTCAAGAATCAGTTATGGACGGTTTGGACGAAATCGTCTGGAATTGCGGACGGTTTGACCCAAACTGTTCATAACCCGGATTAGCGACACAAATTCATGGACGATTTGAAACCGTCTAAACCTTTTTCCAGACGGTTTTTTGCAATTTCTGGACTGTTAGAAAAACCGTCCAGAATCAGTTATGGACGGTTTGGACGAAACCGTCTGGAATTGCGGACGGTTTGACCCAAACCGTTCATAACCCGGATTAGCGACAAAAATTCATGGACGGTTTGAAACCGTCTGGACCTTTTTCCAGACGGTTTTTTGTAATTTCTGGACGGTTTGAAACCGTCTAGAATTGCCAAATTTTTTGTAGTGATGGAGCAGCAAAGTGAACCACGCGGAGTAGCGGATTTTTTTTTTTTTTTTTTTATCGTTGATCAGTTGAACATAAATAGGAGGGCACAAAGAAAAAGAGAAAGGAGGGAAAGATACTAAGATCAGCTAAAGTAATCTCTGCAGTTATCTTCTTTGATGGTCTCTTAAGAGCCAAGCAAAAAATATACAAGAGAAAGAAACTTCGTCGAAAAGCTATCCAATGAGGCAAAGCCAATTTTTTTTTTTTTTTTTTTAAACGGTTTCTATTACGGTGAACTCTAAAAAAAAAAAAAAGGAAAATAAGTAAAACAAGAAATTGGTGACTTTTCTGCGAGTAAAGACCACAAGTGTAGCATCATGTTTCCAGATATTAAACTTTGAATAAGCATTGCTGACGTCCTTTTTAGTTCATGACTTTCTTGGTTTTGATACTTCTCGATTGGTTTGTTTGGATCCAGCTTCAGTGTCATTAAACAAAAGTACAGCATATCTGCTGTTAGATTATAACATTTTGGTTCCATATTAAAAAGATGAATAGTCCATATAAAGTAGATGGTTTATAAAGACAGTCATTATATGTTATAAATATTTATAGATTGCTATATTAATAAAGTGACTAAGTAGACCAAGTGGCATAACTTTCTTTAAGTGAGTTTTTGGTGAGAGGTTTGAAACTTTGGGTAGTTTATTTCAGTTGTAAATGTTTATTGATTGCTATATTAATAATGTGACTAAGTAGACCAAGTGGCATAACTTTCTTCAAGTGAGTTTTTGGTGAGAGGTTCAAAACTTTGGGCAATTTATTTCAATTGTAGCAACTGTATTGGGTAGATCTATGAGGATTCAAACCATTACCTTTTTTCATTAAGGGGTGCCTTTGAACCACTAGGCCAACGACAAGTATATTGTGAGTTGTAACCAATTTTGTTATTTATATATGTAACTGTTTGCAACTGAAAATTGAAAAGCTATAACCTTTTAATAAGTGTCATTCAAAATCTATAAATAGATATATATTTTTCTAAGAATATTATTATCATTTTTCTCTCCCTCTCAAGTCATTTACACAACTTTGTAGAGAAATTCTAAAGAACAAACTTCAGATTTATTGTCTGCAATTGGTGACTTTGTTGTATCCTAGAGGTGAATTGCTTGTAACCTGGCAACAAACTCTTTTGAGTGGGGGCAATTATTACCTTAAAGAAAGTGTTCATACATGCCTCAAAGTCGCATTGATTTTTCTGATTATTGTTTCCGCTCATTTTTCTCAACTGTCATGAGTGTTAAGTTCTACATTGCCTAGTTATTAGGTGAAACTGAGCTTTATAAGGAATTCTAGGGAAACTCCAAATTGATTAGTCATTTTGGAGTGATAGCGCAGATCTAACTAACGCTTTTCTTTAGATCGTTAGAAATAGTATCAGAACTACCTAGTAACGCCAAACCATGAAGTACTGGAGCTTTGCTTAACGTGGCCCTGACGACGACGTTAGAAGTTTAAGAGGGAGAGTTTGCAACACTTTGGTCTCATATAGAAAGATGAGTAGCCCATATAGAGTAAATGGTTTATAAAGATAGTCATGAGTGCTAAATCCCACATTATCTAGTTATTAGGTAAAACTAGACTTTATAAGGAATTTTAAAGAAATCCCAAATTGACTAATCTTTTTGGGATGACAGCGCAAATTTAACTAGTGCTTTTCCTTAGATCGTTACACAAATTAGATGGAAGAAAATTTAAAACGGACGACGTCATTTTTGAAGGAGCTAACAGATTCTTTAAACGTCACAAACGTCTGCGTAGAAATTTTTTTTGGCACTAACGTCTGCATATGGACACCCTACCACTTGAGGATGGGAAATGCATTTCTTTGGAAGTTTAGCATTCCTCCTTAAAAAAGGGTTCAACACCACGCAAAAAATAGGACTCGGTGAAGCAAACTATTGTCACAAGTATTTCTCCATCATTATCCTCTTCACCGAAGGCTTCATTTTGAACAGCCCAATAATCAACTCCTATATCCAACGTGTCTCCCAAGCCAACCCTCCCCATCTCCTTCGCCCACCGCTTAGTAAAGTTATCCAACGTGTCTCCCAATCTAACCCTTCCATCTTCTTTCCCACCGCTTAGTAAAGTTTGAGGTTTTGGTTTTTTTTTTTTTTTTCCGCAGCTTTCTCGGTAACCAAACAGAGAGATTTGAAAAATTATATAATAACGTATCGGAGAACATTTTCTCAGCCCTTGTATCGGTCTTTTAATTTATTTATTTTTTCCTGGGCGAGACTCGGTCGTGGATGGATTATTATTTTCAGAACAACTTGGTATAGAATTAAAGAAGGGCATTAAAGAATAGGGTGAACTAGACATGAAATTATCAAGTCCTTTTCTTTCTTTCTTTTTTAGCGAAAAGTCTTCAAAAGTCATACTCATGCAATAAAATGCTTTTTTTTTTTTTTTTTTTGAACATCCCCTTCATTAGAAGACAACAGCCCCAAAAGGGGAATACAACAACAGCCCCAAAAGGGGATACAATCCTCCAGAGGATTTTACAAACCCAGCATAAAATAGAATGTGAAAATTGATGCCCGAAGGCGAAAGCACAGCTCAAAGGCTATCTTAGTGACCAGAGATAAAGAATCTCCACCCACTAAGTCAGGATAAAACCTGACTTAAAACAGCTATCAAATACAATAGACTAATAAGATATGAACCTACAAATTTTAAAGCACAATCCACCTAAGAGCATTCCTAGCAGCTTCCCTTCCCTTCCCTTCCCATCAATTTTCCCTAGATATAGGGAACAAAACTACTTTTTACTTTCCTATCAAAAAATACTCCACAGCAGCTTCCCATCATTTTTCTCTATATCCTTAAAATATTATTTTTTACTTTTTACTTTCTTTTTTTTATTCGTCTCTTTTCTTCTCTCTCTCTCTCCCTGTCTCATCTTCTCCGTTCTCTGTGGGTATTTTATAGTCCAGTGTTCTCTCTCTGTGGGTATTTTAGTCTCACCCTCACGGCCTGGGCCATAAACCAACCCGAATTCGACATTTACTGGAAATAGACATATCGGCTTGCCATCCGGGAAGGTTTGATGCTGTGAGAGTACGAATTGGAGGTTTGATGCTGTGGCTCAAAATTGCCAAAGCCGGTGCGGTGAAGCCGTTGATTTCGTTGGTCTCTTCCGCTGATCCGCAGCTCCAAGAAAACGGCGTCACGGCGATTTTGAATCTCTCGCTTTGCGACGAGAACAAGGAGCACATAGCTGCGTCGGGAGCGATTAAGCCTCTGGTTCGAGCCCTCAAGACGGGGACTTGGACGGCCAGAGAGAACGCGGCGTGTGCTCTGCTCCGGCTCTCGCAACTGGAGGAGAACAAGATCGCAATCGGACGGTCGGGAGCGATTCCGCAGCTGGTGAACCTTCTGAAGACCGGAGGTTTCCACGGGAAAAAGGACGCGTCAACGGCTCTGTACTTGCTGTGTTCAATGAAGGAGAACAAGATCAAGGCCATCAAGGAGGGGATTATCGGTGCCGGACACGAGGACAGCGCTGGTGGACGAAGGGGGTATCCCGGTGGTGGATTGGGGTGGCGGTGGAGATCAAAGGTGGGGGGTGGCGGTGGAACAGATGCACAAGGAAATGAGGAGCAAAGATGAGAGATGGCGATGAGAGAGATGAGCAGTGATGGCAGAGAGAGAGGAAGAAATGCGCAGAGAGGAGAGAGGAGAGAGGAGAGAGGAGAGAGGCTTATTTTTTATTATTAAACAATAGAGTGGGAAGTGAACAGTTCTTCCCAATGCATTGGGAAGAACTGTTCACTTCCCAGGGAATGGAAAAGGGAAGGGAAGCTGCTGTGGTGTGGTTTTTATGACTTTTTAAAAATTTTCCCTAAAATGTAGGGAAGGGAACCCATGTAGGGAAGCTGCTAGTAATGCTCTAAAGATAAAAGTCCATACAAAATCAGCCTATTGCAAAATATATACTGTGAAAAGAAGGAATATACAAAGACCAAACAGAAAACAGCCACTGCCATCGCCGGAAAAAGAATCAACCATCACCTGAGTCGGCGCGTACAACGCAACACCATCTCCCAAGACACCCAGCAGCATCCAACCACCATAAACCACCATCAGTATCCACAAACCAGGTCTGAGAAGCGAGGCACAAACCTCACGCGCCGATCCGGGAAGCAAGTTCCCCTGTGCGTACGGGCCACGCGCCAGTTAGGGAATAGAGACACGACCGTAGCTTGAGACAGTCAGACCGGAAAGCGGTGGCAAAGACAGCTATGCAGCCCGTGATGGGAGATCTCCGATGAAAACGCATAGATCTAGCTCAAAAATAAAACTTTACCAAGCACTGCCAAACAAATCGAAAACAATGGGGACTCAAAGAACAGACGGTTCCAAAACCAACAAAGCCACTGGAGATTTCCTGTTGGAGAAAAGAAAAACGAACAAACAACACAAAGCAGTAAACTAAAGAAACACTCCACAACCCCGAAGGATCAGGAGAACACCAGCCACTATTGGAACTGGTCCGAGTGGAACAAACACCCTATCCTAATGGTAAGGACACAAAAATCCTCCACTGGTTAAACCATGGAGGCACAAAAAACTCCAAGCTTAAGAGCTTGGAAGACGAAAGCCCGGGAGGAGGGAGGCGTGAGACCTCCCTCCCCCGGCAAGCAGATCCCTAAAGAAAACTCTCTCTCTAGAAAGTTGGGAGCTTCTCTCTCTAGAAAGTTGGGAGCTATTTTTATGTTCTCATCGCAATAGAATGCTTCTTGAGAGTGAATCTTTGGCGACCACTCGCGTGCTTGTTGACACTTGTGATCAGGGACGGAGGGAGGGGGGGGGGGAGTCTGGCAGGGGCCATGGCCCCCCAATTTCTTAAAAAAAAATTTTATTAGGTGAAAATGAAAAAAATTAAAAAATATAAGGTAAAATAAAAATTTAGCTTACTTGGCCCCTATCGAAAAAAAAAATTGGCCATTGGCCCCTGCCCATAAGAATTTCTGGCTTCGTCCCTGCGTGTAATTTTCTGTTTTCTATCGGTGCTGTGTTTGTTTGTATCTGTACATCGTCAGTCAATGGCTTTGATCGAAAGACCCATGGCATTTGCTTTTGACAATGGCTTTTGCTTTTAATTGTATAGGGAAAGTGTGGGTTTGGTCTTGTAAGAAACGGAACAGGGGAGGCCAAAGGAGAGAACTTGTGGAGAAGAAAAGATCGAGAAGGCAGTAGTGCGTGGTAGGGAAGACAAAAAAAAAAAGAAAAAAAAAAAAGAAAAAGAAAGAAGGTATATAGACCCTTCAAACTACTATTTTATTATTAATGTTCCTATCAACTACTAATTGTGTCAATATCCCTTAAATCCAACAAAAAGACAAAAATAATCCTAACAAAGTTTCAAAAAATAAATATATCCTTATCAATTTGAAAAAAAGAAGAAGCTAAAACTAAAAGAAAAAAAAGTTCTAAAAATTAATTAAATGAAAAAAAAAGAAAAAAAAAAAGAAAAGAAAAAGAAAAAGAAAAGAAAAAGAAAGAAGGTATATATACCCTTCAAACTACTATTTTATTATTAATATTCCTATCAAACTACTAATTGTGTCAATGTCCCTTAAAGCCAACAAAAAGACAAAAATAATCATAACAAAGTTTCAAAAAGATAAATATATCCTTATCAATTTGGAAAAAGAAAAGAAGCTAAAACTAAAAGACAAAAAAAAAAAGTTCTAAAAATTAATTAAAAATTGATTTCTTTTTTAAAGACTGAAAAAAACATTTTTTTAAAAGAAATAAAAAAATAAACAAGAAAAATGAAAAGGCAAGTGGGTGACCCAAACCGAAAATTATATAGAACAAAATCTGAAAAAAAAATGAAAAACTTTGATTTAAACTTCTTTCTTCATATTACCAAACAACATTTTTCACTTTACTCTCACAAAAAATTCGAAAAAAAAAAAAAAAACACCTTTATATCATATCAACCAATTCTTATTACTATTAAAAAACACAAAAAAAAATAAAAAAAAAATTGCCAAACACGGTCATAATTTTAGTGACAAAGACAAGATCATGTCATTCTTGAACAATAACAGGGATTATGCAATTAGTCATGATATTATTTGGATTTGAGCAACATAAACATGGAGTACTGTTGTTTTCAAGATACATGTGGCCGTGCATCTTGTCATTTTTCACTCATGTAAGCTTCTTTCAAATTTAGGGTCGACCTTCAATATTATAGTTATTAAATTCACTCTTTTTTTAATACCTTAAACTTTTGAGATAATTAGATAAGTGATGATTTTAACATGATAGGTCTTAAATTCGAACCCTAACTCTACAATTTACCTTATATTTCAATTAAATATTCAGCGTGTTAGACCTCACTTATTAAGAGAGAGTTTAAGCCCACATGTGATGAAACATGTTAAAATATTGATTAAATAATTAAATTTACTTGTTTCTATTACCTTTGTTGGATCGAGCTTTTGACCATGTTGTTTGAAAATTAATTGGTGTCCAGTGAAAAAAGCCAAAGCCTTTTATGGTATTCGAAATCGCGTCCCGTGAGGCAAATATTCTAAGTGCTATCCACGTTAGAGGAGCGACACGGATGCACCCTAACATGACACTCGTGCGACTCGAACCCATGACCTTGGTTCAGATACAATTTGTTGGATTGGGCTTTTGAAAATCAATTGGTGTCCAGTGAGGGAAGCCAAAGCCTTTTATGGCATACAAAATCTCACCATGCAATGCATATTTTAAGAGCCATTACTATTGCACTCCAACAAAGTTTTTGAAATAAGTACAATCTCCATTTGAGAGATAAATTTTAGAAAAGTGAGGGAGAATTCTGTGGCTGGGGATCCCTGAAAGTATTGTTGGTGTATAGTCTAGTCTGTTGTTAATTGCTGAGATAACTGTAAATTTGAAATTTTTGTTTTTTGGTGCATGTACGTATAGGAAAATAGGGTATACAAGTTTTGTTTTCTAGTATACAAGTTTTGTTTTCTGCTTTCTGCAGGTTGTAGATAGAAGTTGTGTAGAGGGGTGTTTTCTTGTGTATAGAAGTTGTCACTATGAATAAATAAATATAAATATAAAAATAATAATATTATTTTTTTTAAAAAAAATAGAAAAAAAAATTGGGTGGTTGCCGATTTGCCAGTCACCCCCAGCCCAAGGAGTTGGTTGTGTGCCACCCCCAAAGGTGGTCGGGGGTTGCTTGCGGTCACAACTTGATTTGGGCTACCTCCAAAGGGATGGCTGCCCAATCGATAGTCACTCTTTTTCTTTTTCTATATTTTTTATTAAAAAAATATTTTTAAAGTTTTGAATTTTGTTAACTTTTTATTTTTTATTTTTGTTTAAAAAAATATAATTTTTTTTTAATTTATTAATTTTTTTTTTTTTTAATTTTTAAGAGAATAAGGGTATTATCAGAAAAATAGCATTTTTGGCACACTTAGGTAATGTTATGAGTTACTTTAGCACACTTCGAAATTCATAGAATCAATTATTTTAAAATCAGCTATTAGTTTAAGGGTTTTTTTTTTTTTTTTTTATATATATATATTTTTTTTTCCCTAAATACTATCTATTCATTCTCTGCAGTTTCTATTTTTTTTTTTCCCTAAATACTATCTATTCATTCTCTGCAGTTTCTGGTTGGACTTGCCTATTATACATATATAACTTATGTATCATCTCATAAATTGTTTTTGGTTTAAAAAATAATAGGCATACAGAAGTTCAATTGCACTTCCCTTTCATCACCTGGTCTAACTGCCTATATATAGCTAAACAAGAGATATATCAATAATTGATTCAAATATATAACCCATGTGACGTTGGACAAATACAGATCACGAAAATATACTGTGAAATTAGGGAAAAAAAGAAGAAGGAAAAAGAAGTTAAAAGAGGAGAGATAAAGAAGCAGCGAAAAAGAGAGAAGACGGGAAAGATCAGAGAGAAGAAGAAGCTGAGAGAGAAATAGAACAATGGAGAAGAGAAAGAAAATGAGGGAAAATTACTTTCTCAAAATTTTATTTATTCCATGTTTGTCTATATTAGAGTACAAAACATGCTTAAATAGACTCACAACGACTAGACTCTAGGGCATGCATCCCCCCTTTTACCTTAGGCAGCACCCATTTATTGAATTAGAAAAATACCTTTGACTCTTGAAAATTAAAACTAATTATAGAACTTAAATAATTACGTGACACAATTAACTCTTGCCATTACACATCACCTTGGGCTTATAAATTATCTGCCATCATTTACTCGTTTCGGTACATCGTTCCTCATGCTATCGTACTCGGTAGTAGAAGAAGAACCAATGCCATCATCAATGTTGAAAGAGTACTGTGTAGGGGCATTGAGCAAATGCTCAGTCTCTTCCATGTAGTGATCAACCTTTCCCATGGATGTTTCCCATAATTGTCAATCCCTCCAACTCTATTGCCACTTCTTTCATAGAAGGTCTATCTTCCCCTCTTACCCTTAAGCACCTTTTTGCAAGATTAGCAACTTCCTTTAGTTCTTCAATACTACCCTCATTCACAATGTGATCCTCAAGAATTTGAAGTAAGCGGTCCTCTTTTATTGCAGAAACAAAGAACAATGCGAGATTTCTATCACTTTCAGGCCTATTAAAAGAGAGTGCCTCTTTTCCCGTTAATAGCTCTGCCACAACAACACCAAAGCTATAAACGTCACTTTTTTCTGTTAGTTGATTGGTATGGAAGTATTCGGGATCCAAGTACCCGAAAGTTCCTTGCACCAAAGTGGTTAATTGTGTTTGATCAAGAGGTACCAACCTTGAAGCTCCAAAGTCAGACACTTTTGCTGTGTAATTATCATCTAAAAGTATATTTGTAGTTTTCACATCTCTGTGTATAATTGGCATAGAAGTCGAAGAATGCAAGTATGCAAGTGCTCCTGCAGTTTCTGCTACTATCTTCAGACGCTTTTCCCACGAGAGTGAGGATGATAAGCTTTTATTATGAATGTGGTCAGAAAGAGTCCCGTTTGTGATGAATTCATAAACTAGTAAGGGCACTTCTGTTTCTAGACAACAACCTAATAGCTTAACCACATTCCTATGATTAATTTGGGTAAGCACAATCACCTCGTTTATGAATTGCTCAATCTGGCTCTGATCACTGACTTTGGACTTTTTAATAGCAACCACTTTGTTATCTGGCAACACTCCTTTGTAAACAGTTCCATAACCTCCTTGGCCAAGAACTCTATTCTTGTCATAGTTGTTGGTGGCCTTTTCAAGCTCGTCTGCGCTAAAGATTTTATCTGTCTCCACAGAACCCCTGTGACTCAAGAGTCGTTGCTGTAACATTAATCCACCATTTTGTTTGAAAAATTTCTCTTTGAGCTTGAGAAGCTTTCTTCTTTTCAATGCCCAATAAATCCAAGAACCTCCCACAACCAGTGCTAAAAGGCCTATGCTGATACCTGCACATGTTCAAACATGCATGCATTTTGATCAATATTGGAAAGAAAATATGTGACATTTGTTTTACAGCCTATCTAGCTAGTGAAGCCGCATACGCATACATTTAATTACCAAGCATGAGCGAACATTAATGTGGTTCATGTGCAATTTTATATATCATAGTAACACATACGTAGTCTATAAAATAGAAGTGTATCAAAGTACGAAGATGTTGTGAACCAAGTTTTAACGAGCGTTAATTTCAACGTTTCTTTGTTAGTTGAGTAGAAGCCAAAAATTTTGGTTTTAAGCTTTCTCTTCCAAAAAAAGCTAGAATGCTACCGATCGATATGTATTATATATAATTTTGCTTTCTAACTAGAAAAGTAGCCTCTCTCTCTCTTTTTTTTTTTTTTTTTTCCGCATAATTTTGCTAATGTGAACTGGGAATTTGTGTGGTTGACACTAAACCCTAATTTTGCTTTCTAATGGAGGAAAGCCTTTATTAATAAAACTGCTAAAGGCCAAAAGTGTTCTAGGAAATAATTGAGAAGGGCGAAAGAATGGGTGGATTATTTTTGGAGATCATCATTTTGTTGTTGATGATCAGTTGAATATAAATAGGGGAAAGAAAAATAAAATAAAAAAAAAATGAAGAAGAAAGGATCCAAAGATATATGCTAAGATCAACTAAAAGTAATTTGAAGATATATCATATTTTAATTGAAATATGAGATAAATAATAGAGATAAAGTTTAAACTTAAGACTTTCGTTCTAATATCAAGTTAAATATATCATCTTTTATCCTTAAAAAAATAAATTTTAGAAATAAATGGTAATTTAACCGTTTACGTCATATTTCATGAAGTTGGTAAATCTTTTGCCTTAGTCTATTACAGTGAACTATATATATATATATATATATATAAAAGATGAGATCGGTGACTTTTCTGCGAGGAAAGACCTAAGTCTAGCGTTAAGTTTCCAGATACTTTCCTCACATTGAACTTTGAATCATCATTCCGGATGTTTCTCCGTCCTGATGGATTCCACATTTACATCAAGGGCAGAGGACGAGCCAACGGTAGAGTATATCTCCACCGCATAACATTATCATCTAATTAGCCTCTATGATTGGTCTTAAAGTCAACACCTTTGAACCAAACCATACTTTGTAGAATCTGTGTTTTGAGCAGTTGAAGAAAGTAATTAAACTATCAGCTGCCTGAGGAAAGTAATTAAGCTCCATAACTCTCCTCTATTAAGCTAACAACCTAATAACAGAGGCTCACAATAAATTAATGTAAGTCTTAAGTACTTACCCAAAGCAATACTGATAACCTTAGATTGGTTCACTTTAGCACGGGCAACTTTTTGTTCCGCTCCCATCGTCTTCGTACCCTTTTAGACAAGAACAATTGAAACCCCCCAGGAAAGTTGTTGCATTTTTGAGTTTATTATCGCAACTCTCTGGGTGAGTTTTGCACTCATCAATATCTGAAACACAAACTGCAGCCCGTCACAAAGGTAATAAATATAGATGTGCGAATATTACAATCCCAGAAGACTAAACTTGGCCAAAATCTAGAAAAATAAATAAAATAAAAAGGCTTACCAAACGAAAGGTATTTAAATTACCTTGCAACCATCAGGGAGGTATGGGTTCCCCTGAAACCAGTGGAGCAATTGCAACGATACCCAGGACCGTTGGTGGAGTTGTAACAATAACTAGACTCCGCCTTACATGCATAGCTTGTCATATTTCCCTTAGCATCTTCGCATGTCTCATTTCCGACCGCCCAATCAAGCACCACGGGAACCTGCACTCTTCCCTGTAAATTTGTAAGATCTAAGGGGGAAAAGTTGTATGCTTCTTCTTCCACTACAAATCCAAAACCACAAGGATTGAAGCCAAATACTGCGGAGTAATTGTCGAAGCTCCGAACTTTAGCAGTCAAATCTATTCCTCCTTCTGGGATAGAAGTTTGGCAACAGCCAATGCCAGAGCAAGTCCCGTTATCCACACTCTCAATTTTGTCACAGAGTGATATACAGCCAGTCGTGTAATTCTTTAGTACCCCTGAAGTAGCTTGAACTGCCCCTGAAATATACCCATAAGTGTCGCAACCGACAACAGTGAACTTGTTCCTCGTATATGAGACGGTAAACTTCGACAATGTGAATTGGGAATTTGTACGGTTTACACTAAGCCCTGGCTTGTTGTAGCAGTCACGGGCTACAAAGGATAAGACTCGCAGTTCACCATCCAGTGATATGTTGAGGACAGTAATATTACCTTTGCGCAGAAATGGTGTTGGAATCCTGGACGAGTAGTCACAAGTGATGAGAAAAGATGGATCAAGGTAACAGCCCTCACTTATTCCAAATGGGTAAGGGATGCTAAGATTTCCGCATCTCTGGTCGCAGTTTGGATCGGGTTGAGATGCTGCTACTGCTGCTAAAATGAAGGCCCCAAGAAGAAATTTTTGTTGCAAAAGCATTCCACGGAAAGCCATGGCTTGCCTTTTCTGTGTCTCTCTTCTTTTGTAAAATTTAGTCTTTCTTTGTCCAGACGACAACCTTGAATGACCTCTTTATAAAAAGCAATCACCTGTACGTACATGTGGCGGGACTAAGTCCTGGATGAGACTATGAGACTAAGTCCTGTATGTGTTTTAAAGGCTTAAAAAAACACGTGATACTTTTAAAAATTGACTTGGGAGAATTCTTTTAAAACCTAATTTTGTAAAAATATTATGTCTTAAAGAATTTATTGTCCTTTAAAATGATAAATCATGTATAGAGGTAATTTTTTCATTTTACTTAACCTCAATAGGATATGCTTGGGTGTGTGAGTGACTCTTTGGAACTCACGATGATTATTTTTG